>LPNX010263292.1:490401-521305 GCA_001517045.1 Pseudotsuga menziesii
GAACTTGATGAAAAATTTCTCAGTCTCCATCTTGAGCATTCAGCTATGAACACCAGACGACAGTCCGAGTCTTCTTTAAACAATGGGTTCTCTTCTTCCAGCAATTTTCACGGTCTAAAGCTCGATTTTCC
Source organism: Pseudotsuga menziesii (assembly GCA_001517045.1). NCBI lineage: Eukaryota > Viridiplantae > Streptophyta > Pinopsida > Pinales > Pinaceae > Pseudotsuga > Pseudotsuga menziesii. The sequence continues at coordinate 490,533 of LPNX010263292.1, forward strand.
TCGCTTCAATGGTACTGATCCGACTAGATGGATCTATCGTGCAGAACAGTATTTCAGTCTTCTTAATACTTTTGATGTCCACCAAGTTCCACTTGCCTCCTTTCATTTGGAACAGGAAGCTCTTCAATGGTATCGTTGGTACATCAAGGCTCATGAAGAGCCAAAATGGCCTAAATTTTGCTAGCTCCTTTTGCAATGATTTGGTCCTAGTGCTTTTGATGACTTCACAGGAGCTCTCACTAAACTTCGCCAAATTGGCACTGTGAAAGAGTATTAAACTAAATTTGAGAAACTAGCTAATCACACTGAAGGATTACCTGATGACTTCTACCGGAGTTGTTTTATCAGTGGTCTAAAGGATGCAATTCGCTCTGAGGTCNCCAAGCAGTTATCAGTTTTACCTGAGCTGTGGAGTGAGGGGTACTTCCCCAATACGCAAGCTATTAGACAGCATTGGCGGCCGAGTGAATCCCTTGAACCGATAGGAAGCCGCACATTCCTGGGGTCCATATCTATTTTCAGTTACACAATCGCATATTTCCTCTGTCCAGAACTGTTGCCACTCAGTTCCGTGTCGTTGCAGATCCAATTGTTGCCGATCACTTTCGCTCCATTGCAGATTCCACTGTTTCCGATCACCTTCGCGCCGTTGCAGATCCCTTTCCATTGCAGATTCCTCTGTCCAGAAGTATAAAATTCTATTTTTCGGCCATATCTCCTTGGTTTCAACTCTGTTTTCCCTTAAACTTCACTGACACCTCTGCAATTCCATTCTGCATATTTCCTTCCTGAAGACCCTCTCCCCAATTCCACTTCCCAAAACCCGAAATCCCACATTTGTCTATTTTTAGGGTTTGCAATAACTCCTTCGATTTTCACCCAAACGCCTTCAAATTTTGCCACCGTATTNCACTCCAAACCCTCTTTTGTTCCCTTCTGAAATATGGGTTCTCAACGACCTCCCATTTCACCAGCTCCTCGCTCACCTCCAATCAAGCATTTGTCTGAAATAGAGATGCAGGCACACAGAGAAAAAGGGCTTTGTTATAATTGTGATGAGAAATTCAGTCCGGGACATCGATGTGTTCAACAAAAGCTCTATCTCTTGGATGTGTATTCTCCACCTGCCTCTGAAATTGGTGAAGAAGCTTCCGATACAATGGATGCTCCGGTTGACACTCAGGAGCCGCCTACTGACCCTCCATCTCAGGACGACCAGCCCGAGATATCCCTCCATGCTTTAGCTGGAGTCACTGCCCCCAAAACAATGCGGGTATGCGGTTACTTCAAGAAGCTTCCTCTTACAATACTCATTGATTCTGGCAGCACTCATAATTTCATTGACCCTCGGATCACCAAACAAGCTGATTGTTTTATCCATCTTTGCTCCAACTTTGAAGTCATGGTTGCCAATGGGGGCACCTTACCTTGCAAAGGGAAGTGTTGTAATGTGCTTATCTCTATGGGAGATTATAACCTCCGATCTGACATGTTTTCCTTGACCTTAGGTGGATGTGATGTGGTTTTGGGCGCTCAATGGTTGCGCACACTTGGCCCCATATTATGGGATTTTGTTGAACTTTGGATGCAGTTCTCCCCCGATGGACACAAACACACATTGAAAGGATTACAACCAGGGTCTCTCAGCATCATCAATTCATATTGCATGGAAAAAATACTTAAGAAGAGTTCCCATGGTGTCATTGCTCAGCTCCATTCCATTCAAATGCAACCATCAGCAGCCCCCACTACTCCTTTGGATCTCCAACAAATTCTGGATCGATATACAGGTGTTTTTCTGAACCAATGGGACTTCCACCTTCCCAACTAGAGGACCATCGTATTCAGCTCCTTCCTGGCAGCATTCCTCCCAACATCCGGCCCTATCGCTACCTATTTCACCAAAAAACAGAGATTGAACTCCTCGTTAGGGACTTACTGAAGCAAGGTATTATTCGCCCAAGCACAAATTCCTTTTCTTCACCAGTTCTTCTTGTCCGCAAAAAATATGGGTCATGGCGCCTCTGCATTGAATTCCGAGCACTTAATCACCTCACCATCAAGGATAAGTTTCCAATTCCTGTTGTTGATGAGCTTCTTGATGAGCTTCATGGTGCTCAATTTTTCTCCAAGTTGGATCTTCACTCTGGGTATCATCAAATTCAGGTTCATGAGGCTGATACCCCTAAAACAGCTTTCCGTACACATGATGGCCACTATGAGTTTTTGGTCATGCCCTTTGGTCTCACTAATGCTCCTTCCAGATTCCAGGCCTTGATGAATAAAATATTCCGACCCTATTTGCTGAAATTCATTCTGGTATTTTTTGATGATATCCTCATCTACAGTAAAACATGGGCTGAACATCTCTAGCATCTGGCTCTTGTAATGCAACTTTTCTCTGATCATCATCTCCATGCCAACAAGTCTAAATGTGTTTTTGGCCAAAAGGAAGTTGAGTATCTCGGGCACATTATCTCAGCACAAGGGGTTCATGTGGATCCTGCCAAAATCGCTGCCATGAACAATTGGCCGCCTCCTAAGACACTCAAGAGCCTTCGTGGTTTTTTGGGGTTGACTCGATACTGCCGCAAGTTTGTCAAGGATTATGGGAAGATTGCAGCTCCATTAACTACTCTATTGAAAAAGGATGCTTTTACATGGACACATGTTACTGAGTGTGCATTTGACAAGCTAAAACAAGCTATGTGTACTACACCTGTTCTAGCTATGCCCAATTTTTCCAAGCCCTTCACTATTGAGAGTGATGCTTGTGGCAATGGACTTGGTGCTGTTCTCCTTCAAGATGAACACCCCATTGCGTTCACCAGCAAAGCCCTTTCTGGTAAGAATTTAGCTGCCTCTACATATGAGAAGGAAATGATGGCTATTTTGCATGTAATACAAAAGTGGCGCCCCTACCTTTTAGGGAATCATTTCTGCATCAAGACTGATCACCAGAGTTTGAAATATTTCCTAGAACAATGTGTATCCTCCCTAGCACAATAGAAATGGGTTAGCAAACTCATGGGTTATGACTATGAGATCACTTATAAGAAGGGTAAGGACAATATTGTGGCGGATTCCCTTTCTCGCACATTTGATTACCAAGGTTCTCTTTCCGCTATTTCTATGCCTGTTCCAAATTGGTTGCAATCGGTTCAATAGGGTTATGTCAATGACTCTTCATTATCTCACATCATCCAACGCTTGGACAACAACCCTTCTGTTGTCCCACATTACTCTTGGGATGGTGCTTCACTGAGATACAAGGGTTGTCTGGTGCTTCCCCAGAACACAGCTCTTCAACAAGCTATCTTCTATGAACTCCATGCTTCTCCGTCAGCTAGGCACTCTGGTTTTCTCAAAACGTATGAACGGGCACGGCGCAAATTCTTTTGGTAGGGAATGAAACGGAAAATTCAATAGATGGTGGCTGAATGTGATACCTTCCAGCGCAATAAGGGTGAAACAACCCCCCTTCCAGGATTGCTCGAACCCTTGCCCATACCTACCCATATATGGACAGATATTTCTATGGATTTCATTGAAGGGCTCCCTAAATCTGGAGGGAAGACTGTGATTTTGGTTGTGGTTGATCACCTCTCCAAATATAGTCATTTTTCTGCTCTCAGCCATCCCTATGCATCCTCTTCCATTGCTCAAATTTTCCTGGACCAGATCTTTCATCTTCATGGAATGCCTTCTTCCATTGTCTCGGATCGTGATGCGACTTTCACCAGTCATTTTTGGACAGAACTCTTTCACCACACTGGCACCAAACTGAAGATGAGTTCAGGTTATCACCCCCAAACGGATGGTCAGACTGAAATTATCAATAAATGCTTGGAAACTTATCTTCGTTGCTTCTCCTCTGAGCAACAACATTAGTGGGCAAAGTGGCTCCCTCTCGCTGAATGGTGGTACAATACCTCTTACCACATTGCCTCTAAAATGACTCCATATGAAGCAGTTTATGGTCAGGCACCTCCAGTTCTTCTTCCTTACACCCCCAACAGTTCTCTAGTTCAGGCAATTGACGCGGTCCTTTGAAACCGCGACGAGGTTCTTCACATTTTGCACGAAAACCTTCACATGGCAAGAAATCGCATGAAGCAACAAGCTGATCAACACCGTTTTGAGCGCACTTTTGAAGCCGATGATATGGTTTTTCTTTGTCTCCAGCCTTACAAGCAATCCTCACTAAAACTCAAAGGGCGTCATAAGCTCACTCCAAAGTTCTATGGGCCATATAGGATTCTTCAGAAGATTGGGTATGTTGCTTATAAATTGGAACTTCCGCCTTCTTCCTGCATTCATCCAGTATTTCATGTCTCTTGTCTGAAGAAAGTTCTTGGCACCAACATCAAAGGCCAAACTATTTTACCAGAACTAGATAATGAAGGATCCATCTTTTTGGAGCCGGAGGCTGTCCTCGATAAGCGCACTCGTCAGCTTCGCTCTCGCTCTATCACAGAGATCTTAATTCAATGGCACAGAATGCAGCCCGAGGATGCTACGTGGGAACCACTCCTTCAGATTCAGTGACAATTTACACATCTAAAGCTTTGAGGACACAGATTTTTCTAAGGGGGAGGGGATGTTAGGAACCCATGTCAATCCTTCTCCTTACTGTGTTAGTATATTGTTGTTGGACGTATATGCTTTGTAAGTCATCCCATAGTTTGTTGATCCATAGTTTGTGTTATTGCTGTTGGGCGCATATGCTTTGTAAGCTGCTTGTAGTATTTGTTGATCCATAGTTTATATTGACCCATGGTTTTGACCCATAGTATTGGCGCCTGTTTTTAGTATATAATTGTGTGTTGAGGCCAAGGAAGGGACCGTGAAGTTATTTTGTATTGAGCTTGCTCAAAGGAGGTTGCCCCCTTGAAGTGGCCTGCGATTAATATAAAAGTGATTTTGAGTTCTGCTGCTATATCGTGTATTTTGATTACTTGTTTGCTGCAGGGTCCTCACAGAAACTTTGAGAAGGATGGTGGAATCATATCGACCCAGAACTCTACAAGAGGCGATGATTGGAGCTAGAGACCTGCAAGATGCAATTCCAAGGACCAAGTATCCTCCCAAACCCTCTATGCCTCTTAAATTGCAAAATCAAACACTTGTTTTGAGGAACTCTCCTATCGCTGGAAAGAAATATCACTCCTACAAGGATCAATATGCGCTGAGGAGGAAAAAGATTTTTTTATTCCTGCCAAGAACCTTGGATTCTGAGCCACAAGTGTGTGAAAGGGAAGGAACACTACATTGAAGTGTTCTCCGAAAGTGATGAGGAGGTGGTGGAAGAAGCTAATATGGAAGATGGAGAATATGAAATAGCTGAAGAAGAGAAGAAACTCCATCGAACCAACATCAAAATTATAGTACTAAATGGAGTACCCTGGTTTCATATAGCGAGGCTAAAATGAGTACTTCAAATCCAAACAATCATAGCCCTTGTTGATGGGGGTGCCACCAACAACTTTATTGATGCATCCTTGGTGGAGAAAACAAAGATGCCAACTGAGTCCTTTCAAGGATTCACTGTGGTCATCCCAGGAAACCATAACATGGAATACAATCGGTGGATTCCAAACCTACAAGTGAATATAGGAGACTACACAAGGAAAAAAAACTTTTATGTTTTCAATGTGGCAGAAACCCACCTGGTGTTGGGATTTCAATGGTTATACTTCACTAGAGAGCACTCCATGAATTAAAAAATTAACCAAATAAGTTTCAAATATGCTGAAGGGAAACATGTGGTTCTGAAGAGTATGAATACTTACCTAAGCCAATTAATTTCTTCCAACAACATGAGATCCACTCTCAGACATGGGGACATTGAATGGGCTATTGAATTCTATATTATCACATAGGGGACCACTATCAAGGTTTCCTCCCATCCTAAAGACATAAACAATATGTTGCAAAAGCATAAGGGAGTCTTTGAAAACCTTCTGCATGGCTGGCTACTTGACAGTGGAATTGAACACATAATTGTGCTGGAAGTAAGTACACTTCCAATAGAAATCCATCCTTATAAGCATCCATATAAATTCAAGTATGATATTGAGAAGTACACCAAAGAGATCCTTGAGTTGGACATCATTAGACCAAGCTCCGGTACTTTTAATTCTTCAGTGGTTCTAGTGAAGAAGAAGGATGGGACACTCAGAATGTGTATAGACTACGAGGACTTGAAATAGAAAAACATAAAGAAGTGGTACCTAATTCCTTGGATTGATGAAATGTGTGGAGAAATATTCTCCTCCAAAATAGATCTCCAGTATGGATACCACCAATTCAAAATGAGGGATGAATACATGCATAAGACAACCTTTCGTTGTCATTTTGGTCATTTTGAGTTTTTGGTCATGCCATTTGGCTTAAATAATTCTTTGAGAACCTTCCAATCATGCATGAACAAGGTGTTCAGTGAGCAGCTCTGTGAGTATGTACTTGTCTTCTTTTATGGCATTCTTATTTATAGCAGGACATGGGAGGAGCACCTGATCCACTTGGACATGGTGCTCACTATACTTACAGATCAGTCCTTTAATGCTAAGTTGTCCAAGTGTGCTTTTGGAATGACCAAATTTCTATATCTCAACTTTGTGATCTGTTAAGAAGGGGTCAAAGTGGACCAAGAAAATATAGAATCCATATTGAGTTGGGAAATGCCAAGGAACATCACCGAACTTAGAGGATTCATTGGCCTTTGTAATTACTACCATATATTTATTAGAGGATATTCCCAGTACACTACACCTTTGACAGATCTTTCTAAGAAGGGTGCATTTAGTTGGAATGGTGAGGCTAAAAAATATTTCCAAAATATGAAGGAGATAATGAGAAGATGTCGGGTACTTGGTTTACCTAATTTCTCCAAACCTTTTTTGTTGGAATTTGATGCTTCTCGAGAAGGAGTTGGAACTGTTCTGATGCAAGATAGGCATCCTATTTCATTTTAGAGAATAAAATTGAATCCTCATGAAAGGTTTTATTCAATCTACAAAAAGGAAATGTTGGCCATTATGCATTAATTGGCCAAGTTCCGACAGTATTGGTGGGAGGAAAATTCATAGTGAAGACTGATCACAACAGTATTAGACACTTCCTAACCTAGAAAGAGCTCAATGATAGGAAGTAAAAATGGGTGAGAAAATTCTAGTCAAATGAATTTGATATTGAATATAAAAAGGGGAGGATGAATGTTATGGCTTATGCCCTTTGCCGAAAGACTACACTCTCTTTGTTGCGGATGCTAACTGAGTGGAATATATAGTTGGGCACCAAATATTCAAAGAATTAGTTTGATTGTGATTTTTTGGATGGGGTGAGTCAGAATGAAGAATACAAGGTACATGATGACCTCATCTACTACAAAAATAGAATCTTCTTAGTGCCTGGATCTGCATTAAAGTAGAAGATTCTGAAATCTGCACATGATGCACCAGTGGCTCACCACCCTGGTTTTCTTAAGACGTCTTACTAGAAGGTAAGTGAAAGATTCACTTGGAAGGGTCTCAAAAATAATTTTCTCAAGCATGTGATGGAATGTTCTACATGCCAGTAGAACAAACTGGAGCATTCCCACCCTATTGGACTCCTCCAACCTCCTCCTATTCCAAAAAAGAAATGGGAGAGTCTATCCATGGAATTCATCGTTGGGATTCCAAAGAATCAAGGACAGGACAACATTTATCTAGTGGTTGACATGTTGACCAAATTTACACACTTATTTGAAGTCACCTTCACTATTTCAACTAGTGAGGGTGCTTCTTTATTTCTCAAGGATTTTTTCAGGAGGCATGGATTTCCCAGAACTATAATCAACGACAAGAACATCAAGTTCACTATTTCCTTTTGGAATACTCTGTTTGAGCTGGTGGGCACAAACCTAAATATAAGTACCATCTATCACCCCTAGACAATTGGACAAACTGAAAGGCAAAATCAATGGATTAAAGGGTACCTCCATAATTATGTTATCAGACAGTAAAGAGACTGGGACACTTGGCTCGACCTAGGTGAGATATGCTATAATACTACATTTAATATTTCCATAGGAATGAATCCATTTATGTCTCTATATGGGTATGAGGATATAACATTAGCATATTTAATGTTTAGAGACTGTAGATCCCAAAACGCTAAAGATTGGTTACTCGAAAATCAAGAAATTCGAAAGGAATTAAAAGATAATTTCCAAATGGTTCAGAACCAATAGAAAGTGTATGCATATAAGAACCGAATTGACAGAGTATTCCAGGTAGAATACCGATTCTACCTAATGCTACAGCCTAGCAGACAATCTTCTTTCAATAAGAAAGGGGATGAAAAACTTCAGCCAAGATTTTATGGGCCCTACAAGATTCTAAGAAAAATTGGTGTATTGGCCTACAAGTTAGAACTTCCACCATAGAGTAATATCCATAATGTTTTTCATGTATCCTATCTGAAAAAAAAGAAGTTGGGCAATAGATAGTGGCATCAAAAGAAATTCCACCCCTAGATGATGAAGGCCAATTGGTCTTATTTCCAGAGAAAGCGACTGACAAAAGTAAGCTAACAAAAAGGAAAACACCAAAATCCAATAAACAACAATCAGACACAAAAGGGGAAACTCTGGGTCAAAGGAGGGTACAATTTCCCTTTTGTGTTTGAGTCACAAACTTTAGAAGGCCAAAAACATGTATCATAAGGAAAAGAAGGAAACTCTTAGCCAAAGGAGGGCGTAGTTTCAATTTTGAGGTTCAGTTACAAAAGCAGGAAGTTCATAAAAGTTTTCATAAGGAAAAGTGGGAAACTATGGGACTAATGAGGGCGTCGTTTCTAAATTGGATGAATGACATCGACAGAGAAACATATCACATGAATCCTACTTGCCAATCTTGGCTGAAAAATTTCAGCCAATATTTTATGAGCCCTACAAGATTCTAAGAAAAATTGGTGTAGTGGCCTACGAGTTAGAACTTCCACCAGAGAGTAATATCCATAAGTTTTTCATGTATCCTATCTGAAAAAAGAAGTAGGCCAACAGATAGTGGCATCAAAAAAAATTCCACCCCTGGATGATGAAGGCCAGTTGGTCTTATTTCCAGAGAAAGCGACTGACAAAAGTAAGCTAACAAAGGGGAAAACACCAAAATCCAATAAACAACAGTCAGACACAAAAGGGGAAAATCTGGGTCAAAGGAGGGTACAATTTCCCTTTTTTTTTATTTACAAACTTTAGAAGGCCATAAAAATGTATCATAAGGAAAAGAAGGAAACTCTTAGCCAAAGGAGGGCATAGTTTCAATTTTGAGGTTCAGTTACAAAAGCAGGTCAGCCATAAAAGTTGTCATAAGGAAAAGTGGAAAACTATGGGACTAATGAGGGCACTGTTTCTAAATTGGATGAATGACATCGGTAGAGAAACATCTCACATGAATCCTACTTGCCAATTTCTCAAGGAGGGTGCGTCAGTTAGCTAGGGTTAGGGTTATAGAAAGGAAAACATGCTCGACAGGTGGTTGACTTTCCAAATAAGTCACTAGCGGTCTATTTAATGATAATTCAATATCCATTACATATTTTGGTTGATGAATTTTTTTTTGGATCTAAGGATTCCTTAGTAAGTGTTGTGCCTTAGTCTCTTGGGAGATGTGCCTCAAGTCCATTCCCCTCTCTTCTTTATGCCCTTTCATTTCGATTGTAGGTGATGGATAGCTAATGATCAATATCAAAATATTCATATCATACATATACAACATTTAAGCAATCCATTGAAGATGAGATCCAGTGAAGGAAACTTCACCTGTGCTCCACTCCCTAGCATGGTGTTTGATTTGGGCCTCCTATCCTCAGTTTTGGACCCCATTCTTGAAGAGCTCAGCCCTAGAAATATATTCATGATATGATAAAACCAAATACCCTTATTATGATTTCTATAATATAGTAATACTTCTCTCCAATGATCTCTCATGTTAAGTTTTCATGAATGAACCTTTATTTTCCCACTAGATGGGGTTTTTTTATCAGTTTTGTAATAAGAATGAAGTAATAGCCACGAGAAGGAGTTTTAAATAATTTGATAGGTTAAATTATGTTATATTAGTCTTTATAATTCATTACCGGCATATATGAGTTTATTCTGGTACGAAATTCATTAAATCTTGCACCCCCTTGCTAGTTGACCTGGTAAAATTTACTAGTCTTATCGTTTTTCTTAGTATGGAATATTTATGCATCCAAATGAAATTCCATAAGTTGTTGTAGGTATTTAACTAAACCCTATACCAGTCACAACCTTTATACTAAGATTTTGTTGGGTTCGTATCTTGTTTGGACATCCTTCTTTACGTAGGGTCTCCTTGGGCCAAAACTGCTAGTTTTTCCCAAATCCTTTGAAACAACTCCAAATATTTCCAAAACAGTTCTTGACTAACTAAAATGTCATTTAAGAATTATTACCAGTGTCACAACACCTCCGAACCTTTTAAAATCCCCTGGTTGATTGGATGTGAAAGATTCTTCCTAGTTGCACAGTTGGGTGACCCAGAAGTGTGGGAGAAGGTTTCAATGGAGCTAATTAAGAAAACTAAATGGTACCTGATTTAAATTTTTTAGGGAATATTATCTCTTTTTCCTAATTTTTCCTTTGTTTCTCTCATCTTCCTGCTTCCCTATTTACAAAAGTATTAGCAACTTTTTCTTATTTGGCTAGTTTCAAGAGTTGACTGATTAAGTGCAATTTTCATTTAGATTTTTCATTATATTTGTAGGAGATATAATATTCTTATCTGATTTCAGATCAGAAATATTACACTTTCTCCATTTTTTATTTCCCCTTGTGGGCAAACAAAGGCTCTTTTAACGACTACTTCAATTTTGATTCCTCTTAGTTATTTATTTAATAATAAAAATAATTCCATTCCATTTATTTTGATTTTATTTGTCAAAATATATAAAAATAAATAATCAAAGTATTAAAAAATTTAATAATTGTTTGGGTTATTACATGTTTTTACTTCTGTTTCAAAAAGTGTGTATACTGGTAACACCATTTTTATTTTGAGCCATATTTTTGTGATTTTGAAACTTTTTAGTTATAAAAACCTATACTTTTTATTTACAAAAGTGTTTTTTCAAATTTTACAAAACAATATACATTTAGTAGCTAGTAATAATGAAAAATACATACATAATTTTCATTTTTTTTAACATTTAAAAGCTAGTTATAATGAAAAATATATACATTTTTGGGGAATTTTGTAAAAAACATTGAGGAAAAAGACATTTCAAACCAACAACATGAAATTAACCAAAAATATCAAGAACTTCCCTTAATAATAAATATACTTTAATATTTTTTAAGTTTACAATAAGGTGTAAAAACCTTTACTTATCAATATATTTAAACATCACAATACAACATTAAAAAATATCAAATATAAAAATATAATATAAAATTAAATTTATAACATTAGAAAAATCAAATATAAAACACATAATATAAAAATAGATTTCAAAATAATTTGAGAAAAAAATTTATTTTTTTTAAGCTTTTATGAAAAGATTTTAATTTTAATTTGAAAAAATAATATAATAACAAAATATTTAAAAGAAAGAAAAATAAAATTAAAAAAACAAAATACATAATATAATATATATCAAATAATGGTAAGTTTTATGTGGTTAAAGTATAAGGCCTTAATGGGGAATTATTTTGGGAATCATGCAATCCATTAAGGACGACTCCACCACCACTTGCAGGTGTGCTTGAGGGGTGGGACGATTCCCACAGTTGTGCCCCTCCTTAAGACCTTCATCACCCTTACCAATATCTAATATGTATATCAGAGCTATGTCGTATTTAAAGAGGTTTGAGACATTACAGAGGTTGTTGTCCTTGTCATTGTCATGAAATCTCAAGTATTGTACTGCATCAAGGTGATGCAATCTCATGCATGTTGTTAATATAATTGATTGATTTTACTATGTGTTTATGTTTTTTAAATATCTAGATGATATATGTGTGTTTTTTATTAATCTAAATGTAAGTGTTTATAAGGACTAGGAGTGTGAATGAAAACCTAAAGAATTTGACCCCACTAAATCTTTAATACTCTGCACAATAATCAATGAAAACTACCATATGGACATTAGCTGAGACCTCCTTCCTTTAGGAAGGTTAAATATGTCAATGCACTACTCTACACCAAATAAATTTTGGAAACTTTTTGTAGAGCTTAAGTCAATCACAAATCTAGCAACATAGTTTCATTTCTAATACCTTAACACACAAAGAGTATTATAGATGTAGTGAAGGATGGAGAAGGTCAATATTTAAGATTGGCTAGAAGGAAGGATACTTGAATTTTCCTACTAGGATGTTATGCCCATAGGAAAGGATCCTATAAGATTTAAAGAAAAATACCTATTCAAGTGCTTGCATGAAATATTTTTGTTGGAGTTTCTAGATAATTTGCATTATTGGCTAGAAAGACTTGTATGGAAGTATTTCCATTAGAATTTTTTGTGTAAAGTTGAGTGGATTGCTAAAATCTTGGAAAAGATTCATCGGTATGACAACAAATTGAACTAGGAAATTTATTTATGGTATATAGTTGTAGTAAAATTCTATTCTCTAGAGTTTGTATTAGAAGTCCATTAATCATTAACCAACACACAAATCAAGTCAAAATCTAGTTAGATATGGTTAATGGAAAATAGATATGGTTATTTTTAATCATTAAACGACTGTTACTAGTTATTTACGAGAAGATAGAGATGGACTAGGAAGTTGGGAAAAATCACAACTGAAATTTTTTCTTGTTTAAAATAACTTATCTCTACTTTTTACCATTGAACAGATAAAACATGGGATAGCCAAAGATAGGGTGCATATACACAAGATGGCCTCTTATATCGCACATATGACTTGGAAAATACTCATCTTTTAAGAATTTTCTAAGATACAATGTAGTTCATACATTACAAAGGATTAAGGGATTCTACAAAATAGGGAAAGGGATAAGATCATACCATCATAAGAATTGTTGGTATAGTTGTGGAAAAATATGTTGTAGCATATGCCCCCTAATGTGTGAGGCTAGAGGGGTAGATGGTGGTTGAAATACATTACAACCTTTCATAAGTGAGTGTAGAAGTAACCTAGATAAAAAGAATCCCTAGAAATGAGTCATAAGGGACACCTGCAACATATCAATCAAGACTTCTCTATTCCTGATCCGCGTAGCCATGCTCAGGAGTAACAAGAAGCATGGAATCCAAATCAAGTACATCGTAGGTCCATGAGTTTAATATAATAAATTATAATGGCCTTGAAAATAAGTACACAATGGATCTATGTCAAAAGGATATCATATACATGAAGGAGATACACAATTGATCTATGTCTCGAAATCAAATGAAGATATATGGAAATAAGACACAACATATTTATCTTCAATATAGTCAATGACGAAATAGGGCTAAATGGAAATCCAAAACAACTTGAATTTTATAATATAGATGGGTTGTTATATAATGGACTCGAGGTCTTTAAACGAACTAATATAGGTATGAATCTAAACTATGTGAATATATATCTTAAATTCTAACATAGTAAGACATCAAATGGTTATTATCGACCATTGGCGTATACCATTAACAAAAGAGACACAACTCACAAATAATGATAATGAGGGGAAAGATGCCTAACACAATATAATATTTGTCAATAGATGTTTTGACATTAAACACTTGTAGACTCTAAAAATGAGGGGACATTGATGTATTCCCACTGTTGATAGAAAGGAAACTTACCACAGATGACCGTAAGTTCCAAGGTACTAAGAAGACTCTAGACGACTTCTATGGAACTTCTATTATTTGTTTCTTCGATAGAACTTCTATTAATTTTATCCAAGTTGCACATACTAAATGACTAAATTTCCACCATATGACATGAGGTTCATAGTCTTGAAAGTGAATATAATTTTCATTTTAATGGGTTTCTTGGAAAAAATAACCTTTTAATATAATGGATTCTCTCTCATATATAAATCCTTTGTCATTGTCATTCTCCAATAACTTCATTTTCCATTCATTGCATCGCATAAAACAATATTTATTTTTCTTTATTGTCTATGGGTGCAATCATAGTGAAAAAATATCCTTCAATCAATGCCATTTTTAAATGCATTATTGACAACAAAGAGTTTACTCTTTATACATTATATACAATGAAAAATGTTTGATTTATTTTTTGTTTATTACATTACCTTCGCTAACAAGAATTGAAATTTTATCACCATCAATTGATACTCCTGTGGACTTTGGTTCTAACCCCTCCAAGATTGTGAGTGGAATTTCCCCCATTTGATTAATTTATGTATTGTTTCCAAGGTTTAGTATAATTGTTCATTATGTTTTCATGGACTTTTGTAGATTCATTTTTCTCAATGAAACTAGGAAAAAAATATGATTTCTTTCTACTATGAAATGCAAACAAATTACAGAAGGATTTTGTTTTAATGGTGCAAATATCTAGTCCCATGTATGGTGTTAGCATCATATGGAATTTATTTATCTATATCTTGGAATCCAATAAGCCAAAAAAATATGTGATGTTAACATATCATGGAGGAATTATTTTAATGTTAGTGTATATGTTCTAAAGATATATTTAAGACTTACAAATAAGATTTGATAGATCTAAAAGTAATAAAATTTGTAAAAACAAAATATGTGTATATACTTGCACACATATTTTGATTCTTAATTATACTCATGGATTATATATGAATGATACCATTCGAGAACTTGAGAATATGATTGAAATCAATTTCCAATATGATTCATTTTCCATCTTCAAAATCCTTGGTTTGTGCATGCTCTTGCACCATCATGCTCCGCTTTTATGTGACCAACATGAGAGAAATTAGAATAATGTTTAGTGTATGATGCTCTATGAATCCAACATAAACAAAAGAATAATCATGAAGATTTAAATTATCCTACGCATCCATCTCACAATATCTAATGTTCATTGAACTAAACTTTATGTTTTTTGAGTGACTCGTAGAAAAAAAATTCAATACAATGTTGTATAAAATGTGTATCATGTGTACAAGCATATTGATCACATGTTCATTGCCATTTGTGCTTTCTATGTCATCAATATTTTCTTAAGCATGTCGATGGAGAACATGAGAAAATATAGAAAGTTGGTCAAAATGATAGTATTCCCTTTGTATCTCTTTTTGTGCAACAATTGTATACTATTTCTACAAAATCAACCATAGACAAAATTGTTCCTAGCGGAAAAACTTCATAAAACTATTTGAATTTTAGATCTTTCCATCGTGATCTGTGTGAATATTTAGTGTATTTATACATTTCTTTTTCAATTTTCGTCAAAATATATGTCACGTATTTTATCTTCTCTCAAATCCATTCATTTGGAAAGAGCATTAGTAGAACTTCTAGCATAATTGACATATTCATATCTCTTCTAGTCAATGGTTACATTTGACAGTAATCGATTATTATCAAAATGATATCTATAGTGGAATAAAGCAATATAGCCAAAATGATCACATCTTTTTCCATTGAGATATTTCTTATAGTAAAATGATTCATTGTATTCTTTCTCACATAGAATTTCATATATGAAAGCACAATTCGTGGAAAAAGGAGGTGAATTTGGATGAAACGTTTTACCAAATTCAAGAAAAAAGTCATCATAAAATTGAAATTCCATATGATAATGACAAGAACATGTGTCATGAGCAATGATAGGTCTATCTTACCATGTTTTTTTTGTACAAATGGATTGGTCAACATTTTAATTCCACAGTGATCCTCTTTGAATTTATTGAACAATCGTACTTGTGTAATTTCCAATCAATGTTTTGCATGGGTTTCGTATTGATTTCATGATACTCTTCATCGTATCACATACTCTGCATTTGGTGAAACTCAAGAATTTGTAAACCAATATTCATTTATCATAGCTTTAACACCTCTCTTTCTATCTTTGTAAGGTTACTTAAAAATAATTTCCCAACAAGCAAGTTCATCATTTTGATATATTTGCAATTGAAATTTTATGTTTGCGTACACTGTTTTTTTCAAGTTCTGATTATTTTTTCTATTTGTCTTGTCAGACGTATTTGTCTAGTACCGACTGAAATAATTGTTGTTTATTATTTTATTGCATCACTTTTATTTTTTACACCCATTTTGTTTCACCTATGATTCTTTCATTTCCTTCCAAATACTCAAATAATGATGTAACGTCTTTTAACTTTTTGTACACTAGCAAACATCTCAAAATTTGAGCTTGTGTTGGTACTGATTCATGTTTAAGAACATCTTCATAAAAGTAGCTAGCATGATATCATGGAACATGGTCGGCTATTTTCTTCCCGAATTTTTCGCAATCAATGTTTTGCAAAATTTCATCATCAATGTTAAAAATACCTATATATTTCAATTAAATTAAATTTATCAAATCAAATATAATAATTTAGAAACATAAGGCAAAGTAGATTTCACATTTACATGTAGGTAGTATAAAACAAAATTCAATCATAAATTAAATTGAATTGGTATTTTCTCTATCTCATACTCTCTCTATATTTCTCTTATACTTTATTTACATCAACCAATTGACGATCATGTTTCAAATATTGTTCTTCATATTTCCCTTCTTTCTTGTTGATTCATTTCTTTTGTTTTGTGTCTGTCCTTTTCCCAATGTTCATGGCTATTGGTTCATGTGCATTTTTTGTATTTTTTATTCAACAAACGATCATAATTATCAACCATTTAAAGAAAGTTGATGGGTTTGTAGTAGCTTCATCGAGCTATGGAGATTGATTAAGAAAACCCTAGATTAAGATTTTTTTGGTTAAAAATATGGCTTGATTGAGATATTTGAAAATATTAATTAAACCCTCAAACCATTTTTTTTAAATGACAAGTCAAGATATGTAGCTTGATTGATCAATTAAAATGATGAATTCCAACCTCTTGCTATAATATTTTCTACAACTGCAACTTTCAAATGGTGAAACCCCTTCATCTCATTATCTTAGTTAATGAAGTTAAGATCAGTAAATTCTTTAATGAATTTTCTATCCAATACCATATTTTCACACTTTTGATTTCATATTATATTTTTATTTAATTTATTTTAAAACTTTTATTGATTTTTTTCGAGACTTGCAAAGGTGCTTAGTGAAAAATTAGTAGCATAAAAATACACAACAAAAAATTATAAAAAAATCGTAGGATTTTCATGGATCTTTTCTTTCAAAATGGTATTTTTGGATTTTCAATTTATGTAAATAGATGAGAAAATGTTGACGAGAATACAAAAGTATAAGAAATGTGGTTCAAATATTAATTGTCTAACTTCAAAAAATAAAATAAAAATACTTTTCCAAAAAATAAAATGAAAATAAGTGAGATAATTATGTATTGAACATTGAATTAATTAATGGAAACAAAAGTCACTTGTTATTTTTCATGGAATTTGCAAAGATAATGAATTAATGAAAAGAAACTTTGGCAAATTAAAAGATCTAATATTTTATGAAAACAAATCATAATAACATGTGTCTCTACAAATTGTTTGTTTATTCCACATCAAAATTCACAATGCTTAGATGAGTTTTGAGGTATTTGTCATGGACCTATTTTTCCTTTGAAATCTTATATATAATGAAAAAAATATATCTCACTTTTTGGCCCAATGAAAAAACTCTAAAATGGCTATCACACAAAGTATCCAAAAATAAAATATATGTATATATTTTTTTTACTTTATTGATACCAAAATACCCTTTAAGGTTGGGCAACAGCCTACAATTGATCTCATGTTCAATTTCTTCATAAATCTCAGCAAACTCGAGAAATCTAAATGAGTCAAGCTTCAATTAGCCAACAAAATGACTTTAATCATAACAACCTCCTAAATAAATAGTTAGTAGGCCTTCTTTAAAAAAACCCCAATATATTTTTTACATATTAACAACTCTTATTTCTTAATATAACATAACAAACTTGATCAGCTCTAATACACTTTCATTCTCCATATTACAACACTTATAAAAATATACACAACTTATTATTATTAAAACATTAATATAAAATATAACTTAGCAATTGGTAATAAGTATTTGAGATGAAAAGTTAGAAATAGAAACTCAGAAGTTTAAATCCTAAATCCTAATGCCTATTTACATTATAAAAAAAACCTTCGCCATCCTTAAAACACAATATTGCAACTTACACAATTGTTGTTGGGTCGATGCATTGTTCCACTCCCATATTTTCTATTATTGCCTTGCATTTCCCTTCTAGTTTTTCTTCTATTACTCATCGCATCTCCTCCCTATGTAAATTTCTTTTAGCAATTTCTCTTCCTCTATATCTTTTTCCCATTTTCTCCAATTTCTACCAATATGGTTTGTGCTTTGTGTATGCAAGCAGCGAAAAGATGTGCCAACAAGATTTTTAATTCATCTCTTAGTTCTATAAAATTCCCCGAGCTAAAATCCATACCTTGACATAACTTGCATAATGCTATTGCTGCAGGAAAATTCTCCCAATTTAACGGAATGTATTGCTTCTCCTTATTTTTCTTTTTACTTTCAAGTTCAATCACTTTATGTTTCGATCATGTCCTCCCATGGTTTCTCAACTGTACCTCTATTTCCTTTAGAAATCGGTCGAGTAATGTATTGAATTCTATATTTGTTGCTTTCCTTAAAAAACTATCATTTTTTGGGTCCCACCCATGAACCAAATCCACCAGTTTCCATGTCTCAAAGTATACTTTAGAATTTCTCCCACATCACGGAGGGAGCGAGACGATTATATTGAATGATGACATTGCTGTTAATTTCAATGACCATGACCCTTATTTCAGGTACAAAAATAAGATATCCTTATTTAGAGGGACTAAATCCCTTTCGCAAAATAATTTCAAAAGGCCCACGTAAACCCACACATAATGGCAACAATGTCTCACCTGTGCATAATGGGGATGGCTAATTTTCTTTCAAAAAGATGATGAGACTATTACCTATTTCTTTGCGGCAGTTACCCCCAAAGCTTCATTGCAAACACAGACCGAGAACCCAATGATATCCCTTCGTGTATGCTTCTCAAACAACAAAGGAATTTACGTTAGGAATATATATGATTTAATAGCACATACTAGTTTTATTTTGCAAAGTTAAAGAGATTTTCTGTTTTTACAAAAATCCAAACAAATAATTTGATGGTGAAAATTATTAATTATTTTATAAAATCATCTAGGACTATTTTTCAATATCACGGTTAAATTTCTTTTATTGAAAGTATGTATATAGAAAGAATATTTAATTTGGGTGGACAGATGTCCAATACTTGCTTTACCTGATTTCTCCAAACCTTTTGTGCTAGAAGGTGATGCTTTTAGAGAAGGAATTGGATTTATTTTGATGCAAGATAAGCACCATATTGTAGGTGATGCTTTTAGAGAAGGAATTGGATTTATTCTGATGCAAGATAGGCACCATATTGCATTCGAGAGAAGAAAATTGCAACCTCATCAAAGGTTGTATTCAATCTATGGAAAAGATATATTAGCCATTATGCATACATTGACCAAGTCACGATAGTATTTGGTGGGAGGAAAATTCATAGTGAATACTGTGTTGGCGCCTTTCAGACCCATGGGGGTTAAGCACAACAGAAATCTTCAAGCTTCTAGGTGTATCCTTGGCGGAAAGTCTTGAGCCAAGTACTGTCATCTGATCTTGACTCTTCTGGTTACGCCAAATGCCTAACTAATTCAAGGGGGGAGTGGTTCCTAAGAAAGAGTTCAACTAAGGCTCTTTATATTTTATTTGTTAATGACGAAATTAAGTTGTTTTAATATTTTTTGGAAAATAATTATGTCATGATACTAATGCAAAATTGTTTAAACATTCAATGACAGATAACATGAGTATATAAAGATTAATATTGAAAATAATGGTAATCAGATGAAAATAAGATTGTTGTGTACTCAGATCAGTGCCAAATGGAGTAAAAAATGCTGCTGGAAAGTAAATTCTTACAAAGTTAAAGAGATTTTCTGTTTTTACTGAGTATTAACAAATGATTTGTTCTAATCCTTGGTGGCTCACTTGAATATTCCCCTAAGTGAAACTTAGTGGAAAACATCTGGCTCCAATTGTGGGATGTGCACTCAATTTATCTTCAATCAAAGAGAGTGGGAGAGAACCCTAGAATGTTCGGTTCCTGCATGAAAACTAAAGTGCATCAGTCCCATATACATGTAAATAAATGCTAAAATGAAATACAAGTTGCAACATAATATAAAAAATAATATACAAAAACTATGGTACATTAAACTGTGATACATAAAATAATATACAAAAGCTATGGTACATTAAACTATGATACAAAGGAAAGGGTTTAGAAGAGTCTTGATAATGCCCCTTGGGCATTAGATAAGATCATTGAAAAAAAAATTTAACTGTTTCCCATTCACTAGTAAGAGCAACTTTTCTCCTTCCATAGTGTTGAGAAGGAAGAAATTTGTGCTAGCTACATCATAGAAGATGAATGGCCCCATCCAGAGGCTATCAAACTTCCCATGTTTTCCTGGCTTGTCCCATTGTTTATCCCATAATAACACTGTATCACCAATATGAAAGGACCTCAGTTTTACAGACTTGTCAAAATTTATTTTAACCTTCTCTTGGTTCCTAATACTTATGTCAAGAGAATTTATTTGGTTCTTGTCTATCTCAACGATTTGATTGATCCTGTTAGCCATGAAATCCTCCTCCATCTAATATTCTTGAACCATCTTCATGGAAGGAAGTTGAATGTATACTATAAAAAAGACATCCAAACCATACACAAATTTGAAAGGAGTCTTTTGATTTGAACTTTTCTTACATATTTTGCAAAGTTAAAGAGATTTTCTGTTTTTACAAGATAACTTTGATAACTTTGCAAGATCATGCACTGGAATGGAAAAATGTTTGTTCCAATTGTATACTGAAACAAAAATATTGTGGCAGAAAAGTAAAAACTAAAATCCTAAAGGTATCCACAAACTATGTGTCACTTTCTGATCATCCACCAATAATCGACAAGAAGCCTTTGGTTGGTGGAGAGAGCATACTCCATGGAAATGAGAGAGGGAAGAAAATTATTTAAAGAAAATAAAATATGGAAATGAAAAGAAATAATTAACGAATATAGCCTTCAAATAAATTGTATCTGTGCGTGTAATTGTTAAAAAAACTCAAGCAATGAAAGAGACAGTCTGAATCCCCCCAGGGGGGATGAAGTGTGGGAACCGTGTAGCCCACTTCCTTTATTTATTACATATGATTAAAATACCATAAAAATGAAATTAAAATATGTCATATACCCTATAAAACGGGTCTAAATAGTGATACAACCTTATGGAGTGAAGGGGGATGAAGAAGAAAGGAAAACTGAGGGTTTTTTAGTGTCCCGAGAGACCCAAAACTTTAATTTTGAGCAAATATCCCTGCTATTTTTATTTTGGACCTGATGAAAAATAGAAATTTAAATTATTATAACATTATTAAATGAATGAATAAAAGATAAAAACTAAAACTAATTTCAGTACTTGCAAAATATTGGAAAAAATTACTAGTTTTTAAAGCATCGAAATGACAACTTTAGAATCAACAAAATATGATTATTTTTAAGAACTTATAAATATAAATTATTTGATATGATAAATAATTATATTGAAAATATCATACTTTTAAATCATATCCATCAAATTTTCATATTCAAACTATGTAACTGAAAAGAGGAGAGATAATTGTTTTGAGAAAAAAGTTATCAAACGCACCATCCTAACTTTGGAGGATTTTGAGTCAAAAACTTGAAAATTATATGTCACTTAAACAAGCATCATATAATTAACAAGGGAAAAAACACTCAAGGATGATGACCTTGATGACCAATTCTAATAAGACCAAGACTTTTACATAAAATAACCTCATTATATATCATTTATTACAATTCCCTCGAAAGGGTGTGAACATCCAAAAGAGGCCACAACTGACCGTGATGAAACCACAGAACTTACGAGCACTAAGTAATAACAAACTATTTGTTATGATCCTTGGTGGCTCACTTGAATATTCCCCTAAGTGAAACTTATTGGAAAACATCTGGCTCCAATTGTGGGATGTGCACTCAATTTATCTTCAATCAAAGAGAGTGGGAG
This sequence comes from Pseudotsuga menziesii, assembly GCA_001517045.1. Lineage (NCBI taxonomy): Eukaryota > Viridiplantae > Streptophyta > Pinopsida > Pinales > Pinaceae > Pseudotsuga > Pseudotsuga menziesii. The sequence continues at coordinate 512,815 of LPNX010263292.1, forward strand.
AGAACCGTAGAATGTTCGGTTCCTATATGAAAACTAAAGTGCATCAGTCCCATATACATGTAAATAAATGCTAAAATGAAATACAAGTTGCAACATAATATAAAAAATAATATACAAAAACTATGGTACATTAAACTGTGATACATAAAATAATATACAAAAGCTATGGTACATTAAACTATGATACATAAAATAATATGAAAAATCTATGGTACATTAAACTATGATACAAAGGAAAGGGTTTAGAAGAGTCTTGATAATGCCCCTTGGGCATTAGATAGGATCATTGAAAAAAAAAAATTTGTTTCCCATTCACTGTTAAGAGCAACTTTTCTCCTTCCATAGTGTTGAGAAGGAAGGAATTTGTGCTAGCTACATCATAGAAGATGAATGGCCCCATCCAGAGGCTATCAAACTTCCCATGTTTTCCTAGCTTGTCCCTTTTTTTATCCCATAATAACACTGTATCACCAATATGAAAGGACCTCAGTTTTGCAGACTTGTCAAAAATTATTTTAACCTTCTCTTGGTTCCTGATACTTATGTCAAGATAATTTCTTTAGTTCTCGTCTATCTCAATGATCTTATTGATCCTATTAGCCATGAAATCCTCCTCCATCTAATATTCTTGAACCATCTTCATGGAAGGAAGTTGAATGTATACTATAAAAGAGACATCCAAACCATACACAAATTCAAAAGGAGTCTTTCGATTTGAACTTTTCTTACATATTTGATCAGTTCAAAGTGCAAATGTTATTTTACCATCCTATGAATTCTTGTTATTTATGCCTATTTTATTAAGGATAGCCATTTTTTTTATTGCTTGATTATGTGAGACCATTTCCCTAGGGATAGTAGCTGGAAAAATGGGATAGGACAATGTCGTATTTGAAGCAAAAAGATGTGAACTCTTCTGAATTGAAAGCTTTAGCATTGCCAGTTGTTATTTTGGTGGGACCACCAAATCTATCAATGATGTTATTCTCTAGAAATCCATAACATATTTATTAGTATCCCTTTTGGTGGGGATAGCCTCCACCAACATAATAAAATAGTAAGTTGAAATTAGGATCCAAGAAATCCCATTTCTCGAGTTTTCTTTGAATTATTCGATGAAATCAAGCCCCCAATGTTGAAAAATGGGTTAACACCACAATTGGATTCAAGGAAATGATGTTGTCCTTTTCTTTCCCATGAATAACTAGAACTCCCGACAACTCCTAACAAATTTTTGAACATCTGCGAATATGGAGGGCCAATATTAACTTGATCTAAGGATATTGTGGGATGTTTTATCTGTTGCATAATTCCCACCACAAAATTTTGAATGGAACTCTGTCAAGATTTGTTTAGACTCTTGGTCATTTACACGTCTAAGTATTATGCCATCAGGATTTATCCAGCCCAAATATTCTTGAGTTATGAAATATCTAACGGCTTTTAATCTAAGGGATCTTCTTTTGTGACCTTTGATATGTTCAAGACATGTAATATTTTGCAAAAAGAAAATGATGTCTGAATACCAATGGTGATCTAACCATTCAAGTTCTCATGGAAAACCAGGTGTTGATGGATCATTCTGACAATCCATCTCGAAATCCTCTTCATTTCCTTGAGCTAAAATCTTGGCTAGTCCTTGACCATTGATTAATTTTGTAGGCCTAATCTCTATATCATATTCTTGGATTTTAGAGACCCACTTACCCCTTATGCTTAAACAATCTTGTTGAGAAAATATATCTTTTACTGCTACATGAGGTACATAACTAATTATTTTTTAGTAGTCAATGTAAGTTCTAAAATGTTTTAAAGACTTTATCAAGAAATAAGCTTGTTTTTCCATGATTGTTCACTTTAATTATTGACCCTATAAAGATCGTCTTGTGAAAGCGATGGGTTGCTCAAATCCTTCATTTTCTTTCTAGAGAAAGACCCCACGATGGTTCCTTTAGAAGCGAATGAGAAAATTAAGAATCCTTTGGAATAATTAGGACTAACCAAAACTAGCGATTTGGCAATTGAATCCTTGATACATCTAAATGCTTCTTGACCCTCATAAGCCCATTCAAACTCGTCATTTTTCTTTAATAGTTTCTTGGATGGATTCATTAATTCTATGAAGCTAGGAATGAATCTCCTTCTAAAATTGATGTGGTCATTAAAATATTGGAGCGATTTTACATTTTTGGGAAAAGGGATTTTCTTAATTGCCTCCATCCTTTTGGCATCCACCTATACTCCATATTTGGAAATAATGTGTCCTAATAGTTTCCCTTCTTTAATACCTACGATAGACTTTGTTGTTCTCAAAGAGATACCATATTTCCTACATATTTCGAATACTTGTTTGAGGTGACTTACATGACTTGTTCTTTGTTTTGAAAAAAATGTTAAGTAATCCTCATAAATTTCTATGATATTTCCAATTAATTCCTTAAATGCATAATAAATGGCCCTTTGAAAAGTATCCCCTAATTTTAGTAAACCAAAAGGAATCATTAAATACTCAAAATTAGCCCATGGGGTTTTGAAATTATTTTTATGATTGTCCTCCTTCTGGATCACCACCTAATTATAACCTGAAACCACGTCTAGCATAGACATCATTTCAGAACATGTTACGTTTTGAAAAAGAGTTTCCATATTCGACAACTGATAGTTGTCCCTTTGGCAAGAATGTTTAGATTACGAAAATATATGCATATTCTTATGCTCTCATTATTTTTTCTTATATCCACCAAGATGAATGTCTTGTTGGTGCAATGATCCTGGTGGCCAACTTTTTCTCAAGTTCCCTTTTAACTATTGGAGCAAGCTTGGGGTTGATTTGTCTTAATTTTTGATGAAACGATTTGACTTCCTTAATGTCTTGTTAGATAGGTATTACATACTTTCGATAAGATTTGATCTCATTATAAGTGAAAGTGAAAATATCCCTATACTCTTTGACAAGATTTAACAAGTCATTCATTTCCTTTTATGAAGTACATTTTCCAATTTTTATCTTTTCTGGTTCATTGTTAGTTCCAATGTTGATATCAATGTAATCACCGAGTTTCATCAATCCTATGTTATTTTTCCTTATGTCATTCCTATCAAATATGTTTTCAAGTGAAGCTATACCCTGAGGTATAGAATTATTGAATTGATCACTCTTTCCTTAATATTATTTACCTTCTTCTTCATAACTAACATTGAAGTTTGAAAATTCGTCTATGTACTGGATGAATTTGAAAAACATTTCATCATCACAAAATACTTGCCAATGCTTCATGTTATCTGGGACTGAGGGTCTAAATTTAATATCTAATTTACCATCACCATTTATTATTTCTTTTTAATCTTGAAGAGTTGGAGCTGGTACAGCGTGCTTATCTACTAAGCTATTTTGATCTCTATGGATGCTAGTGAGATTTAAGGCATTGAGGAATTTTGTTGTATCCCACAGTACATTCCTACATGTATTTAACCTTTTCCATTTGCATGAAAAATGGCTCTTAACTTGGAGGATTCTTAAATTAGAATCACCTCTTATATTCAATATCTTAATCCCCATGGCCTTATCTATTTCCAATCCAAGTAGGAGTGCCTCATATTCTGCTACATTATTGGTTTCCTCAAATTCTAACCTAAAGGAAAAGTTAAAAACTTGTCCTTTAGGACAAGTGATGACGACTCCAACTCCCTTTCCATATTTTGAATGAGCGCCATCAAAATTCATCTTCCATATTTCATCTACCTTTTTGTCTCTAAATTTTTCTTTAACTGGGGAAAAAAGGTAGAGTGGCAATAATAACTTCCAAGATAATACGCATTGTAAACATATTCATTGGAAGGCTTCTTGGTGTTTTCTACATGATACTTCTTCTCCTTTTCATTGTGCAATTTCACCATTGTATCTTCAGATAAAAGAAGAGTGGCATAAGTCTAGTCTATTTGAATGGATGCCCCCAAATGTTGAAATATTGTAACTTTGAAGAATATTCTATATGTATCTTTTTATTGTCCCCGATGGTCCTACCAGGAGAACCACTTGTATTACTTTGTACCTCGATGCTTCTAATCAGAAGAACTAATACGAGTCATGAGGTAATCCCCTCTAATTGTAAAGGTGGCTCATTAGCACCCCAGTGTGGTTACTTGAGCCTACATGTGTAACTCAATCCTACATGATTAACTTGAGCCTACATGTCGGATTTAATTATTGAAGTGAACGGATGAGTATAAATAGAGGTGTGGCGCTCCTCATTTGGAACACACACTCTCACTTGTGTAGTGCATTAGTGGAAGATAGAGAAGTAGCTAGAGAAGGATGAGGATAAGTATTTGATCTACCTTTTGGTTTTACCTTTTATCTTTTGGGGCATCTATATTGAGGAAGATTTTGCTGGGTTTTTTCCTTTAGGGTTTTCCCAGGATAAATCTGTATTGTTCTTGTGATACTGTTTCTTTCAGTGATCCTGTTTATATTCTTTTGTTATGAAAATGAAATGAAATACTAATGTTTTATCTAAGAATATGAAATTTTAACATGGTATTAGAACTAGCCTGAATAGGATAGCTTTCACAAGGTGAAATAGCCCTCTCTCTCTCCCCGAAAGAAATTAGGGTTTAGGGAAAAATTATGAGTTTTAAAAAACTTCTTGCATAGAAAGTTGCGCCCTCCTAGAGCACATATTTTGAGCGTGGAATCAAAGTTTTTGGATGTGTGAGACTCTAAGAAATTCAAACCCTAGCATGACTGCTGCACCAAAAAATTGTTGAACCAGAAAGCTGCAGAAGCTTAATCTTGCAAGTCTGATTTGGAAGGTGAAGAGTTGAAATCTATAGAATCCAAGCACACTAGTCAACTCACCTCACTCAAGTGCATCTCCTGGTAAGGTTAGTTTCTCATTTCGCAAAATTTCAATTTTCTGATTTTCTGACAAGATGGCCCCAAGCACTAAGCTTGAGGACCAGCTAGAAGCCATAGAGAATTTTTGAGCATGGAAATATAGGATTGGTCTCATTCTCCTAGAGAATGATCTTGATAAGCATGTGTTGACGAGCATATGTGACTATGCACGTAACGGGGGAAAACAACCTAGACCGAGATCCTTAAAACAGGCTCCAAGTTGTTTGTGATGGTTGTTCCCGACAGGTTTAAAGGCTTTGTTAGCCTGAAAGTCTAATCAAAGAAGTCTAAAAACTAAAACTAAAACTACTGTTCTGGTTAATTAAATCTACAACATACCTACGAATGTACAAATTAAACTAGTTAATCTGATTACTAATGAATTAGAAATATTACTAAATTAATCTATGAACTAAATCTACTCAATCAATTTAACTTATAATATAATAATAAAAAAGCTAATCAAATATTAACATGTTAAATGAGTTACAAAATGCATTATAAACAAATGTACATTAATCACAAAAAATCGAAAATTAACCTGACAGTGATATAAATATACAACTTTGATTTAATGAATTTCCAATAACATAATTAGCAAAAAAGAAATTATAGTAATCTAATCTAAGTCCTATCCCAATCGGGAGCATAGAAAAACAATAAACTGGAATCGAATTACCAATAATCCTACTGTGCTAACAATCCTTCTAGTATTCAGAAGGAATTCGAAACTTAAACAAGATCACACAGCAGACGAATATATCATATACATTTAATGATGACAACACCAAATTTATAACATGACATATATCAGCAAATCCAAAACAGCATAAATCGACAGAATAGATGTAATGTATTTGCAAAATTCATCAAAGGAATAATGACAAAACATTAATATTGCAGAAAAGGGGAACAAGATCGACTGATATCAAAAATACAATTGCATAGTATCAAAATACTGTAAATATATATAGATATCACCAGTCTTAAAGATGTTGTAGCTACTGGTAAAAAATTGCCTCCAGTCACAGAGAATAATTACAATGAAGTATCTTCCCTTTTCTAATGAACCCATCGATTGAATACATTAGTAACATGAATGCTGACAAAGGTGACATTCGATCTGTTATTTTGCTTGAGTTTCTCATAGCAACAATCCCGATAATTTCGTTCATTTTCTCTCTTGGTGACGCTCTTACATGGATCCTTCCAATGACTTGATTGATATCGATAACTTCAAATCGCATAGCTAATGGAGTCTTCCACAATTCAATAAATTCAATAAATTCCAGTCATGCAATGTCCACACGCCAAAGAAGTGACATATATATTATTGTCTGGTTAGACAGGTGTTTTCTTCATCTTTCATTATGGCGTACTTGGGTTGAGATCATATTCATCTTGATGGTTATGATTTAACCATTACTTATCTGGCAAATGTAGCGTGAAGATCCTTATTCATGACATTGGCGTCTACTACAACCCTCAATCTCATCTTTAGAATGCTGGCAAATAGGTATCCTCTTTTATGGAAATCGTTGAACTGGCTTCTTGTGTTACTTGTTCATAGAGGAAAAATATTGCAAGATAATCATTACATAATCATTTCAGTCTCAACGGTCGCCTTTAAACCCAAACAACCAAAATGCATAATTTTTATTTATAAAAGTCATTATTATATTATTATAATTGTGAGGTTGTTGTGTAAGTAAAACAAACTCAAGAGTTGGAATTTTCATATTGTAAAAATGTATACACTTTGGCTCCATATATGTCATGAATACATATCCCTTGAACAAGTTAATTTTTGGAAACATAAATAATTAATGAAAACAAAAATTACTTTGAATTATAAGGAATAGTTTCACGTAAGTAATTTAAACCAGCTTATAAAATGTGACCATCATGAATATGTAAAAATAATTTGGAGAAGACCTTCATACACAAAGGACCAAAAGCAATAGCATATCAACCTTACTGTATAATAGTTTCAACCTTCATGAATGGGAGACATGCTACACGAAATACAAATCCCATAACCCATAGTATCAACCTTGACCTTTACATGCAATAATAAAGATGACATATGAAGCCCATCATAAAAATCAAGATCAAATAATATGGTTGTGTAGATTGAATGAAAATCCTTGGAAATATAATTCGAATGAACTTCGATAAGGTGCCAAAAATACAATAATCAACCTCCCAATTTCAAAACCTTATCAATATTTACGATAACAAAATCACATAATAAAATCAAATGAAAAATATTTGGATGAGATTTCAAGATTAGGTTATGACAAATTATTAACACTTATCCCTTGATTTTCAATGCAAATCCACTCAAAATAATAATTTCAAAGTAGTGATTTTGACAACTAATCCATAGTTCGCAAAGGTTTTCTTTAAAAAACATTGAATTTCATTGTTTTAGTAGCTTTTGGAATGTCACCATTTCAATAGCTGTCAATTCTTTAGGTTTGCTATATGAAATTCAAACATTTCATCAAAACAAAATACATTTTTGTTTAAAGAAATAATGTTTTTTTAAGGCTGTTGAGTAGGGGCACAACATATGGCAACTGACTGGGAGAAACAGTTATCTCTGCGAAAACATGAAATTTGACTTGTGTATGTAGCAAGATAAGAAAAATTTTCTTTAACTCAGATTAGCATTTTCCTGAAGATAAAAGAACTGTGCCTTGTGATAAGACTAGATTTCAAACTAATACCAGATTCAATTCTTTTATCATTATCCAGAGATTACCTTCAAAAATTATATGAATTTTAAGTTTGTTCAGAAAACATAAGACTCCAAAAGAAATTAGTCCTGGGAAAAACAACGCAATTTTGATATTTGACCAGTTTTTAAAGATATGATACCAATACTACAGTCATGACCCTCCCCGGAAGCGTCCATAGCTTCGAAAGGGTTGAATTTTAACCATACATCCTACCATTCTAGTCCCAAGATAAGATAAAACACGAATATTTAGAACTTCTCAATTTATTAATGGGTAAGCTGCATTGGAACCTCTTCACAAGTGTGGGATGACATCATATTCTTATATATTTTTGTATATATAACAATTTATGATTTGGAATCCAAGTATGCCACAGACGAAGCCCTCCTACCCGCAGGCGTCCATAGCCTCGAAAGGGTACATCTTTTAACCCATTCTACCCAATGGCTTATATCCCAAGCTAATAAGTTTAAAGAAGGTTTCATACTCAGCATTTAAGTGCTCATCTACAAGAGATTTGCATGTTTATAATGGGGGAACATAATAGGAAACTCTTTACGAGTAAGATAGTGTAAAGGATCTATAGATAACTGGTTTTATTATTAAATTGCAACTGCTTTCCCAGAACTGATTTCTAAATAAGTAATAGAATTCCTAGTAATAGTTACTTCGATATCCATTAAATCCAACAATTTGAGGATAATGATAAAAGAAACGAAATAAAGTGAAAGTTTTCGTCTAGTAATTTTTTTGTTTGCAACAGTTCAATTTCTTTTTCTTTTATTTCTGAGATAAGAACAGATTTCTAAAAGTCTAGCTTTCTTCATGTTTTATATAATCAGATTCCAAT
>LPNX010263292.1:521433-693315 GCA_001517045.1 Pseudotsuga menziesii
TAGCTTGAAACCTGCCAGAGAAAACAAGTCAAATATGAGTATTGGAAATTGGAATAATTCAACATGAAGAAAAGAAACTAAATCAAATTTTGTATGTACAAAGCATAAAAGATGGCACGGAAACCTCTTAATAAATGATTCCTCCCACCATGTATAAATCGGATCATAAAAATCAATTCGGGAGAAGATAGATTTCTCATGAGAATCATGACTAAAAAGAATCTTATCAAAAGTATGATTCAAAATTCGTGAAAAAGGATCAATAAAAAAATGTATCTTTTAACACAATATCATCATGACTAAATTCAAAAAGAACAAAATGACATTTGGGTATTATTTGGAAATCAAATACGTCATTGTGTCTTTTAACGTGAAGATTAAAATTGATGACATTACCTTCAGATATGATTATCATGTTGCAATGAAGAAAATTAATGTTCAATACATCATGAATAAATTGTGCATCCCTTTCAATATTACAAATTGAATCATAATCCTTACTGACAAAAGATAAAATAGATGAACATGCATGAGTCTGATGAGTAACGATAGTAGAAAAATTATGATATTCTTCATGACAAATTTGAAATAAATCAAAATGGATATGAAAATGTCCTTCATCCTCCAAAAATGTATTCCTTTGTATCCTATCAAAACCTGACCATAATGGAGTATTTCTTAGAAAATCATTAACATGTAAATGGATTCTATGATCAGCAAAAACATCAGGATAGAAAGAGTAGTAAGATTCAGAGTATGAAAAGGTAAATGCTTCTCTGTTGCTATAATTTGTTTCATTGACTGCTTTAATAGAAGCATCATCAGTAAAACTCAGAACTAATGAATTTTGTGAAGGAGTGAAAGGAACTAGCTCATCATGAGAGGAAGATAATGAAATTATATCATCATTAGCACATTCAGTTGAATAATCAAGAATTTGTGGTTTATCCTCCATTGTCTTGTGAACAACAAGAGTTTCAAAATTATCACCTATTGTAAAAGTTGAATCGTCATCTTTATTCTCTTGTTCTTGAAATTGCATGTCATAAGATTCTGTGATTTGTCCATTTTCAACAATTTCATTTTCAGCTGTGGAATTAGTAAAAATAGATTCTAAATCATCTTCAACTGATGAACTAACATGCATACTATCTATTGCATATTTTTCATTCTTTTCCAAATCATGAAAATCAGAGAGAGAAATAAGATAAAGAAACCAATCCATTTTGTCTTTTTCGGAAAGTTGATGTCCTTCACGAAACCTGTAACATATTAACATAAATCTGGAAAAGAAATCATGAAGAGATTCATATTTATGTCTACGAAGATTTTCTAACTCAAATTCAAGTTTCTTGTAGCTATAATCCTCATGAGCATTAAGAAATAACTTCGTGAAATGTATCCATGAATGAGTGGATTTTGCTGGCAAGAACTTAAACCAAATCGGAATTCTTCCTATGAAAGTAGCTGCAAAAAGTCTGCATTTCTCAACCTCATCAAATAGATCTATGCAGTCACAAAAAGAATTAAATACCGAAAGTTGATGAGAGGCAGAAATCTTACCTTCTCCATTAAAGCTCAGTCTTCGCAAGAAATTAGACATCTCTGGAAAAAACTTTCGCCAGATGTATGAAAGCTGAAAGCATGATCTAAATCAATAATATCAGCCATTTCATAGTAAAAAATAAAAATAAATGAAATAAAAAATCGAACAACTCAAAATGGCCTTCTTGCTGATCAGGCCCTCCTTCTAGCGCCATTGTTGATGGGCATATGTGACTATGCACCTAACGGAGGAAAACAACCCAGACCGAGATCCTTAAATCAGGCTCCAAGCTATTTGGGATGGTTGTTCCTGACAGGTTTAAAGGCTCTGTTAGCCTGAAAGTCTAATCAAAGAAGTCTTAAAACTAAAACTAAAACTACTGTTCTGGTTAATTAAATCTACAGCATACCTACGAATGTACAAATTAAACTAGTTAATATGATTACTAATGAATTAGAAATACTACTAAATCAATATATGAACTAAATCTATTCAATCAATTTAACTTATAATATAATATTCAAAAAGCTAATAAAATATTAACATGTTAAATGAGTTACAAAAATGCATTATAAACAAATGTACATTAATCACAAAAAATCAAAAATTAACCGGAGAGTGATATAAATATACAACTCTGATTTAATGAATTTCCAATAACATAATTAGCAAAAAATGAAATTATAGTAATCTACTCTAAGTCCTATCCCGATCAGGAGCATAGAAAAACAGTAAACTGGAATCGAATTACCAATAATCCTACTGTGCTAACAATCCTGCTAATATTTAGAAGGAATTCAAAACTTAAACAAGATCACACAGCAGACAAATATATCATATATATTTAATGATGACAACACCAAATTTATAACATGACATATATCAGCAAATCGAAAACAGCGTAAATCGACAGAATAGATGTGATGTATTTGCAAAATTCGTCAAAGGAATAATGACAAAACATTAATATTGCAGAAAAGGGGAACAAGATCGACTGATATCAAAAATACACTTGCATAGTATCAAAATACTGTAAATATATATAGATATCACCAGTCTTAAAGATGCTGTAGTTACTGGCAAAAAATTTCCTCTAGTCACAGAGAATAATTACAGTGATCCTGCCATGTCTTTTCTCCCACTATCGACCCCCTATTGCAATCAAATTCCAGTTTGCTTAAATAAACAAAGATCAGAAGAAATAGAACCCAAATTGAGCTTTGCGCTGGCGAATTTCTGGAAAGACCCGTTTCTTTGCTGGCCGCAACTACAAAAATCGTGTTCATAGGATCCCAAAAATATCTTATAATCCATCACTTTCTGGGGAAATCTCCCTGAGTAAAGATAAATGGGCCCATTCTCAAAAAAACCCATGTGGCGGGTTTTTGAGATCTGTCTCCATTTATGAGCAGTGAAGCCTGAAAAATGCCTACCTGTTTAGCTACGCATTTTTGTAACTGGCTGAAAATGAAATTTGTGGCATACTTTCCTTCGTTTGACTTGGCATCCCTGCAAAAATATATCAATCACCATCCATCTCCTTATTCCCAGCAATTTCGCTTCCTTGTTTCCTTTAAACCTGCAGAAATTAAATTTAGAACAAATGAAATGAAAAATAGAACCAAATCTTCTTTTAACTAACAAAATAATTAAAATCTTGTAATTAATTGATGAATATCGATGAGATAAATGTGTAGCAAATCTCTCCAACCGCCTTCAATCTTGTTATGGAAAAGCTAATGCATACGCTTCATCTTTTACCTGCACATTGAAAACGTATATTAAACTGTAGTATAGTTTATGAACATTGCGCGAATACGTAAGAGACAGGTTAAAAGATGAAGTATCTTCCCTTTTCCAATGAACCCATCGATTGAATACATTAGTAACCTGAATGTTGACAAATGTGACATTCGATCTTTTATTTTGCTTGAGTTTCTCATAGCAACAATCCCAACAATTTCGTTCATTTTCTCTCTTGGTGACACTCTTACAGGGATCCTTCCCATGACTTGATTGATATCGATAAATTCAAATCGCATAGCTAATGGAGTCTTCCACAATTCAATAAATTCAATAAATTACAGTCATGCAATGTCCACACATCAAAGAACTGACATATATATTATTGTCTTGTCAGACAGGTGTTTTCTTCATCTTTCATTATGGCGTAATTGGGTTGAGATCATAGTCATCTTGATGGCTATGATTTAACCATTACTTATCTGGAAAATGTAGCGTGGAGATCCTTATTCATGACATTGGCGTCTACTACAACCCTCAATATCCTCTTTAGAATGCTGGCAAATAGGTATCCTCTTTTATGGAAATCGTTGAGCTGGCTTCTCGTGCTACCTGTTCATAGAGGAAAAATATTGCAAGATAATCATTACATAATCATTTCAGTCTCAACGGTCGCCTTTAAACCCAAGCAACCAAAATGCATAATTTTTATTTATAAAAATTATTTTTATATTATTATAATTGTGAGGTTGTCGTGTAAGTAAAACAAACTCAAGAGTTGAAATTTTCATATTGTAAAAATGTATACACTTTGGCTCCATATACGTCATGAATACATATCCCTTGAACAAGTTAGTTTTTGGAAACATAAATAATTAATGAAAACAAAAATTACTTTGAATTATAAGGAATAGTTTCACGTAAGTAATTTAAACCAGCTTATAAAATGTGACCATCATGAATGTGTAAAAATAATTTGGAGAAGACCTTCATACACAAAGGACCAAGAGCGATAACATATCAACCTTACTGTATAATAGTTTCAACCTTCATGAATGGGAGACATGCTACGCGAAATACAAATCCCATAACCCATAGTATCAACCTCGACCTTTACATGCAATAATAAAGATGACATATGAAGCCCATCATAAAAATCAAGATCAAATAATAAGGTTGTGTAGATTGAATGAAAATCCTTGGAAATATAATTCGAATGAACTTTGATAAGGTGCCAAAAATACAATAATCAACCTTGCAATTTCAAAACCTTATCAATATTTACGATAACAAAATCACATAATAAAATCAAATGAAAAATATTTGGATGAGATTTCAAGATTAGGTTATGACAAATTATTAACACTTATCCCTTGATTTTCAATGCAAATCCACTCAAAATATTAATTTCAAAGTAGTGATTTTGACAACTAATCCATATTTCGCAAAGGTTTTCTTTAAAAAGCATTGAATTTCATTGTTTCAGTAGCTTCTGGAATGTCAGCATTTCAGTAGCTGTCAATTCTTTGGGTTTTCTATATGAAATTCAAACATTTCATCAAAACAAAATACAATTTTGTTTGATGAAATAATGTTTTTTTAAGGCTGTTGAGTAGGGGCACAACAGTATGTCAAAGAATAAGTTGCAGAACCTGAAGAAGTTGAAGCCAAGGAGAGGCACAGAAAGGATATGATTAGGGAACAAAGGATTATTGTTGACTCTATCAAAAATCACTTGATCCCTCAAGTGTCATGCAAGAAGACTCCAAAATAAATGTTTGATGCCCTATCTAGAATGTATGAGGGAAGGAACATGAGGGGAGGAAAGGTACGTTGTAATTGATTCATTCAGATGTATGTGGTCCAATGTCTTCAACATCCTTAAGTGGATTTGAATATTATATCACAATTATTTGATGATTTTTCAAGAAAGACTTGGATATAATTCTTGAAAGCAATGAGTGAAGTGTTTGAAAAATTCAAGGAGTTCAAAGCCTTGATATAGAATCTTTCAGACAAGCAAATAAAGACACTCCAGTTAGACAATGGAGGAGAGTATACCTCAAAAGAGTTTGAAGCTTTTTGCAAAGATGCTAGAATCAATAGGGAACTAACTACTCCCTACAATCCTAAACAGAATGGAGTTGTGGAAAGAAAGAAGAGAATCATCATGGAGGCAGTGAAGACATTGATATATGATCAAGATCTTCCAATGCATCTATGGGCAGAGGATAAAAGAACTGTTCTATATGTACATATTAGAATATCTCACAATGCTCTTGGGTTCAAGACTCCAGAAGAGATGTTCACTGGAAAGAAGCTTGAGTTAAGTCACCTCAATATATTTGGTTGTCCAGTATATATTCATATACCAAAAGAGAAAAGAACCAAGTTGGACCCTTCCAGAAAGAAGGGGATATTTGTTGGATATTGTAAAGTATCCAAAGCATTCAGAATCTACATTCCTAGATTCCATCCCATGGAAATCAGTTGATATGTGACATTTGATGAAGAGGCATCCCTCAAGAGATCCAAGAAGTGCCAACATGAAGAAGTGTATGAAGAAGAGACACCTCCTAGAAATAAAGAAACTACATGTCTCCCCGAAGATGAATCTCCTGAAGAACATGACATAGTAGAACCACAAGAACCTCCCATGATGGAGATATCAAGAAAGAGAAAGCCTGCTTGGACAAGAGAAATTATACGAGAGGTAGAAAGATATGGACATCATACAGGCTCCACAAGGGAAATAAAGAAACCTAAGAATTTTCCCAACTACGTAGCCTTGATGTGTGATCTTGCATATCAAGAACCTACAAACTATGAAGAAGCGGTACAGAAGAAAGAATGGGTAGAAGTAATGACTGAAGAATACCATTCAATAATGAAGAATGATGTATGGGATATAGTTCTCAAACCAGAAGGAAAGAGTATAGTATTCTCCAAATGGATATACAAAATAAAGCATGCAGCTGATGGAAGTATCGAGAAGTATAAAGAAAGATTTGTGGCCAGAGGTTTCTCTCAGAAAGACGGAATTGATTATGAAGAGACATTTTCCCCACTAGCATGGTATACTTTGATTAGAGCTATCATGGCACTTGCATCCATGATAAAGTGGGACTTACATCAGATGGATGTGAAAACAAATTTTCTGAATGGTGTGATCGAAGAAGAAGTATACATAGAACAACCACAAGGATTTGAAGTTGAAGATAGACATACTTACGTATGCAAGTTGAAGAAGGCCTTTTATGGTCTTAAACAAGCTCCTTGAGGTTGATATGAAAGGATAGATAGTTTCCTGTGAAGCATGGGATTTATCAAGAGGAAAGCTGATCCTAACCTTTACCTCAAGGTTGTAGAAGATGAACCTGCCATCCTACTACTATATGTGGATGAATTATTCTTGACAGGGAATGAGAAACAGATTATGGAAAGAAAGAAGAAACTAGTAGAAGAATTTGAGATGAAAAACCTTGGGTTAATGCATTATTTCCTAGGTCAAGAAGTATGGCAAAGTTCAGAAGGAATCTTTCTCAACCAGGGAAAGTATGCAGTAGAGATATTGAAAAGATTCAATATGTTGGAATGCAAAGCCTTGGTCACACCCATGGATTCCAACCTGAAGTTGTTAACTGATGAATCATCAGATTTAGTGGATGTGACTCATTACAAACATATCATTGGGTCATTGATGTACTTAACAAATACCAGACCAGACATTTGTTTTGCTGTGAACACCTTAAGTCAATATCTAGTTCAACCTAGACAGGTTCACTGGGTAGCTACAAAACATGTGATGAGATATTTGAAAGGAACTATAAAATTTGGTATATACTATGATAATAGCCATGAGTATATATTTTATGGTTATACAGATGCAGATTTGGCTGGAAGTATCTCAAATAGAAAAAACACATCAGGCAGAAGTTATAGTCTGGGATCTGCTATGATTTCATGGTTTAGTAGAAAGCAATATAGTGTTGCTCTAAGCACAGCCGAAGCAGAATATATAGCAGCTAGCTCTGCTAGTTGTGAAGCGATATGGCTTCGAAAGTGGATGTCAAGATTATTCAACCTAGATTTGGACACTACCATGATTCTATGTGACAACCAAAGTTGTATAAAGATGACAGAGAACCCTTTGTTCCACAACAAATCAAAGCACATAGAAATCAGGTATTTCTAAATTCAAGATATGATGGAGAAAGGAGCCATAAAGCTCCAGTATGTGAGTACTTATGAACAAGTTCCTGATGTGGTGACAAAGCCTCTATTGCGAGTAAAATTCGAACACTTTTGAGACAAGATTGGTGTGGTTTGGAAATACCTTCCCTGAAAGGGGAAGTAGTGATGTTGTAGTGGGATTGTATCATCCCTGGGAACTTTCCCTAAAGTGATCTGGGGACCTCGGTCCTCGAGAATCAAGAGGGATTGTATCATCTCCGGTCATATGTCTAGAAGTGATCCGGTGACCTTGGTCATCGAGAATGTGGTAGGATTGTATCATTCTTGAACTTCAGTTCAAAATGGATCTGGTGACTTTGGTATTCAAGAACGTGGTAGGATTAATCATCCTTAGACTTGATCCCATAATTCTAAAAGGAAGGATCGTCTTAAATGTTGATGAAAGTGGACTTGATCCTATAATTCTGAAAGGAAGGATCATATTAAATGTTGATGTAAGTGGACTTGATCCCGTAATTTCGAAAGGAAGGATCGTCTTAAATGTTAATGTAAGTGGACTTGATCCCGTAATTCTGAAAGGAAGGATCATCTTAAATGTTTATGTAAGTGGACTTTATCCCATAATTTAGAAAGGAAGGATCATCTTAAATGTTGATGTAAGTGGACTTGATCTTGTATTTTTGAAAGGAAGGATCGTCTTAATGTTGATGTAAGTGGACTTGATCCCATAATTCTGAAAGGAAGGATCGTCCTAAATGTTGATGTAAGTGGACTTGATCCTATAATTCTGAAAGGAAGGATTGATTTAAATGTTGATGTAAGTGGACTTGATACCGTAATTCTGAAAGGAAGGATCGTCTGAGTACCATAGATGTGTTGTCCATGATCTCGTAATTCCGAAAGGAAGGATCATGTTGGTTGTTGTTATACCTACTATAGATGATGTTAATCCAGCCTTGAGTTGTTAAAGATGATGTTGCCAATTGAAAGGTCAAAGTGCTGATGATGATGTTGCTGATCAAAAGGTCAAAGTACTGATGATGATGTTTCTGATCAAAAGACCAGAGTGTGATGATGATGTTTTTGATCAAAAGATCAGAGTGTGATGATGATGATGTTTCTGATCGTAAGATCATAGTATGATGATGATGATGTTGCTGCTGATCGAAGGGTCAAAGTGCTGGAGAAGTTGTTGTTGATCGAAAGGTCAAAGTGCTGAAGATGTTGTTGCTAATCGAAAGGTCAAAGTGCTAAAGATGTTGATGCTGATTGAAATGTTGTTGTCGTTGAATATTGAAGATGAAGACTATATGATGTTGAAAAGCTTCCAATAATTTATAAATTTGTTACCCTGATGATGTTGATGATGTCCTGTATCTCTCTCCTACTATTGTTTTTATTGATGTTGTTGTATAATACCCTTCTCGTTAAGCGGGAGTCTTGAAATATTGTAACTTTGAAGAATATTCTATATGTATCTTTTTGTGGTCCCCGATGATCCTATCAGGAGAACCACTTGTATTACTTTGTACCTCGATGATTCTAATAAAAAGAACTAATAAGAGTCATGAGGTAGTCCCCTCTAATTGTAAAGGTGGGTCATTAGCACCCCAGTGTGGTTACTTGAGCCTACATGTGTAACTAAATCCTACATGATTAACTCGATCCTACATGTCAAATTTAATAATTGAAGTGAAGGGATGAATATAAATAGAGGTGTGGCACTGCTCATTTGGAACACACACTCTCACTTGTGTAGTGCATTAGTGGAGGAGAGAGAAGTAGCCGGAGAAGAAGGAGGATCAGTCTTTGATCTCCCTTTTGGTTTTACCTTTTATCTTTCGGGACATCTATATTGAGGAAGCTTTTGCTGGGTTTTTCCCTTAAGGGTTTTCCCAGGATAAATCTATGTTGTTCTTGTGATACTGTTTCTTTCACTGATCCTGTTTATATTCTTTTGTTATGAAAATGAAATGAAATACTGGTGTTTTAGCTAAGCATATGGAATTTTAACACCAAATCAACATCCCACCTTCTAGATAGCAACATACCCCATTTGTCAGGTACATCAATTACAAGGATATCCATTTTTAAGTGAATATTAGGGTACTTAGCCAATTATATTGGGAATCCCAAAAAATACCAACAACCTTAACCTCTCTAGAGTCCATGGCATAGATATTATGTAACACCCCAGTTTTCACCCCATTACCTTAATGTATATGATGTAAATAATATATGAAATCATGACAAGGAGCTCAAGTCCAAGGCCCTGTCATTGATTAGTGTTTGGTATACAGGAGATCATGGGGGATTCCTACTGTTCATGTGCTAAGTCAAGAACACTTGTAAACATCATGTAAATATGCAAATTAATGAAAAACCCATAACCAACAATGTTAATGCAACGAATAATGAGATGGGGGCATGATTTTCCTAAGGATAAGGGGGAGGAAATGTTAACCTTGAGCCAGTTTCGGAATAGCCATGTGTCATGGGGAAATCCCATCCCAACTGTCAACTACCATTTTCTTGTCTTTCTTTCCAAACCATTTATTTCCGCCAGAGTTTGTTGAAGTAATTATTGCATGAAAGGGGAGGAGTATGGGAAATACGAATTGGGCAGAGAACCCAGTTTTGGAATGTCTTGTTTTGACTAAGTGGGAAAGAAAACACTAGAACCGTATGTCATTTTTACTTATCCATTGACATTTTGGTGGGGACCCTCATGTTCTGCGAGCTGCGGGACATTCTGGTCATTCATTCCCCACTCTCCATCTGTGTGAAAGATTTTCGATAGAGGAATTTTCCCTCCTATGTTTTATCCTTCACATTATGCAAGTGTTTTCCCTTAGCAAGACTATGATTGTAGTGTCACAACATTATCTTGAACTACAGAGTGTATGAGACCCTGTTACTCATGTTCCAGAGTAAATCTTGTGTTGTGGATTCTCCCTCTAGTTGTTGCGTTGTGCACCTTGGGTTGGGCTTGAACTATGTACAAGACCCAGCAATGGGAGAGACATAGAATGTGCTTGATATATTTAGTGTGGAACCTCAAAATAACACAAGAGTGGCTCGTAGACCTTCTATGCGCATCCTGGAGAGAATTGGAATGGAAGGTGAAGCCTGAGGGACTGTGGAGCAAAGAAGGGGACACTTCCTTGTGTTGGGTGTGTAGGAAGTCTGGAAGCCATGCCAGATAGGATTTATGAAGGTGTTATTAGCTCTGTAGATGAGCACACTTGATTAGCAGTTCTTTCTTCCCATTTCCTTAGAAGCCTGAGAAATCCAACTGGAAAGATGGCTTGGCTGGTTTCCTAATAAACCCATCTATTGGCTTGGATGTGTCTTGTTGTATTTGAACTTGTGAGTAACCTTTGGATAGAAAGTCTGATAAACCCAATGGTGAATGTTGGGTTGGATAGTTATCCTAATAAACCCATTAGTGAGATGGGTTGATTGTGTATAGTATGATAAACCCATATGTTGTCTTGACTAGTCCTTAAGGTGAATGTTGGCTTGACTAGTCCTTAAGGTGAATGTTGGCTTGACTGTGAACAGTCTGTGAAACCCGACTATGAAATGACTTGGTTGAGTGGTCTATGAAACCCATCTGCTGGCTTTTTTTCCCCTTGCATCCTAATAAACCCAAATGTGTTTGCTTGGCTGAGATTTGTTGCACCCTTGGATATGTATGAGTCTGCTAGTGTTCCCTTATTCTTGGAGGAAATCATACCCAGCTTGGGGGTGGTAGTGTTGTTGAGAGATTGATGAGCACACTATACTAAGGTTGGATGGAATGTTATAGCAACATAGCTGGTTGTGAGACAAGTTCTTTTAAAGATAAGTGTTCATGTCTATGTTAATCTCGACAATTATATTTCTTGTATTGTAATTTCTTGATGGGATGTGATGAACATGTTGTTGTGTTGAATTGATTCATTTTTCCTTTGAATAAATGCAATTGTAGGAGTCTATATTATTTTCCTTCAATGCATCTTTAAACTAAGTTGTAGGGTTAGATTGGCTAGAATGGTGATGGCCTGAATGATCAAATCGATCCGAGACTTCAGTTAAAAATTGAATTTTCTGTTGAAAATATCCCTTTCTGCAATTTGTGGGATGCAGGATGCAGATATGTATTTTGGTGAATTACGGTTTTCTGCAATTTTTGTTTCATGAGGCACCTTTCCGCATGCGGGATACGGTATCGCGGTATTGCGATTTCCATATTTCTCGATCCCGTAACTCAAGTTTTCTACACCGTCGATTCTTGGGGGATTATTCTCCACCTTTCATCTATTTTCGATCCAAGATGCAGGACGTGAGATTTCAATTTGTGTAACCTTTCAATTCTGCAACTCAAGTTTCTATGATGTCAATTTTTGTGGGGTGAATCCTAGCTATCGATTTGATTCCGGATGTGGAACAATTTTGATCATTAATTTTCACCGCATTTTCTCTCTGCCATCTGATCCCCTCTGAGATCCTTCCTCGTAGATCAACGAACTAATCAATGGCAGACATGAGGGAGCATGAAAGTGTTGGAAATGTCGAGAATTATTTCACAACCATGCCCTGCGTTTCAATGAACAACAAAGGTTCTTGATGAAATTTTTAATTTCATAGGTAAATGGGGTATGGGTACATGTCATTGTCATATCGGAGTTTTTGGTTGCAACATTAGGCCTGGATGGACCAGTATGGATAATGCAAGGGATAAGAATATCCTCATATACTAGCATTGTAGTACGATACAGAGTGGTATCTAGAGAATGGTGCCAACACTACAACGTGGTATCATCCCTACATGTTGCAGCATCTAGCCTGAAAGGACTAGGTTGAATAATTAACAAAGATTTTGGTGTTGGGGTGCACACCCTAACGGTCCTCAAAAGTGGTAACTCCATGGTTTTTTAGCAAAGCGGAGTTGCACGTTAAAATAGTCTTAGGGGTGTCGGGGTTGAGTCAAAGCCCTCTTTTTGTAATTGTCCATAATTTTCGGGTATAAGCCCATGATTTTGTAATAGTGCACTTGTATAAATAGGAACTCATGTAAAGATGTCGAAGTTATCTAATGAAATGAGGATGATGTGATGCGAAGTTGAGATCTATTTTTGGGTTTTAAGGTCAAGTCCCAATTGTGTGCGTGGATGACCTCTATAGCTGTGTGCACAGAGGGTTTTTGTAAGAAGGAACTGCAGCTGAGTGCGCAGCTTAGAGTTTGTAAGAAAGGAACTACAGCTAAGTGCGCAGTTAGACTTGAAGGACATATCTGCAACTGAGTGCATATATTAGAACTATTGTTTTGTAAAGAGTTGAATAAAAGCACAGTTCTGTGGATGTATCCCCTACCCTAGGGGTGAACCACGTTATATCTTGTGTTGTGGTTGTTCTTTTGTGTTGTTTCTGTTATGTTTCTTTTCATGCATTGATAAGTAGATAAATGATAAAGTAAGATAATATTAACTTCGTTGTGAATTCCCAGTTAAGGGTTAAGTAAGAAACTTTGTTTATCTAACTATGAAGCTATTTAAGTAAAAGTCGAAGTTTTGTATTGCATAAGTATAATTTGTTAAGGATAAAGGTACAGTAATATCCCTCTTCTACTTGTAGAAACCTGATTCTGCAGCACCCCATAGCTGTTTCGGGTGAGACTGCAACCTGTTCACAGGTTGTTGCCGAAAGGGCCAACACTGTGGGTCTTTTTGTTGGTGCAAAGTTAATGGTATAAAACCCGAGTCTGCCCAAAGCCCAACAAATTGGTTCCATTTTCGGTTGAACTCAGTATCTGCTCAAGAGGGGTTTATGTCGTACCTAGAGGGCTATGTTGTAGAGACCCTCAGTGAAATAAATCGGTGACTGGATTGAAGAGACCTATTTGAAATTTGCTGAACAAGAAAATAAGGATCCTCGTCATAGCTCAGACGAGTTCTTGCAAAGGTACGTCTTTTCTGATATTTATGAAATTTTATTTGGCAGTATCCACATAGAATTGCACCAGTGGTTATCCAAGTTGACAGAGAGAAAGACGAAATTCCAAGAAGGTCAGTTTCTTGACTAGACCCCAGCAAGAATTGATATATTGAAAAGAGTGAACAACACGATATCTCGAGCTGTTGATTTCTGGACAACGCGAACCCTTGAAGCATTTGTGACAGAATTTTCCCTCGACACAGGTACCTCTTTTAGCGAAGTTGAATTCAAAGGACCAAGGGGTAAGTACTTGAATTCATTTAGTTTGAGAATTAAAATGCTCTTGGTTGAAAAAGGCATATAGCTTATAGAATCAGATTGCTAGATCTAGTGTTAGTAACCTATGTTTGGAAGTGAAAGTGACTTCGATGAGCAAAGTGGTTTGCTATGAAGTGGTAAAAGATATAAGAGAAATATTGAATCCTATACCCTAGGCCAGAATACTGAGTATATCCCGTTAAATCTAGAAGACTCTGAGTCCAAAGAAACTTCTTCTGTTAGAAACCATCCTACAACTCCGCAGTGAATATTTGTTATCCCTGAGAAACCGTCGCAGTCTAAAAGTAACCCTAGCCCGAGTATTCTTGTCGCAGGTCAGTCTACCCTATTAAGTTCCACCCCTCCTACTTCTAGTCCCCCTCCCTCCCCCCCTAGATCTAAAATGGCCCATATGAATGATGACATCAAACTACCAGTCTTTAGAGGAACTGGATCAAAGGATCCAGAGCAGTTTTGGTTTATATGTGAAGCTGTGTGGACTGCTAAGAACATTATGAATCAAGATATAAGATGAGCACAGCTGGTGACTTCTTTCAGAGACCGGGCTTTGACCTGGTTCATGAAGTTCTCCAGTACCCAGAACCATGTCTTGGCTAATATTAAAACAACAATGATTAAAGAGTTCAAGAAACCTAAATAAGAATCATAGTGTATAACTGAGCTAAAAGAGATTCAGTAGAGGCGAGGTGAATCCATTTGGGACTTTGATCAGAGGTTCAAAGTTCTGCTAGATCAAGTTAGCTTCACTATTGGACCAGAACAGCATAAGGAATGGTTCATTGCAGCATTGTTACCTCATATCAGAACTCCACTCATGCAATAGAAGGTTGCTGATCAGCAAGAGGCTTTGGAGATTGCTATGAAGCTTGAAACAACTCCTATCAAAGATAATTCTGGCATAGCCCAAATACAAGCACAGTTGGCAGAAATGGCTTTGGAGATTCGCGACATGAAGAAGGGGAAATCTATTCACAAAGAGGTTTGGTGTACACGATGTAAGACAGAAGGTCACGACAAGGAACATTGTCCTACATTAATAAATTACCTGAATAATGGTGCACCAAACCCATTTAACCCTAATTTTCTATATTGTGAGATCTATAGAACAACTGGCTAGCATTGACTGGAAGACTGCTATCTGCTACAAAGATATGTGCAAGTACCTAAGAATCCCTATTGCAAGTTCTGTAAGTCAGTTGGACACAACGAAGATGAATGTCGTAGCTTTGACCTCATGAGAGAGCACACCTATGATGCTTATAGGGTCCAAAACGAGGCACAAGGCAATGATGGATATGGTTACCATGGTAGTACATCAGGTCAAGGTACTTTTGGAGGTCGTGGTCATGGTGATATGCCTGGAAGAGGTTGAGGCCAGGTTGTGTGCTATAACTGCAATTAGGCAAGACATCTAGCTAGAGACTGTCGGAACCCAACTACGACATGTTGATATTGCATAGTAGTAGATCATGTCATTGAGCAATTCCCACAGCTGATAGCTAAGATACAAAAAATAAATAGCGCTCCTACTCAGAATATTCAGATGATTGTTGTAGAGCAAAGACCTATTCCAACCATTAATGTTGTTACAAGAAGTGGAGCTACGACACAACTACAGAATAAGGAGAAACAGCCTGACGAGGCTTGGGTTCGTAAGGCCCCAGATAAAATTCCAACCTTCGATGTCAGAAGAGAAAAGGAAACATTTATGGAAGCAAAAAAAGACTTTGCTGATCCGAGCACACTAGTAGCACCTACGCAAAAGCACCAATAGGAGTTACAATCTCAAGAAACTTTGGTGGATAAAGTAAGTACACTGTCATCATTTTTGTAGAGTTGTATGCATCTCTTGAGGAATCAGAATGATTTGAATAAGTTACAGAAATTTATTGCTTCTTGTGAACCCCAACCAAGCTCTAGTAAAGAAAAAATTGTTAATAGAGAAGAAGGAATGGAAGAGAAATGAGATTGCACGCTCAGATATGAGAGTATGACATGACTGCTATTATTTTAGACTTGGGATCGGAAGTAAATGTCCTAACTAAGCAGACATGGGAACAAATGGGAAAACCTACCCTTGAATGGTCCCCTATATAGTTGAGATTAGCCAATCAGCAGCAGATTGTGCCCCTAGGAAGATTCCCTAGTATCCCAGTAGACATTGATGGAGTCAGTACCTTAGCAGATTTTGAAGTCATTGAAATAATTGATGATAGCAACCCCTATCCAGCCTTTCTAGGAATTGAATGGGAAATAGAGAATTCTGCAGTAATCAACCTTAAGAACAGACAGATGAATTTTGAAGGGAAAGGTTTGAGAGTCATAGTACCATTGGACCCTTCTCAAGGAGAAAGGTATACAAAACCATTCAGAGATGAAGATCAGGATGTTTTGGATCATATTTACAACATCACAGCTAAAGAAGAAGACTATGTTAATTCTACTACTGAAGGAGTAATGGAATGGTAGTGTGACAGCTCTTGCATGACTGATTCAAATGAAGGCTTAGAGAATTGGCATAATAGACTTTATGAACTACATGGACATCGATGTGCAAGAATTACCAAGTCTCTCAGATGGCTTGGTTCACAGACAAGAGTCTTACCTACCTGTGATGGCTTGACAGACCCAAAAGGCTTTATTGTACAATTCTCTAAGCAAGTACCAGATTCACAGAAAATGAAGACTCTAGATTCAGCATTCAGAGCCACAACAGCCAGATGGTGGAATGGCCATAAAAAGTATATTCAAAGTTGGGAAGCTTGTTAGAAGTTCCTTCACTTGAGATTCATGGATCAACCTCAAGAGGTATGAAGCAGGTTTAATGGTCAGACTAGCCCTCAAGAACATTTGGAGCAGTGTTATGAAACATGGAAGCATGTCCCTTGTGAAGAGTGGGTACATAGGTTTGTGCACACTCTGGAACCTATAGCAAAGAATTGGTATGCGGAGGTCGAGCTTCTCCATGGTACCATAAGTTGGGATAGTCTTGTTAATAGTTTTGTCCTTAAATTTTCTATTAATGAGGATTGTCCTACTTTGGACGCAGCTGTTAGGTTGATCCATACTAAGGTGTTTGATGATAAATAAATAGCTGAGTACCATCCTGATTGGAAGGAACAAGAAGCTAATGCAGTAGAATGTTCTAACCTCACAATTGACGAGGATGATGACCCATGCAACATTAATATTCCTAAATCAGAAGGACAATGTGAAGTACATGGACCAGCAGTTGAAGCACCTGAAGTGACTCAGCCCTTGAAGACAAGGACAATAAACATTAGCTCAAAAGACAAGCCTAAGTATGCTACCATTGGAGATTATTTAGATGAAGAAATGGTGAGCAAAGTGACCCAACTTCT
Organism: Pseudotsuga menziesii; assembly: GCA_001517045.1. Classification (NCBI taxonomy): domain Eukaryota; kingdom Viridiplantae; phylum Streptophyta; class Pinopsida; order Pinales; family Pinaceae; genus Pseudotsuga; species Pseudotsuga menziesii. Next base: position 538,537 of record LPNX010263292.1, read on the forward strand.
CCATGAGAATCAGGACTTATTTTCGACGAAGTTCTCCAAAATGAAAGGTATCCTTGGTGATATAGGAGTTATAAAAATCCCTTTGAAACCTGATGTGAAGCCTGTGAAGAAGCGCCCTTATAGGCTAAACCCTAAGTATAAAGAAAAAGTCTGGATGGAGCTAGATAAGATGCTCGCTGCAGGAATCAGTGAGGCTGTCGAAGAAATTCTGTCATGGTGTCAGGATCTGTTGAAGGTCCCTATTATGACGAAGCTGAAGTTGGTGGCTATGCCAAAAAATAAAGGTTTGACAGAGCTTAAAATTCAACCGTTGAAAAAAACTAGAATTGGCGGCATCGGTATGTTAACTGCATTAACTGCCTGTAATAATGAGATCCTAGGAAATCTAGCGCCGTTTGGACAAGATCTATGTCAGATTTGGTGTCTTCAATGCACAGTTATGAAAGATTTCATCGATGGATTCTATAGGAAGACACCCAATCCTGCGGAAATCACATTACGCATTTCCTTGAGTCTTACAATTAAGTCCATGTCAGCTGAGCGTGAACTTCAGGAACTGTTAAGAGACTTTGAACAAACGGGTCTGCAAACCCTTATGAGCAATCCACCTGCCTCTGCACCCAGCAAAGAAACTCCCCCAGCACCACCTCAACCAATGTAGACACAATCTACCATGAAGAAATTTAAACTAGAAGTATGCTCTAAGTGGAACGAAGACAAACACAAGCAATCAGGGCAAAGACTGGAGGATCCCGAGATGAATCCATCTGGTTCAGTAGAGATCCCACCCGAAGGGGATGAGAACATTGCCTTGTAGCATCCACCATATCTTTATCCTGTTCGACCATGAGTTCAGCTACCTCAGCGGACAAAGAAGTTCACATTATGCACCCCTTCGCTGCCACCGGGTGTGCAGTTTGTCAGAACCATGACAGGGAAAATAGACTGGCTTAAGTATGCAGACCACGAGATGAATGATCGTGGGAAGTTTCCACAGTTCGTACCAGGAACATATTTGCACTTTGTCAAATATCCAGAGACTGGAGTGACATTACTAGAAGTGAAATAGTGGGCTGCTGGCTTGGAGAAAGCTGGTTTGTTGAAGATGCTCGATGTTCCCCACTTTGGTCGCAGCACACAGTTGACCGTGGTGCTCAAGCAATTATTGGCATTGGTGCATGATGGGCACCTATGGATAGGAAACCAAAAAATTGCTATCAATGGAGAACTCATTCACCGGATTATGGGCCTGCCGAAGGAAGGGCCTGACCCTAGCATTGAGTTTATGGGAAAACATGAAGACGCAAAGCTAGCACACAGCATGAAGGAACCCTTTGGGCTGATGAAAGGATAGCGAAGGTATCAAACCTCGACCATTCAGCATCAAAACATTTGATTCACAGCTGAACTTTTAGCCTGCAAATTAATGAGGAAGTGCAGACCAAATGAAGTATCTTCCCTGATTGTCAATATTGCTGCAAACTGTGCCGAAGGCTACAGTTACAAATGGGAAGAGTACATTGCCAAGGAATTACTTGAAGATGTTTGTGATGCACAGGAGAAAGGAAGACCCTTTCACTATTCATGTCTGATAGTGCTTATTGCACTTGTAGGATGGAAAGAACCTACCAAGGAGCATTTTGTTGATGTGCCCCCGAACATGCCCAGTGCAACAAGGTACGCATCCCTTTGGGTGTCGCAGGACAAAGCATCCCAGCAGATGACGAACTATGTGTTCTCCTTTTATGACATGAATATCTTGTATGAGATCCTGAAGACACCGCTTCTCAATAATGAGCTATTTTCTCAGTATGCGAGAATGGCCAATTTCAAGGCCGACATGCACAATGTCTTCATCCAAGCTCACGCAGATGATAAACATACATGCTGGAAGTTGCCATACATGGTAAACGAGGAAGACATCCTCGTAGTAGTTTAGCAGTGGCCGATTGAATGGATGAAGGACGCAGGGACAAAACTCGACATTCCAATCCCTCCAGTCACCATTGTGGGTGTAGGCCCTAGTCAGACGCATCAGCAAGACCCCCTAGAGGACAGTGAAGAACAAAGTGAGTCGCATCAGAGTGAAGGTGACCAGAGTGGAGAAAGTGGAGATGATGAGGAAGGAGAAGAATTGGTCAAGACCATCTCAGACCCTAATCGCCCAGATAAGCGCAAGTCTCCAGAAGCAGAAGAAGTGACCCAGCATCAGTCCAGAAAGAAAGTGAAGGCATCAAAGGGAAAAAATATTGTCGAAGAGGCCGCTGTGACAATGGAAGAGCTTGATCAAGCTCTGATGAAGTCTACAGAAGCACTAACTAACAAATGGTCACAATTTGCAGCTACGTATCTTGATGCCATCACCGGCGTAGCACAGCGAATCTCAAAGCTGAAGGAGTTAGCAGAAAAATTAGTGATTGGCACTGCAACAAGTAGTGCCCCAGCAGCCGCGCAGCTAGATATAAGGAAATGGCCAGCGAGGGATAATAGAGGACAAGTACCAAGTGCATCCCTCATATTAACTGACGCAGTGTCTCGCTCGGAGATGAGCATGACAGTCGAAATAGATTACACTAAGGTTTCTATGACAGAGCTCCATCTCTGTCAATTCACGATCATGAAGGAGATCCAAGAACGAGACCACTACTCACAAATGTAATTGGAAAATACCATGAAGTAGAGTGCGAGCCTCGCAGCACAGTTTGAAGAAGCAGAGCAGAGGAAGAGGGATGCAGAACGTAAGCAGGCTACACTGGTGCGAGTCTTGGATGAGGCGTGTCGAAGTCTCCCTGACTTCGACATAGAGGTTGAGGAAGAGCCGGAGCAAAGAATAGCCAAGCTGAAAGACTATGCACAACAGTCTCGCAGTGAAATAGAGAATCTCAAAGCAGAACATGAGGCTTAGATTGCGGAGCTTCAACTCCACATCACACCAGAGAGTCCGCCAGAGGTCAGGGAGCAGCGTTGCAGAGATATTCAAGCTTCAGCAACAAAGATCTCTGACCTTGTGAGCAGTGCAGCAAAGCTGCTAGAGGAAAGTGTCGAGGCCTGGACAAACCTGCAAGAAAACCCATAAGTAGAAAAGATGCAAGAAACCATCAAGCAGTGACAGACAGAGCTGGATGCAGTGAAAGTAGAAATTAAGACTCTACCTCCTATGCAGAAGATGCTCAAGGTAAAGCAAAGTCATGAACTCCAGTAGGAAATTGATTCGTGTAGAACGAAAGCAACACTGTTGAAAAATTCTATGTAGCCCCTTATCAACGAAGGCTTGGAGTTGAGCACTGCTACAGACACCCAGATCAAAGTTATGAAGCAGTATGATGCAGTTGTACAGGAAAAGGCTAGTGAAGCATCAGCAACAGCATTATAGGAGTTGGTGGAGAAGGAGCAAGTAGTCGACGATATCATATGTGGACTCAATAAGTAGTTCACTATCTTCGCCAACAAGGTTCTACCACCAGACAAACAAAAAAGTGTCCTGCGACGGGACACTGGTGAGTCTTAGGGGCTTGTTGGGGCACGCACCCTAACAGTCCTCAAAAGTGGTAACTCCACAGTTTTTTAGCAAAGCAGAGTTGCGCATCAAAATAGTCTAAGGGGTGTCGGGGTTGAGTCAAAGCCCTCTTTTTGTAATTGTCCATAATTTTCGGGTATAAGGCCATGATTTTGTAATAGTGCACTTGTATAAATAGGAACTCATGTAAAGATGTCGATGGTATCTAATGAAATGAGGATCATGTGATGCAAAGTTGAGATCTATTTTTTGGTTTTAAGGTCAAGTCCCAACTATGTGCATGGACAACCTCTGCAGCTGTATGCGCAGACAATTTTTGTAAGAAGGAACTGCAGCTGAGTGCACAGCTTAGAGTTTGTAAGAAAGGAATTGCAGCTGAGTGTGCAGTTAGACTTGAAGGACAGATCTACAGCTGAGTGTGCAGATCAGAACTGTTGTTTTGTAAAGAGTTGAATAAAAGCACAGTTCTGTGGATGTAGCCCCTACCCTGGGGGTGAACCACGTTATATCTTTTGTTGTGGTTGTTCTTTTGTGTTGTTTCTGTTATGTTTCTTTTCATGCATTGATAAGTAGATAAATGATAAAGTAAGATAACTGCTGAATATTAACTTCACTGTGAATTCCCAGTTAAGGGTTAAGCAAGAAACTGTGTTTATCTAAATGCGAAGCTATTTAAGTAAAAGTTGAAGTTATGTATTGCATAAGTATAATTTGTTAAGGCTAAAGGTACAGTAATATCCCTCTTCTGCTTGCAGAAACCTGATTCTGTGGCACCCCATAGATGTTTCGGGTGAGACTGCAACCTGTTTGCAGGTTGTTCCCAAAAGGGCTAACACTGTGGGTCTTTTTGTTGGTTCGAAGTTAATGGTATAAAACCCAGGTCTGCCCAAAGCCCAACAGTTGGATCACAACATTGGGCCTAGATCAGCCAAGTGATAGTAAGTAAAAGGTTTTAATTTTGAATTAATGTGTATATAACAAATGGTATTTGATAACACATTTTGTTGAGTCATAGTGCATATAGGAAAAGTGGGTTTTTGACTCAACCATGAGAACCTACTGCATGAATGATGCATAATATCCCTATGAGCACAAAGAGGATGCCATGGGGGAAAATGTCGAAGTTGGAAATGCTGAGATAGATTCTAATGGGAGGTAGTTTCAAGATACTCCTCCATATTTTGCAGCCACCATGAGGAGCCTCAGGGGGGATATGCAGAGCTACAAAGTATATAACGAAAGATTGGTTAATGCTCAGGAGGAGTAAAATTAGTTGAATGTAGCCATGCTGCAAAGTTTGATAGATATTCAGAGGAAGATAAACTTTCAGGACTAGAAACTAAGTCTAGAAGGAAGTAAGAGCACTTCTAGAAGGAGAAATAGGTCTCCTACCAAGTCATCTAACTCTGAAGGATCCACTAGTGACTCGAGTTCCTCTTCTCATAGGAATGAGAGGAAGAGGTCTTACCGAAACCATTCACATGATGCATTTAAGAAGGAAAGCCAACCTATATTCAATGGAGAGATAAATAATGGTCAAGAAGCTGAAGCTTGGCTTCTTGGGATGAGAAAATATTTCCAAGTTCAAGATTATTTAGGAAATATGAAGGCTAGAGTAGACATCTTCAATTAGAATGGAAGAGCATCCATATGGTCATAGTACTTCAAGAAAGTAAAGAATATTAATGAAAGTAAAATTGTGTGGAAACAGTTACAGAAGTTATTCAAGCAGACATACCTCTCTAACAGGTACTATGATGACAAGATCAGAGAATTTTATGAGCTGAGATTGGGACAGGAGACCATGGAAGAGTACACAAACAAGTTCTTGGAGTTGTTGAGGTATGCCAGGTACATTAGGGATGAGAAGGTGAAAATCCAGTGTTTCTTGAGTGGATTGCCTCAGACTTACAAAGACAGAATTGAGTTTTATGAACCTAGAACTCTAGAAGAAGTAATAAGGAAAGCTAAGTATAAAAATTAATCTAAGAAATAAGGAAAGCTAATAAATAAGAAAAGGAAAACATGACTATCATAAGACCTGGAAAGACAAAAAGACTGATAAGTGTTACCAAAGGAAGAAAGGTTTCAAACCTTCTAACTTCAAGAATCAAAAGAAGCAACCATCCCAAGTGGAGAGGCAGCCAACCAGAGTGGTGGGAGAAAATCCCAAAGATCCACAACAGATCAAATAACCACTCCAATGCTGGAGATGTGGAGGACCCCACATGCACTGAAATTTTCCACTTGAGAGTGAGAGTTTAAGGCACACTTAAAAAATCCAAGAAGCAGAAACAATGGGTCAAGTAGAAAAAGCCATCGCTAGGATTTATGTAGCACTAGAGGACCTCCAGGAAGATCATCGTTCAACTATGGTTGAAGTTGCAGGTAATATTGCTGAGCAATCTCTTTGAATTTTGATTGACCCTGATTCTACTCATAGGTATATTTCTCCTAGAGTAGTGGATATTTGCACTCTTAAGAAAATAAAGCATGTAAAATCATGGTTAGTTCAGCTAGCAACTAGAACTAAGAGAAAGGTTAGTGAAGTGGTAGAGAAACGTCCATTGGTGATGAATGGCTAGGTTACTTGTGTAGGTATTAATGTTCTACCCCTTGGTTCCTATGATGTTCTTATAGGAATGGATTGGTTAGAAGCTCATGGGGTAAAGCTTAACTACTATAGTAAGGATTTTGAATCCATGGATGAAGAAGGGAACCCCGTAGTTGTAAAAGGCATTCCGAAAGTGATTTATGCTAGGCATATTTCAGCGATGCAGTTGAAGATATTTTTTAGGAAAGGTTTCTGGTTGTATGCAGCTCAGATTATGGAGGAAGCAAAGAATGAAACTCCTAGGCTGGAGGAATTTCATGTGTTGCAGGAATTCCGAGATGTTTCTCCTGATGATATTCGAGGGATTCATCCAAAGAGGGACATTTATTTTATAATTGAACTTGTTCCAGGAGCAGCACCAGCATCCAAGACACCCTACAGTATGAGTACACCAAAAATTCTAGATCTGAAGATGTAGCTGCAAGAGTTTTCAGAGAAGAAGTATATCAACCCGAGTGTGTCTCCTTGGGGAGCACTAGTTCTGTTTGTGGAGAAGAAATATGGTACACTCAGGTTGTGTATTGATTACAGATAGTTGAACAAGGTGAAGTTGAAGAAGAAGTATCCTTTTCCAAGGATTGATGACCTCTTTGCTCAAATGAGGGGAGCAAAGGTTTTTTCCAAGATAGACTTGAGGTCGGGTTACCATCACGTAAGAATCAAGAATGAATACATTCATAAGAAAAACTTCAAGACAAGGTATGGACATTATGAGTTTGTAGTGGTACCGTTTGGTCTCACAAATGCACCAGCTACATTTATCTGCCTCATGAATAGTGTCTTCAATAGGTATTTGGACAAATTTATTCTTGTTTTCCTTGATGACATTCTTGTTTATTCTAAGAATGAGGTAGAGCATGAAGAGCATCTGATATTGACATTATAGTTGCTTATGGAGCATCAGTTGTATGCAAAGTTGAGAAAGTGTGACTTCTCTAAAGATATAATTCAGTACTTGGGTCACATTATCTCGGAAGAAGGTATATCTATGGATCCTGAGAAGATTGAGGCCATTATGAATTGGCCTACTCCAAGAAATGTGACAGATGTAAGATATTATATGGGGTTTGTAGGATACTATACTAGATTCATTGAAGGATTCTCCAAGTTTTCACATGCCATTACCTCTTTTCAAATGAAGGAAATAAAATTTGAATGGACAGTGAGGTGTGAAGAAAGTTTCCAGCAATTGAATAATCTTCTCACAAGTGCACTAGTTTTGAAAGTTGTAGAACCAAAGAAAGATTTTGTGGTGTGTACAAATGCATGTGGTCAAGGGCTTAGAGGAGTCCTTATGCAAGACAACCATGCGATATGTTATGAGTCAAGAAAGTTGAAGGAGCATGAGAAGAACTATGCTAATCATGATCTAGAGCTTGCATCCATAGTACATGATCTCAAGATGTGGAGACATTACTTGATGGGAAAAATATTTGAGCTAAGAATGGACCATTGTGGTCTGAAGTATTTATTTGATCATCCTACTCTGAATGCTAGGAAAGATGTATGGCTGGAGTTTTTGTGTGAGTTTGATTTTGAGATCAAGCAGATAAAGGGAAAAGAGAATAAGGTAGCCGGTGCGCTTAGCAGGAAGGTGCAGGAAATGCATGTGGTATCCACTAGTGTTCACCAATCAAATTTGAGGCAGCAGATTGTTACTCATGTTGTTGAAGATGAATTGTATATGGAGGCCAAGGACAAGTTGCAGCATCAAAGCCTTGAAAAGAGGTATGAGGGATACTGATTATAAGAATATGGAATTCCTACATGTAAGAACAGAATTTGCATTCCAAATGTAGCATATTTGAGGAGAGTTGTTATGGATGAGATCCATCAAGCTCCATATTCTGGAAACCTAGGATATCAGAAAATAGTTGCTACATCTAGAAAGCATTACTTTTGGCCAGGAATGAAAAAGGATATGGATGAGTACATTTCAAGGGGTATGAAGTGTCAGCAGGTGAAGGTTGAATAGATGCAAGTGAAGGTTGAGTACATTTATACATGATACTTATTCTCCTTTTCACTGTTAAATTTCACCTTTGTATCTTCATATAAAATAACAGTGGCATAAGTCTAGTCCATTTGAATGGATGCCCCAAAATCAGCATCCCACTTTCTAGATAGCAACATACCTAATTTTTTGGGTACATCAATTATGAGGATATCCATTTTTAAGTGAATATTAGGGTACTTAGCCAATTATACTGGGAAAACCAAAAAAACACCAACAACCTTAACTTCTCTAGAGTCCATGGCACAAATATTATGTAACACCCTAGTTTTGACCCCATTTCCTTAATGTATATGATGGAAATATTATATGGAATGATGAAAAGGAGATCAACGCCAAGGCCCTATCATTGATTAGTGTTTGGTATATAGGTGATCATGGTTTATTCCTATGGTTCATATGCTAAGTCAAGCACGATTATAAACATCATGTAAATATGTAAATTAATGAAAAACCCACAGCCAGCTATGTCAATGCAATGAATAATGAGATGGGGGAATGATTTTCCTAAGGATAAGGGGGAGGGAATGTTAACCTTGAGCCAATTTGAGAATAGCCATGTGTCATGGGGAAATCCCATCCCAACTGTCAACTACCATTTTATTGTATTTCTATCCAAACCATTTATTTCTGCCAGAGTTGGTTGAAGTAGTTATTGCATGAAAGGGAAAGAGTATGCGAAGTGAAAGATTTTTGGTAGCGTAGTTTTCCCTCCTATTTGTTATCCTTTGTGTTTTGCAAGTGTTTTCCCTTGGTGATACTGTCATTGCTGTGTTGCAGTGTTATCTTGAACTACAAGGCATATGAGACCTTGTTACTCATGTTCTAGAGTAAATCCTATGTTGTGGAGCCTCCTTGTGGTCGTTGCGTTGTGCACCTTGGGTTGGGTCTGAACTATGTACAAGACTTAGGAATAGGAGAGACGTAGAATGTGCTTGATAAATCTAGTGTGGAACCTCACTATAAGATGAGAGTGGCTGGTAGACCTACTATGCACATCCTGAAGAGCACTGGAAGGGAAGGTGTACCCTAAGGGACTATGGAGCAAAGAAGGGGACACTTCCTTATGTTGGGTGTGTAGGAAGTGGGGAAGCCAGGATAGATAGGTATTGTGAAGGTGTTATTAGCTCTATATATGAGCTCACTATATTAGAATGTCTTCCTTATCATTGCCTTAGAAGCCTGAGAAACCCAACTGGAAAGATGGCTTAGTTGTTAGCCTAATAAAACCATTTGTTGGCTTGGATGTGTCTTGTTGTGTTTGACCTTATGAGTAACCTTTGGATGGACAATTTGATAAACCCAATTGTGAATGTTGGCTTGGATAGTTAGCATGATAAACCCACCAGTGAGATGGATTGACTATGTACAGTATGATAAACCCATTTGTTGGCTTGAATGTGAATAGTCTCTGAAACCAGACTGTGAGATGACTTGGCTAAGTGGCCTATGAAACCCATATGTTAGGTTGCTTTCCCCTTGTACCCTGATAAACCCAATTGTTTTGGCTTGGATGATTTTTGTTTCACCCTTGGTTATGTATGAGTATGCTAGTGTTCCAATATTCCTGGAGGAAATCATGCCCAGCTTGGGGGTGGTCGTGTTGTTGAGAGATTGATGATCGCACTAGACTATGGTTGGGTGGAACGTTACAGGGAATCCTCGCCGTTGATTTTTGCGGGGTGAATCCTAGCCGTTGATTTGATTTCCGATGTGGAATAGTTTTGATCATTGATTTCCTCCGCGTTTTCTCTCCATCGTCCAATCTCCTCTGAGATCCTTCCTCACAGATCATCGAACAGATCAATGGTAGATGTGAGGGAGCATGATAGTGTTGGAAATGCTAAGAAGTATTTCACAGCCATGCCTTGTGTTTCAATGAACAACAAAGGTTCTTGAAGAAATTTTTAATTGCACAGGTAAATTGGGTATGGGGATGTGACATATTATGATACGGTCTAGTCATTTTCAAATTAAATGGTTCCATGACTTTCCTAGTCATTATGTTGGATGAAAATACAAAATCTAACATATAGTTATGAAGAAGAAGATCATTAATCAATAATGAAACATAAAATGGAGGATGATCTTCTCTTCCTTGTTCCTTAGTTTGTAAAATAACTGGAAGATCAATGGAATCATCATTGTTTATAGTAAAATTTATTTCTTGACTTTCTTGAAAAGTAACTTTCTTAGGAGTAGGATAAAATACTTACATCATTTTTTATTGTTGTACTAGAATTGTAATCACTTTTGTCGCATGAATTGAATCTTACCTTTTTTAAAACAAATAGCCATATAGAAAGTATCATTTGGGCCATGAGGAGTGTTTACATGATATTGATTACTTTTTGAACTTCTACCATTTTCTCTTCTTTGATGGGCGGTGCCTTTGAACTTCGGAATTTCTTGAATATGCTCTGATGTAGGCATAGAACCATAGTTCTTAGTTAAATTGTCCACCAAGTGACTATGCTATTTTTTATTATTCCAATATTCTTTATACATCGGATACATGTGGCCAACTAGGTTGATGTATTTAGGATTGCTTGAAACTTCCTCACTACTCCCACTCTTAGGAATTCCTTGTTCTAAAATTTGACGTGCCATATAACAACTAGGTTTTTCATGAAGTGAATCACAAAGTCTACCGTAAGGGGTCACTTCTTGAACCATATTGGTTGTATCTAGTTGATTTGGAATATTATTAGATTTATAAGGAGCTTCCTTAGGAACCTAGTTACCATTAGGTTGGATTTTTTTTTATTAGAGTTACATATTTCCATGGTCACTACTCAATTCTGCATGTTTTGCAACTGAGGTTATAGCATATTTCACCACTCTAGGTGAATCACACTTTGTATGGCCTTCCCTTGTCCCACTGTAGACTCTTTAGACCCCATGGACCATCTTTTATCGTTTGATGTTTCCTTGATCATCCCTAAAACTATATGAAAAATGATAGACATGGATTTTTACCTGATAATCGCGTACATACGCGGATCTGTCCCTGATAACCGTGTACATTGAGATGTGTGCATAATCGAAATCCTTTTGGAGTTTTCCTTGACATGGATCCGACTCATTCGACTCCTAGCATTCCATATGCCTTGAGATCACTCGGATTCGACCCTTCATTATCCCTTGTGAAGCTATATAAGGAACCCCATGGTACATTGAAGGCATATATAGAGAGAATTGAAGCAAAGAAACTATAGTCCATTGTTGCCGGAATTTATACTTGAGTCCGCATCCCTTTGTCGCTTGGAGCACTGTTGTGTTCTTCCCAAGCTTGCCTTTTGCTAGTGAGCTTGCTATCAAGATATGGAAGATTGAGGTGGTGGAGGCCCAAGTGGGGGATTCAGTTTCTCCGGTCCGTAGACATGCCGTCAGAGGTTGTATCTATCTTGTAATCTATGATTTATATTAATAAGAACTATCTTTTCCTGTCCAATGATGTGTATTTGATTGAATGTTGTATCCATTGGAATATGTCAAATGCTTTTACATTATTGATGATATATATGCTAGAATAGATCTAACACCATGATATATAGTATGCTTGTATTGTTTACTTGTTGTTGAGGAAGTATTATATCAATTCAAGCTGAAGATTGGAAAGCTCAACGGGGATCTACTTCAACCATCCGAAATAAGGTATGAGGTCGGATCCTTTAGTGTTAGACATTTTATTTCTATTCCATATTGGGAAAGATTGATTTCTGGAGTCAAGTCTGTCTATTGTGGTACCCTAAGCCATAGGAATTTCTCTCCGTAACAGAATTGGCGACTCCGCTGGGGAGTTCCTAGTCATTTTTCCTTTGGGGGTTTTTATTGGTACAATGGGCTTGATATTATTGACTTTCTCTTTGTTTCTCCTTGTTTCTGGGTTGCATTTAATAGTATGGTCATCCATTGACACTCCTCTTTATTTGTTTGACCCTTGGCGTGCTTTTTACCACTGCCTTCTCTGTATACGCAGGTTTTTGGCTAAAAGTCGCATATATGTGATTTTTCACGTAGGGTTTTGGCCAAAAGTCGCGTATATATGCAGCTGTTCTTTAAACAGTCGCGTACATCCTCCCTTTTGGTGAGTTTGATGTTGTGGGAAGTTGCTGGGTGGGTTGTGAGTGTGGTTGGGTCTTCCTTGGGTTTGATGTTGTCTGTTGGATGCTTCTTTTGTGACCAGAGACTGCTTTTTCATTGATTTTTCTTTGAAATTAGTTTTAGTCATTTTTCCTTCTTTTTTTTTCCATTAGTGCATTACTCATTTTGTCTTGGTGTCTTGCTGTGCTTGTGTTTTATACTTGCTGCAGAGACTGAGAGTTTTAGATGACTTTTATTGCATTTTTCATTTTTTTATATTGAAAAATACAAAGTAGTTGCACTCTTAGTTGCATCTTAGATATGGATTTGAAGAGTTACTTGCATTAGATTGACCCATTCGTACTATTCTCAGGTATAATGTCTACACTGGAATATAGGTTAGGTTCACCACTGTTTGCATTTTGCGTGACCTTATGACCATGTCATCATATACTTAGGTATGAACCCACTCTATTATGTCGCGGAACCTTCTTGCTGCTTTAGAAGTGGCATGATATGAGTGGTAGAGCTTCACCTTACATGGGTACCCTAGTTAGCACGTTATTTGCATTTGGTGCCCATGCTGACGTTTCCTCCTTTAGGGTGTGGGAGTCCATTGTATAGTACCGCCATGAAATTTTGCAAGAGCCTCATACTCCTCTTGATCTTATGCTATCCTATTTCCCTCCGGACTCCCCTTATGTCAAGTTGTGGATGCATTATCATGAGATTTTCCTTCCTTATTGAGCTTTACGACGACTCCCCTGACATTGTGTTTCAGCCATATAGCCAGAGCTTGTCTCATGTCTAGACATCCAGAGCCATCTTTTATATCCTTCACAGCTTGATTTCCCTTTTTACCTGGAGGGGATTTTCCCCCAAGTGTCGATATCCTACACATGTATCCTTGCATTGAGCATAGGTATGTTCCACTGCTTGGAACTAGTTTGTTTTCCCTTATGACACTCGTATCCTCCTAGTTTGTAACTATAAAGCTAGTTTATTCTTTTTTTCAAGCTTTTCAAATAACCGAAAAAGTCCAAAAAAATAAAAAAAATAAAAAGTCAGACAAGGAATGATGTTATCTTTGGCAGCTATTGAGTCATGACGCCTTCGAACAGAGCACTGTATATCACATCCATTGGTTGGATTATAGTTTGACTTTAGGAGTTGTACTCATTTATCTGAGTTTATCTCCACCGACTGGTTAAGCTTCCAGTCCCTATGGAGCCTCTGTTGTTGCCTCCTGTGTCACAGAGATGTCCCAGTTTGTATATCAAGTCTATGCTACCTTCATTCAGTCACCATACACCATTATTCTCTTGTTCGAAGGAAGTTGAAACCTGTGTCGACCATTCCTCAGTTATCATGACTTTGCATGTCGGCCATTCCCGGTACAGTTACTGGTCCATGCACCTTATGATCGAGTCCTTCCACATTAGACATCTTTGCTAAGTACCTTGTGGTTGATGATGGGGGATGCCTTAATGACCTCCTTCAAGTGGATTTCATCCCATCGACTTCAGATCATCTATTCTGGGATTGGAGTCTAGAGTCCTTTTGAGTGCCTTAAGACTTGTAGTCATCAGTGGCAGGTTCTCTCGCCATCGACAGTTTCGTGGAAATACATCAATGTCCCTTGATCGATGGATGCTCTCAAGTGTTCGACCTGAACACATCTATTCACACTTGTTAGTTTTCACTCTAGTACCTTGATTCCCATTTTCATTATCGGTGGGTAATCTCGCGTCTATTAACGATATACATCAATGAACGGTAATCAGACGATGGACTACTATGTTCGACCTTGACACCTCTATTCGCATAGTAGGACATGTACTCGTAGTGATTTGTGTAGAATACTTTCCAGACTGGTGGCATCTCTTATATGCTACCCCCTTGATCGTGCCAGTGTTCATGAGATTTCAGCTCTAGTGACTTGGTACTAGTATATGTCAGATATTTCCAGCCATTATGGAGATCTAGATCTATTGTATATCTTCAGCCATTATGGAGATCTTGATCTATTGCATATCTTCAGCCATTATGGAGATTATGGCCCTTTTGTATATCTTCATCATGGAGATTCTGATCTATGTATATTGTACATGGCGATGACCACATATGTGATATCATGTATTATGCCATTGTACTCTTATGTATCCGGGACTGCTATATGTACTTGCAGTTATATGCAGAGTTGTATTATGGTGCTATGCTGATTGGGTGTCTCGTCTTCCATTTGGGATCCTTCATCACTCCACTTCTGGGATGGACTTATAACGTATTTCGGCCATTGTATGACCCCTCTGACCTCACACATTAGGGGGCATCTGTTATAGCGGATTTCACCACTCTATGTGAATCACACTTTGTATGGCCTTCCCCTGTCCCGCTGCAGACTCTTTAGACCCCATGGACCATCTTTTATCCTTTGATGTTTCCTTGATCATCCCTAAAACTATATGAAAAAAGATATACGCGACTTTTTACCCGATAACCGTGTACATATGTGGATCTGTCCCCAATAACCGCGTACATCGGGATGTGTGCATAATCCAAATCATTTTCAAGTTTTCCTTGACATGGATCCGACTCATTCGACTCCTGGCCTTCCATATGCCTTGAGATAGCTCGGATTCAACCCTTCATTATCCCTTGTGAAGCTATATAAGGAACCCCTTGGTACATTGAAGGCATATATAGAGAGAATTGAAGCAAAGAAACTATATTCCATTGTTGGCGGAATTTATACTTGAGTCTGCATCCCTTTGTCCCTTGGAGCACTGTTGTGTTCTTCCGAATCTTTCCTTTTGCTAGTGAGCTTGCTATCGAGATATGGAGGATTGAGGTGGTGGAGGCCCAAGTGGGGGATTCAGTTTCTCCGGTTCGCAGACGTGCCGTCAGAGGTTGTATCTATCTTGTAATCTATGATTTATATTAATAAGAACTATCTTTTCCTGTCCAATGATGTGTCTTTGATTGAATGTTGTATCCATTGGAATATGTCAAATGCTTTTACATTATTGATGATATATATGCTAGAATAGATCTAACACCATGATATATAGTATGCTTGTATTGTTTAATTGTTGTTGAGGAAGTATTATATCAATTCAAGATGAAGATTGGAAATCTCAACGGGGATCTACTTCAACCGTCCGGAATAAGGTACAAGGTCAGATCCTTTAGAGATTCTGGGTTCGATCCCCAGCAGAGTCACCAATTTTGTTACGGAGAGAAATTCTTATCGCTTGGGGTACCAAAACAGATAGACTTGACTCCAGAAATCAATCTTTCACAATATGCAATAGAAATAAAATGTCTAACATTAAAGGATCCGACCTCGTACCTTATTCCGGACGGTTGAAGTAGATCCCCGTTGAGCTTTCCAATCTTCAGCTTGAATTGATATAATACTTCCTCAACAACAAGTAAACAATACAAGCATACCATATATCATGGTGTTAGATCTATTCTAGCATATATATCATAATGTAAAAGCATTTGACATATTCCAATGGATACAACATTCAATCAAATACACATCATTGGATAGGAAAAGATAACTCTTATTAATATAAATCAGAGATTACAAGATAGATACAACCTCTGACGGCATGTTTGCGAACCGGAGAAACTGAATCCCCCACTTGGGCCTCCACCACCTCAATCCTCCATCTCTCGATAGCAAGCTCACTAGCAAAAGGAAATCTTGGGAAGAACACAAGAGTGCTCCAAGGGACAAAGGGATGCAAACTCAAGTATAAATTCTGTCAACAATGGACTATAGTTTCTTTGCTTCAATTCTATCTATATATGCCTTCAATGTACCAAGGGGTTCCTTATATAGCTTCACAAGGGATAATGAAGGGTCGAATTCGAGCGATCTCAAGGCATATGGAAGGCTAGGAGTCGAATGTGTCAGATCCATGTCAAGGAAAACTCCAAAAGGATTTGGATTATGCACACATCTCGATGTACGCGGTTATTGGGGACAGATCCGTGTATGTACGGGGATATCGGGTAAAAATCCGCGTATATCATTTTTCATATAGTTTTAGGGATGATCAAGGAAACATCAAAGGATAAAAGATGGTCCATGGGGTCTAAAGAGTCTGCAGCGGGATAGGGGAAGGCCATACAAAGTGTGATTCACCTAGAGTGGTGAAATCTGCTATAACAACTGATTAGTATAAGTGACTTCCAGGGTTTCCATTTTTTTATTTAGCTCTATAATTTTCTTATCGTATGCCTCTTACATGGGCTCTTTTCCTTTGGATTCCTATTTGTGCTGCCCTCTTAAGGCAATTTAGACTTACTTGAATCCTGCATGTTTGCATCAATTTTAATGGCTAATGCTTGGGAAACTTTAAGATCAGCAGGTTCTTTGTCTCTCAATTGGTATCTCATTTCCCCACTAAGTTCCTCTATGTAATAAACCAAGATGGATTGATCAGGAGGATTGACTTCATTATCCATGCTTGCAATAAGAGCTATGAATTTTTTATTGAATTCCTCCACTATTTCATTTTCATTTCTCTTAATGGAGTGGATTGCATTCAATTAGAACTAAGGCTCCTTATTTTCACCATTTATTTCCATGAATCCCTTCCTAAAGGAGTCCCAAGAGTTATATGAATCATCAGCAAGGTTTATTTACTAGTCACAGGCATATTCTTCAAGTGATAAGGAAAACAGATTCGTGTATACATAATCATGTTGACTTGTAGCATCTTGACACCAACTAAGGATACATTTCAAGAATTTGCCAAGATGGATTGATGTAGAAATCGCATTCTTCCCCTGGAAAGTTGTAAATTTCCTATAGATTTCTATGGTATGGCATGAGGTTGAGTTGCTATATTAGTGAAATTAAGGGGAAGAAAAAAAGCATCCATTGAACTAAGAGGATTAGCCATAGGACTAATGGGAGCTTCCATTGTGAAAAAAATTTGGATGTGTGAAATAGACTCGGCAACTAGATTTTCAAGGATCCCATGAGACTTAAGTCTATATAATGCATTTTATAAGACCCTTTTAGGTTCAGGAAAATTTTTAAATGTTTGATGTAAGCTTCTTATTGTAGAATACCCTGAAGTGTTTTTAAACTGTGGAGTCTCCAGATAGACCGAGTATATTTCATAGTTGTTCGACTAGATCAAACAATTATTGGATAAAAGACAAAAATAAAAAAGGTAAGTTGTACCATGGGAATAAAAATATTTATCCCCAACAATAGTGCCAAAAAGTCTTTCCGCTTTTCACACACCTAGGGGTTAACCATAGAAGAAATCTTCAAGCTGCTAAGTGTGTCCTTGGGGGCATGTCTTGAGTCAAGTACTGTCACTTAAACTTTACTCCTTCTTTTAGGACAAATTCCTAATGAATCCAAGGGGGATGGTACCTAAGAAAGAGTTCAGCTAAAGCTCTTTATATTTTAGTTGTTAATGACAAAATTAAGTTGTTTTATGAGCTTTTGGTAAATAATTAGGTCACAAGACCGATGCAAAATTGTTCAAACATCCAACAAATTATAACATGACTATATAAATATTGATATAGACAAAACTAATAATCAGGGGAAAATAAGATTATTGTGTACTCATATCAGTTGAAAATGGAGTAAAAAATGCTACTGAAAAAGAAACGCTTTGCAATGTTTCTTGGTCATTTTTAATTATTAAAGATGAGTTGATTTAAGGTAAGGGGGATTCTCAATATGCGTATGAAGTACTGGGAATATGTCCATAGATATGAAAAAATTATAAAATTGATCACATAGATCTGTGTACCAACAAACAACTCACAAGATAGATCATACAATTTTATTCAGAAATTGAAGAATGAAATAGTGCAAAAATGGCTTGCAACTGTGAATGCTTTCATTAATCAAAAGTAATTGGATATTTAATTACAATGTAGTACAATGTCCAAATAACCTCATGCAATTTGAATCCATGTGAGGAAATTCGAATTGGTTTGACTCCACTTGACTAGATGGCTAACTGAACTTGTCTAAATCACTATCGGACTTCAAAAACCCAACTCAAGTGTCTAATTTAGTATTAATTACTAGTTAACTAGTATAAATGATTGAGGTAGGTGAGTAAATGCACCTCACCCACATGCAGCCATGCAAAGCTATCTCTAAATGAGTAGAACTGAATGTAATAGACTATAACTGAATGTAACTAACACCTAACTGATATTGACTAGTCAGCAACTGAGCTCAACTGAAGGAGGTTGGTACTGACACTCCCAGTGGATCATAATTTGTAGGGATTGGTCTAGGAGGCTCCTAAACCAATGCATGCAAGTGAATTCAGTAGAATTTTTACTAACTTAGTGTTCCCCACACTCTAGTGACTGGTACATGTGGCCCAATTAGGCCAAGTGGACCCAATGGTGCTAGTGCTAAAAATAGATTGAAAGGACTCCTAATTTAGACATAATTGACCAAATTGGACAAGGGAGGATTATAATCCTAACACCCCCTCTGAATTCTAACTTGGACACTTTTTTGGCCCTGGTAACTAAGACCATACGTCACCCATTACAGCTAAGCAGATTAATTTCTCAATACAAGGAACCGAGGAAAAAAACACATGGGAAAAAATCCCATCCTCTAACTAAGCAGATAGAATCAAGAGTCAAATTTTAAAAAATTGAAAATATGTTATTGAAACCTTCATCTCTGTGGTGTATCGAAGCATCATGCATGATGTTCTGTGCACATGTGTCGTGGGGCTTAGCATGTAGAATTCTCCATCCTCTCTCAAAATTATGATGGATGGAAGGAGGAATGTAACCTTTTCCTCTTTGTGGATGAAGAGGTGTATGATCCACTCTATTGTTTTGAAATATGTGTAGCTGATCAGGCCTTTCCATGTAGCTTCTCATAGGGATTTTCCTACATCTCTATGAAAGACGTGAGATTGTATGACATAGTGCAAGGTTCTTTTTTTTCTTTTGTGTGTCAGATATATTTTCATTCATCATTCTAGCTTCCCTCTTGGGAGTAGGGACTGGATATGGATCTGAATCACTCTAAATCTCAATCTCATGAACTGATACAACTGGTTCTGCAATAGTAGTGGAAACTGCAATAGAAGTAGATGAATTTTTTTTACCTCTCCTTTCAAGTGGTAGATGAGAGTGCACTAGTTCTGAAAATAGGTGGAAGTGTGAGAACTCATATGCCTTGAGGAATTATTTGCAACACCCTTCACTGCGATTTTCCTAGTAGAGATAACGGTGATATCCAGTGAGTCAGTACCAAATATCACTTGTTTTGGAGGGCCAATGTGATTCATATGGTATACATATAACAAATTTGGAGCTAAGGAGGGAACATAAATCACATCTTTGAACTTTCCATGTTCAATATTGATAGAACCCTTCCCTTTGGCTTGAATTTGACTGTTATTACCCATCTGAATACTAGGCCCATCATAAGACTCTAAAGAAGAGAATGATTTTATGGATGCAACCATATGATTGGAAGATCCAGAATCAATGAGGAAGGCATGTGTTGTTGAACAACTATCCTTCAGTGCATGGCATGTCTCATTATGTTCTTCACTTTCTTCTCTATGGTGATCCTTCCTTGTGTTAGTCGGCACAGTGATGTTATGTTTCTCTAGAAGAGCATCATTTTCATCAATTGTTCTTATCATAGAGGAGCTTTCTATATGAAATTCCATTCCATAGTAAGAACAAAGAGTCTTTTTTTTTTCCATTCTTGTTGCTTCTCCTTGAACTGTAGGACTGATATGACTACTCTTTCTCTATAGGAGGCTCATTCTTTTGCTTCCCTTTACTGTTCGAAGCCTTAGGTCCTCAAAAAACCAATGCTTGATCCTTGGAAGATAGAATGATCCCCATTTGGATCATCTTGTTATGGTCATTGGTGAGGGACTCAATGAAGGAATTAAGAGTGGGAATCTTCTAATTTGGTGTACTAGGCTTACCAGAATGGAAGGTTGATATAAAGACTGAGTAGTCTAAACCAATTTTTGAGAGGATGGTAAGGATGAGTTGATCATCCTCATTCACAGCTTCAACTAGAACACCAGGTGCTTGACTTTGGTAAAGAAATCATTTAGATTTTGGATTTGGATGGATGAAGAGAAATCAGCTCATTCTCTTGACTATGGATGCTTTTATTAACATATTTTTGGATATGTTGCATTATGTACCCTACATTAAGGATGACAAAGTAAAAATAAAGCGGTTTTGAGGATGTCTTCCTCCCAACTTTTGAGAGAGTAATGAATTTAACATGCCTAAGACCTTTGACATCGCCTTACACCAATATAGGATTTCCTATGAGCATGGGAAGATGAGGCAAGAGAACCTCAATAGAAACAAAGATAGGTCTAAGAACTTATCTAAAAACTACAAACCGGGTTTTAACCCACCACAATACAGAAAATAGAACAAGAACTTTCCAGCCAACAAGAAATTCAACAAATCAGGTACAAATCCATATGTACCAACTCCAGATGCTAACAAGCCAGTGGCAACTGGGGGAGTCAATGTTTCCCCACTACAAATTAAATGCTGGAAATTCCAAGGGCCTCATTATGCCTGAGACTGTAAGAATAATACCAATGGAATCTTACACAAATTACAAGAATAAAAAATGGTAGAGGACAGACGTGGAACACCATGGATTTACGCAACCTTGGATGGCTGACATGCATACCAATTATAGAAGGTGAGATCTTGAACACTTTTATTTCAATACTGACTGATCCTGGTGCTTTCCAGAGCTATGTATCACCTAAAATTGTTGATGTAATGGTAAACTAGGAAAAGTTAAACATGATAAACCTTGGCTAGTGCAGTTAGCCACAAGTACGAAATGGAAAGTTTTAGAAATAGTTAACAATTGTGAGGTAAACCTAAATGGTTTTCATACTAGAGTAAACCTGAACATCCTACCCTTAGGATCATATGATATACTTATCAGCATGGAATGGTAGGTATAAGAACATGTCATGCTCAATTGATTACAAAATTCAATCTTGTGTATAGGTATCCAAAGGAATCAAGTAAATATTCAAGGCATACTGAAGAAAATTCCCTCTAAGGAAGATATCCACTTCACAAGAAAAGAAGTGCATTAGGAAAGGTTGCAAGTTGTTTGCAGTAAACATTCAAGACATAGAAACTGAAAGAGAACAACACAGAGAGGAATTTCCAGCTATTGCACATTTCAAGGATGTATTTAATGACAAAATCCCAAGATTACCTCTGAAACGAGACCTAGATGTTTCCATAGAACTGAAACTACGAACAGTTTCAGCTTTGAAATCCCCTTACCTCGTGAATGCACCAGAGTTGGTGGAACTAAAACTACAGTTGTAAGAATTGATAGAGAAATAATATATCCAACCAAGTGTGTCCCCTTGGTGAGAACCGATACTTTTCATAAAGAGGAAGGATGGTATGATGCAGATGTGCATCGATTACCGTCATCTTAACAAAATGACTATAAAGAACCGATACCCACTCCCTAGGATCGATGACTTGTTCAATCAAGTAGGAGGAGCCAAGATCTTTTCAAAGATTGACCTGTGATCTAGGTACCATCAGGTATGTATTCATGACGAGAATATTCACAGAACCACCTTTCATACAAGGTATGATCACTATGAGTTTGTAGTAATGTTGTTTCGGTTGACCAATGCACCCGCTAAATTTATGTGTATGATGAATGGTATATTCAGTAAATATGTGGATAAATTTTTGTTGGTATTTATAAATGACATCCTAGTTTATTCTAAGAGTATAGAGGAGCACGAGGAACACCTCCGCATAGTGCTACAGGTCTTACGTGAACACCAGCCCTATTCCAAGTTTAGTAAATGTGATTTTTACAAACCATAGATACAGTACTTTGGTCACATCACTTCTAAGAAAGGGATAGCTGAGGAACCAGAAAATATTAGAGCCATAGAAAATTGGCCTACCCCAACTAGTGTCACCAACATTAGATCCTTTTTGGGATTAGCCGAATATTATCGAAAGTTCATGGAGAACTTCTCGAGAATAGCTTTTCCCATGAGCACTTTACGTATAACAATGGATACAATACTTCTGCCAAGATGAGTCCCTTTAAGGTATTCTATGGATGGAAGTGTAGAACACAGGTTATTTGGGATAGCCCAATGGATCATCTCATGTTTGGGCTTGACTTGTTAAAGGAATTAAAACAATTGGTTACCAACGTCCAGGTGAACCTTAAAGAAGCATAAGACTGCAAGAAAATATATGTGGATAAGAAAAGAAAAGATAAATATTATCAAATAGGGGACCATGTCTACTGGAAAGTAAAATCAAAACAGATCTCATTGAGCTTTGGAAGGTGTGGAAAGTTAGAACCTAGATTTTTTGGACTTTTTGAGATACTGGCCAAGAGAGGACCAGTGGCATATGAACTAGCGTTACCTGTTCACATAAGAGTCCATAATATTTTCCATGCACCATTATTAAAGAAATATGTTTATGATACTAAACATGTGATTGATTGGTCCTTATTATAGGTGGAAGCTGAAGGGGAGTTTTCCCATGAACCTCTTCATATATTGGACAAGAGAGAGGTGCAGCTCAGGAAGTGCACCACAGTCTAGTTGAAAGTGGAATGGAAGCATTTCAAAGCCGATGAGGCTACTTGGGATAATGAATCCACCATGAGAAATGCTTACCCTACCTTGTTTCATTATTTCATTATGAGTCCCTAGAACACCAGGGATGGTGTTGTTCTAATATTGGAGGTATGTAATATCGCAAATTTTGACCTAACACTTATGGGCCTAAGCCTCATTGATTATGATGTTAATTTTATTTTTTATTTTGATATATTGGGTCTAGGACCCCACTACATATGAACATTATGATTGTTTTGATATTTTGGGTGTAATCCCATTACATATGTTTTATGTATGATTTTATGTGTTGGGCGTGGACCCTGAAGCACATGATTGATGATATAATTTTTTTTAGCAAGGAGCTCTAGAGAACATGAGTATTTAAGATGTTTTGTGTTGAACAAGAAGCTCTAGATCACATGATTATTTATGTTGTGTTGAGAAAGAATCTCTAGAGCACATGAGTGTTTACATTGTGTTGAGCGAGAAGCTCTAAAACACATTAGATATGAAAACATTTGTGTTGAGCAGGAAGCTCTGAAGCACATGAAAAGATAAATTGGAAGTGTTGGGAATAATCCATGGAGCCTTTTAGGTTGATGTTTACCATAATCTCTAGAACATTGGATCCTTGGCTGATGTATCCCTAGGTGTATCATACAAGTACCTATTAGCATTAGTGTTGAGCGAGGAGCTTTGGAATTGCATTAAATTTGTAACTCCCTATTTTTTAACGTTGAGTGTGGGATCTAGATAAGCACTACAAGTTACTAAAAATAATTAATTATGTCAAGTGAAAAAAACTTGAGTAAAATATTGATCTCATATGACTTATTTATAAGTGATTAAATAAAATTTCGAATTTCTATATCTCATCAAGTACTGAAGAACTACCATGTTATACGATGGAATCCAACATGTAAGGATGTTTAGAGTTGCCTAGCCTAGTAGACCTAACCACCTACCTTGTGGCCTTAATGAAGAAAGTGTCCTAAGTTTATGGATCATGTTATATGATACCTAAAGACAAATGTTAACCAATAATATATATAAGTATATATTTTATACATGACATGTGTAAAGAGTAAGCATAGTAATAATATTAATAGTATAAGAAATAAACAAATGCTTCGTCTATTATTATTATTATTTCTAAAAGATAACTAAATAATATAATACCTACAAGAGTCCAATTAGGAACTAGTTAAAAGTTCCGATGTTAAATATTAAAAGTACCTAAATTAAATAAAAGGGTTAAATCAAGAAATCAAGTGGTTCTTCATTTAACTGCCCCTTTGACTGAAACTTATGTCTATAAAGTCCCAAGACAAAGAGATGCTTAGGGATCTCTTCCATCTTTTTGGAATCATTATTCTTCCTATTTATTTCTCAAGGGAGTTCTTGGTGAACACTTTCCTAAGAGCAAAAAGGAGAACTGATTCATACCTACTATTCCAGTTAGATAAGCCTTACCTTAGGAGCTCTAAGCTACTTGCATGTTGGAACCATCTCAGGGGGATCCAAATTAAAACTGAGAATGGTTTGGGGTTATAGTTGGGTGGAACATGGTAGTTCCCAAGTGATTTGGTCATCTATATAGAAGTCATATCTGTTTGTGAATTGTTAATGCTAGGTAATTGAGTGTGTAGGTTTCATCCATTCGAATACATTCACTTTACATGTATGAGATTCTTGCATTTTATGTTCCATTATCTAGTATAATTCCCATTAGAATATTCAATTGTTTATGTTATATTCCTAACCCTATGTTTGATTTTATTTCATGTTAAACCCTCAAATGTTTGCATTTTATTTATAAATCCTATGTATGTCCAAATTGTTTAAGAGTTCTTGTTTTTAATTTTAACATTGTGTCTGGAATATATTTCCCGTCCTAGAATTGTTTAGGGATATTTCCTTATATACTTAGTTTTGCATTTATTTCATAGACTAAACTTAGTTTTTCTTAATACCTATAAATTACTCTACAAACAGAGTATATATGTTTATTTTACCTATGGATTCTATTCGCATATTTCATATTGCTAGCAGAACTATATCTAGGAACAAAAAGACTAAATAAAGATAACCTAAGGAACAAATCATTTCCATTAATTAATAGAAATAGTAATATAAACAAATAAGATATTAAATTGCCAAACATCCATGTTATCGAGACCTCTATTGGTCTAGTGCTATAATGTAATTAAACAAAATCATTATCACATTATTCCATATCTAGAAAATAAACACTAAATCCAAATATACAGTAAAGATATCGATACCCTTTCACGGTCTGTATATATTTTATCAATAACCAAGAATAAGCATTATCATTCGCCACATTAACTAAATAAATCCATAGATCGAATGCATGGAGAAATTAACGAGACCATGTAATGGTCTGAAGTTTATGTCTAAAATAAACAAGTATCAACCTATATCTGTTAAATTCATAATAAAATCAACCATAACGTTATATACATAACTAACCAAAACACAGTCTTATTAACCAATAGATAACAGGATTGATTCCTGTAGGCACGAATGCCAAATCAATCCACACAATAATAATCGTGTTATAACCATAACGCCCCAGGATCAATTCATGTTGAGTCCTTTTTAATCACAAGTCACCCTATCAAATCTTGTAGTATTTTTTAATATTCCACTAAACGTCATAGCATTTAACTACCAAATAGACCACTCTATATAAACACATAGGCCATAAGTTAAATTCTCCTAATCTTCACATAGAGGGAAAAGTCCCAAATTATTTTATACACTGTAAACATTTTTGTGGCCCTCAGCACTTTACATAACATAGCATCCATAAATCAAAATTCCAGTTAACTTTGTGATAAAAGCATTGATACATAATCAAAGGGTTATACCCACAGTCTTGGACATTGCCATTTAAAATACACAATGTAACCCTAAGCACAAATAAAAACATAAAAATGATAAAGCATTTATCCAACACACAGCTGCAAATATAATGGAGGGAAATCCAATGCCACCTACGACATGGCTCCCTAATCCAAACAAAATTGTCAACTTATCCATATAAGAACTTAAAACAAAAATTTACGAATCCACACAAATTCAAACTAACGCCACAGAACAAGGATCATACCCACAAAATCAAACAATATGTGAATATTATATATACATAAACATTAAAACAAAATAAGAATTCTAGAGTCATTTACCTGAGGCCTTGCACCATTGCAAGCAATGTTGCTTCGTCCATTACCAAGAGATTAAATATAATTACAATACACATATCCTATCAAGGGTTACAAGACACACATGAGTTCCATTCATAAAATCTAAATACATTGGTGTCAACCCGAAGGCACTAAACCCCAACAAAACCCCAAGTCATTGCACGCATCCTTGATGCTTTTCATTTCATTATACAGACAGTCCCTTTCCCAGAACACAGCCATTAAAACCAGAGCCATATATTCAAACCCACAACGAGTTTTACTCTGTCACAACAACAACAGGAGAGAGGGGCCAGTTTTAAAATTGTACAAAAGGGCTTACCCGAATGGGTATGGCATTGACATAGGGTGACCCACGACCCTCGATTTTCTTCATACCCTATAATCTGCAACACAAGACAAGCCACTATGAGGAGTATGCATTGAACCCAAACTGAACAAACAAAACAACATTGTTAAACTAGAGTAGAGTACGTACCTTCTACCATAGCCAACCTTCCAAGCTTCACTCCAACACACAATGCAGAGGCAGAGCTCACACAGCCTTGCTGCAATGACCCAAACAACCATGAGATCCTAATCCCTTAGCTTGAGGACCAGGCATTCTGATGTCGATTAATGTTGCCACCTTGGCCTCCATTAACAAAATTTGATTTCCATAGTGTATAGTTAATGCCAATAGTTAAACCATGCCCAAACAATGTGCATTGTCTACCTTTCAATATGGGCATCAAATGCATAAGTTTTATCCATAGTCCATGGCATATGAAATATGCCATTGAAGGGCTATTATAAATTTTCAAATTAATACAAAAACCAAGATACCAAGTGTTATTACCATATCAAACATGTACCACGTAAATAATATATGTAGTAGCAATTACAACACTATCATAAATTCCGTAATAACCATAATGGTAATGCGTACAACATAGGTTAGGGAAACATCTAGCCTTGTATAAATAACAACTAGCATCAGTTATAGTAATAACTACGATAGGACTATAACTTCCTCATCTCCAAATTTGAACTCTAGTGATGAATGAGAAGTATGTATTATTCATATTCTCTAATTAGTTTACGTCGTCAAGTGCACCTACACGCGACAAGGAAATAAATGCATTAGTTCATAAGAACTAAGTAATTTGAAGTGACAAGTAGAAAACAATTGCCTCTCAGGTGTTTGCAAGGGAAGCAAGTCCCACCACTCCACCCCTTTTCCAATAACAAGTGAAGTCAAAATTGTTTATACAACACTAATCAAACATTATAACCAATGAGTACGTAATAAAAACAACTAACATACATGTAAATGCATAACCATATATCAAGATAGTAATCAAAATCATGACAACATAAGTATTACATTAATAACCACATCTGAAAATATGAAAGAATAACGTAAGAACAGCTTACAACTTTCCATACAGCAAACAAAGTATGACACATTCCGCAGAGTTAAATAATGTCCAGCTCAGGCAGTAAATGACTAGCCTAATAAATAAAAAATTGTTTTCAAATTTTGGGGACATTACAAGTGATATCAGAGCCCATTTTCAACACTAAGAGAATAAATGGGTGTACCCGACATTAGTTGCAAGGAAAATAAAGTATGTTTTAAATTTTGTTAACTAGCAAAATTTTTTCCTGTTATTAAAAATTTGCAATTGCAGGATTTTAAAGGAACAAGTGCAGATCATTAATAATGAAGAAGGTAACACCCAGAAAGGAAAGTTGAATACCCACTTGCAAGAAGCAGAACTGGTGGTGGAATTGAATTTTGATATAATGAAAACCATACAAAGTCTCCAAGAAGACTTGTATATTTTTAGAGATGATAACCTGAATGAAAGAAAGGAACACCAAGCAATTAATGAAGTATTGCTATAAAACATGATGGGAGGAAGCCCAGAGGGAAAACCCACTCATTCCACAAACATGTTCAAGAAAGAATTTTATGATAAACGAGCAAGTATCCCAAGAGAAGAAGGAAAAGAAGAGAATACCCCTGAACCTCCAGAAGGAAAATATCAGAGTATTTCTAGGGATGATTCTCTTTCCCCATGTAGAAAGAAACTAAGAAATGATGACAATCTTCAGGGAGAGTTGTGAAAAACAAAATCGCCAACCTACAAAGGAGAGATGAATATGGGGGAAAAAGTTGAAGAGTGGTTGTTGGGTATGAGAAAATACTTTCGAGTTCATAACTACTCTAGCGATGAAATATCATCTAGCCATCTATAATTTAAATTTAAAAGCATCTAAATGGTGGAGAGACTTGAATCATACCAAGAAATATGAGTTAAGAGAAATACAGTGGAGTAAGTTTCACAAGATTTTTCAATAGAAATACATGTTGGAAATATTCTTTGATAGAAAAGTGAAAGAGTTTCATGATTTACGTATGGGATCCGTGACTATGCATGCTTTTATTAACATATTTTTGGATCTGTTGCATTATGTTCCCTACAACAAGGACGATAAAGTAAAAATACGGAATTTTTTAGGATATCTTCCTCCCAACTTTTGGGAGAGGATTGAACTTGACATGCCTAAAACCTTTGGCACTTCCTTACACAAATATAGGATTTGCTATGAGCATGGGCAGCTGAGGAAATATAAGCTCAACAAAAGCAAAGATAGGTCTAATAACTTCTCTGACAACCGCAAACCAGGTTTTAAACCTCCACCGTACAGCAAATAGAACAATAGCTTTCCAGCCAACAAGAACTTTAACAAATCAGGTACAAATCCATATGTACCAGCTCCAAATTCTAACAATCCAGCAACAAATGGGGGAGTCAATGTTTCCCTATTGCAAATTAAATGCAGGAAATGCCAAGGGCCTCATTATGCCTGAGACTGTAAGAATAATACCAATGTAGTCTTGCAAAACTTACAATAAGAACCAACGGTAGAGGACATAGATGCAACACTGTGGATTTACACAAACTTGGATGGCCAACAGGAAGACCATTGATAGAAGGTAAGATCTTGAACACTTCTATTTTAATACTAATTGACCCCGGTTCTTTCCGGAGCTATGTATCACCTAAAATTGTTGATGTATGTAAACTAGGAAAAGTTAAACATGATAAACCTTGGATGTTACAGTTACCCACAGGTACAAAATGGAAAGTTTCGAAAATAGTTAACGATTATGAGGTAAACCTAAATGGTTTTCCTACTAGATTAAACTTGAATATCGTACCCTTAGGATCATATGATATACTTATCAGCATGGACTGGTTGGAACAACACCATGTCATGCTCAATTGATTACACAAGCCAATCTTGTGTATAAGTATCCAAGGGAATCACGTAAATATTCAAGGAATACCGAAGAAAGTTTTTGTACGGAAGATATCTACTTTACAAGCAAAGAAGTGCATTAGGAAAGAATTCAAGCTTCTTTGTAGTAAACATCCAAGACATAGAAGCCAAACGAGAACACATAGAGGACTTTCAAGTTCTTGTAGATTTCAAGGATGTATTTCTTGAGGAAATCCTAGGATTACCTTTGAAACGAGACCTATATTTTTCCATATAACTCACACCAGGATCAGTTCTGGCTTCAAAATCCCCTTCCCGAATGAATTCACTAGAGTTGGTGGAACTAAAATTGCAGTATCAAGAATTGATAGAGAAAGGATATATCCAACCAAGTGTGTCCCCTTGGGGAGCATTGATACTTTTCATAAAGAATAAGGATGGTATGATGCATATGTGCATCAATTATCACCAGCTTAACAAAATGACTATAAAGAACTGATACCCACTCCCTAGGATTGATGACTAGTTAAATCAAGTAGGAGGAGCCAATATCTTTTCAAATATCAACCTCTATGGATTCATGACGAGGATATTCATAGAACTGCCTTTTGTACAAGGTACGATCACTACGAGTTTGTAGTAATGTTGTTTGGGTTGACCAAAGAACCTGATATATTTATGTGTATGATGAACAATATATTTAGTAAATATCTAGATAAATTTGTGTTAGTATTTATAAACGACATCCTAGTTCACTCTAAGAGTAAAGAGGAGCACGAGGAACACCCCCTCATAGTGCTACGGGAACACTAGATCTATGGCAAGTTTAGTAAATGTGATTTTTACAAACCACAGATACAGTACTTGGGGCACACCATCTTCAAGACAGGGATAGTTGTGGACCCAGAAAATATTAGAGCCATAGAAGATTGGCATACCCCAACTAGTGTCACCGACATTAGATCCCTTTTGGGATTAACCAGATATTATAGAAAGTTCATTGAGAACTTCTTGAGAATAGCTTGTCTCGTGACTGATTTGAAAAATAAGTCAAATGAGTTCTTATCGAAAACCAAGTGCAAGAGAATTTTTCAAAATCTTAAGCAGCTTTTGATGACCACATCGATACTATGAATTGCGGATCCCGATGGGGATTTTGTTGTTTGCATAGATGCAAGGGAGGAAGGACTTGGAGGAGTCCTCTTGTAGAACAATTATCTGATCTACTATGAATCGCAAAAGTTAAAATAACATGAGAAGAAATATCCCACACATGATCTTGAGTTATCCTCCATCATCCATGCCTTGAATATGTGGAGGCCCTACCTCATGGGAAGAAATTCCTTCTGAAGACAGAAAATATGATCTTAAAGTATTTATTTGAGAAACTGGATCTGAATTCTAGATAAGCCAGATGGTTGCCTTTCCTTATTGAATACCATTTCGAGCTAATTCATATATAGGGAAAAGAGAACAATATTCCTGATGCTTTGAGCCGATGAACCCATATGATATGCAAAGTGACTTTCAGTCAAAACAATTTGAGTTTGCACAAGAGGATTATAATGACCAATAGAATTATTCCTTTCTATGTAGAAATCCTCAAGAACGTCCAAGAGGACATGTTGTTTCAACAATAAAAAGAGTACAAGGTAGACGAAATGGGACTGCTATGGCCCAAGGAGAGAATGTACCTTCCGGAAGGAGGGGACATTTAGTCTAGTATCATCAAGGAATTTCATCAGACACCCTACTCATGGCATATGGGATATCAAAAAATGATATCCTCTGTTAAGAAACACTTTTTCTAGCCTAATTTAAAGGTCGACATAACATTGTTTATCATGAAATGTCAAGAATGCCAGTTGTTCAAAGCTAAGCACCAACATCCTTCAGGGTTTCTTTAGCCATTACCCATTCCAGAATGGAAGTGGGAGGGAATTAGCATGGATTTTATCACAGTTCTACCTAAGAGTAAGAAACAAAATGATTTTATCTCTGTATGACTTGACAAATTGCCAAAAGCAGCACACTTCATTCCAGTGAATTCGACCTACAAGGAAGTACACATTGTCGATATCTTGTCACATCCCCGGTTTCGACCCCATATGCATGATGTATATAATGTAATTAATCATGGTGAGGAGCTCAAGGTAAAAGCCCCACCATCGATTTGGTTGTGTATGTTCGGCAATGGGGATATTTGCCGATGGTTTGTCGTGCTATCCGACACCTTATAATTTGACATCATGTAAACACGCGCATCAAATAAAACTAAAACCACAACCAGCTACGGTAGTGCAACGTTGAATGAAAAGGGCATGGTTCCAAAGGATAAGGGGTGGGGTGAATGTCAAACCTTGGTTATGGGGGGAAAACCCATGTTTTATTACCTTGTGGTTTTGCCACCTTTGTTTTTTGTCACCTTTTGTCTCATCCAACCTCTTCCAACCTCTTTAATGCTTCAGCTGGTGGTTGGGAGAGTTATTGCTGAAGTGGTGGTGGTTGTGGCAGGCTGTCAGCCTTACCCAATTGCCCACTCCACCCAAGTTTTCCATTCTTCTCCCTCACGCACTCTTCCCTGGTCAGTTCACACTCTCACCATGATTTGGTCTGTTGGCTTCTCACGCACAGGCTCTGGGTGATTTTAGTCTCACGCAGACATTTTCTGGGGCTCCACGAGTTGCTGAAGCACCCTCACACTGTAATTCACATCCTTGCTGTTGTTTTGTTCATCCACAGGCAAAATCAGAGTTGTTTTCTCCTCACGTAGGGCCTCTACTGCTGGAATCCTCACGCAGAAAATCGGGTATGTCTTTCCCGTGCATTTTTCTATTGGGTGTGAGTTTTTCCTCATGCACAAGATGTTTGGGTCATTTTTCCCATGCCGTGAGCCATGCTCGCTGTTTGTGTTTGGGGCTGTTGTCTTCCCCATGAGTTTTGTCGGCTGTGGGTTCCAATTTCATTTTGGACCACTGTGGATTGCTAATTCGTGGGTTGAATTTCCCTTGTCTGTCCACGCTGGGAGTTGTTCTTCTCCTTTGTTGGGACTGTGTGATGTTTCCCAACCATTCTATTGAGGAATTGTGTGTGCTATTGCTGAATTTCCCTGTTTTGGGACTGTGGACTATTGTTATCCTTCATGGTGTGTTGTGGCTGCTGATATACCCTGGTTTGGGTGCTGTTGTTGAGTTGTTTTGGCCACGTTAGGGCCAAAACCTACACTGAGTTGCCTTATAGGCTGGAGCTGTGTCTCACCTTTCGTTTGGGACTGTCATCGGTCATTTTGCTTCTTCACAAGGTTGTGAAGGGAATTGTTTTGCTGCTGGTATGCAGTGGTTAGTCCCTTGGACTGTGCTGTCTTGGCTTGTTTATTGACAACCTGTGAAACCCAGCTGTGATTGGTTTGTTGTTTATGTCCCCTTGGCTATGTCTAAGCCTGCAAGTGACCCTTATTCCGGAGGAATCATGCCTAGCTTGGGGGTGGCAGCGTTGCTGAGAGATTGATGAGCAAGTTGGCCTATGGTTGGGTGGAACGTTGCAGCGACGTAGCTGGTTGCGGGTGAATTCTTCACCAAAAGATAAGTCTGCTGTCTATACTTCATCTCTGCAATTTATAATGATGTTAAATGCTAGTTTATGAATACGTGTGCTTCCGCTGTATGATCGAAGATAAATGCATCTGTGTATGCTTAATTTCAGCATTTGAATTCTGTTTATGTTCATGGGGCGTTTTGCCCGGTTGTGTTCGATGTGTTCGTCGCGTCCTCTTCACCGAGTGAGGGATGGGGATGTGACATATCTTCTTCAAGGAGATATTTATATTGCATGAGATACCCAAGGAAATCATCTCAGATCGAGATACTAAGTTTACCAGAAACTTTTGGAGATCCTTATTCCACGGATTAGAGACACAATTGAACATTAGTACTGCTTATCACGTACATAGAGAGAAGAAAACAAAAAGGGTAAACAATATTGTAGAGGACATGCTTAGGATATATGTCTTGAACAACCCCACCAAGTGGGAAGATTACCTACACCTTGCAGAGTTTTTGTATAACAATGGATACAAGACTTCCACCAAGATGAGTCCCTTTGAGGTAGTCTCTGGATGAAAGTGTAGAACATCGGTTACTTGGAATAGCCCGGTGGATTGACTCATGTTAGGGTTTGACTTCTTAAAGGACTTGGAACAATTGGTTACCAAGGTCCAAGTGAACATTAAAGAAGCGCAAGACCACCAGAAAAGAAACATGGATAAGAAAAGAAAAGAGAAATATTATCAAATAAGTGACCATGTCTACCTGAAAGCAAAATAAAAATGGAGTTCATTGATCTTGGGAAGGTGTGATAAGTTAGCACCTAGATTTTGTGGACCCTTTGAAATACTGGCCACGAGAGGGCCAGTGGAATATGAACTAGTGTTACCCGCTCACATAAGTGTCCATAATGTTTTCCATGCATCATTATCAAATAAATATATTTATGATACTAAACATGTGATTGATTGGTCATTATTACAGGTGGAACCTGAAGGGGAGTTCTCCCCTGAACCTCTTCATATATTGGACAAGAGAGAGGTGCAGCTCAAGAAGTGCACTATAGTCCAGTTGGAAGTGCAATGGAATCAGTTCAAAGCCAATGAAGCTACTTGGGAGAATGAAGCCACCATGAGAAAGGCTTACCCCGCCTTGTTTCATGATTTCATTCTGAGTCCCTAGAAAACTAGGGATGGTTTTGTTCTAAGTGGGGAGGGATGTAATATCACAAATTTTGACCTAACACTTATGGTCCTATGCCCCATTGATTATGATGTTACTTTGATGTCTTATTTTGATATATTGGGTCTAGGTCCCCACTGCATATGAACATGATGATTTATTTTATATATTGGGTGTAAGCTAATTACATATGTTTTATGTATTATTTTATTTGTTGGGAGTGGACCCTGAAGCACATGATTGATGAGATTTTTTTGTTGAGTGAGAAGCTCTGGAGAACATGAGTAGTTAATATGTTTTGTGCTGAACGAGAAGCTCTAGAGCACATGAGTGCTTATGTTGTGTTGACAAAGAAGCTCTAGAGCAAATGAGTGTTTATGCTGTGTTGAGAGAGAATCTCTGAATCACATGAAAAGATAAATTGTAAGTGTTAGGCGTAAGGCCTGGAGCTTTCCAAGCTAATGTTGAGCATAAGCTATGGAATATCGGATCCTTAGCCATTATATCCCTAGGTGTATCCTACAAGCACATCATGGCATTAGTGTTGAGTGAGGAGATTTGGAATTGCACTAAGTTTGTAACTCCATATTTTTTAGCGTTGAGTATGGGCTTTGGATAAGCGCTAGGAGTTACTTAAAAAAACCAATTATGGCGAGTAAAAAAAAATCGAGTAAAAAATTGATCTCATCTGACTTATTTATAAGTGATTAAATGATATTTCTTATTTCTGTATCTCATCAGATACTGAAGAACTGCCATGCTATACGAGGGAATCCAACATGAAAGCATGTTTAGAGTTGCCTAGCCTAGTAGAACTAACCACCTGCCTGACGGCCTTAATGAAGAAAGTTTCCTAATTTTATGGATCATGTTATATGATACCTAAAGAAAAATGTTAACAAATAATATATATAATTATATATTTTATACATGACATGTATAAAGAGTAAGCATAATAATATTATTAATCATATCATAAATAAAGAAAGGCTCCATCTATTATTATTATTATTATTATTATTACTAAAATATAATTAAATAATATAATGCCTACAGGAGTCCAATTAGGAACTAGTTAAAAGTTCATATGTTAAATATTAAAAGCACCTAAATTAAGAAAAAGGGTTAAATCAAGAAATCAAATGATTCTTGATTTAACTGTCCCTTTGACTGAAAAGTCTGTCTATAAAGTCCCAATCCAAACAGAGGCTTGGGGATCTCTTCCATATTTTTGGAATCATTATTCTTCCTGTTTATTTCTCAAGAGAGTTCTTAGAGAACATTTTCCTAAGATGAAAAAGGAGAACTGCTTTAGACCTGATATCCCAGTAAGGGAAGCCTTACCTTTGGACCTCTAAGCTACTTACATGTTGGAACCAGCTTGAGGGGATCCAAATTAAAACCAAGAACGGTTACGAGTCATGGTTGGGTAGAACGTGGTAGTTCCCAAATGATTTGGTCATATATATAGAGGATAGATTTGTCTGTGAACTATTAATGCTAGGTAGTTGAGTGTGCAGTTTTCGTCCATTGGAATAGCTTCACTTTGCAGGTATGAGATTCTTTACTTTTCTGTTCCATTATCTAGTATAATTCATATTAGAATATTCAGGTTTTTATCTTATATTCATAACCCTATGTTTGATTATATTTCCCGCTAAAGCTTTAAGGGTTTACATTTTATTTATAAACCATATGTATGTCCAGATTATTTAAGAGTTCTTATTTTTAATTATAAACATTGTCTCTGAAATTTATTTCCCCTCCTAGAATTATTTAGGGCTTATTTCCTTATATACTTAGTTCTGCATTTCATTCATAGCCTAAACTTTGTTTTTCTTAATACCTAGAAATTACTCTACAAACATAGTCTATATGTTTATTTTAACTATGGACTCTACTGACAGATTCCATATTTCCAACAGAACTATATCTAGGAACAAAAAGACTAAATAAAGATAACCTAAGAAATAAATCATTTCCATTAATTAATATAAACATTACATTAAAATGCCAAACAGTCAGGCTATCGAGACCTCTATTGGTTTGGAGCTATAACCTAATTAATCAAAATCATGATCACATTATTCCATATCTAGAAAATAAACACTAAAACCAAATCTAGAGTAAAGATATTGAGACCCTTTAATGGTATGTGATTTATAATTATATAAATAATAATCCACATTAAATCAAACCAAAGTAACAAAGCTCATATAAAAACCATCGAATACCTCTCAGGATCTATATATATTTTATCAATAACCAAGACTAAACATTATGATTTTCCCCATTAACTAAATAAATCCATAGATCGAATACACAAAAAAATTAATGAGACCATCTAATGGTCTGAAGTTTATGTTTAAAATAAACAAGTATCAACCTATATCTGTTACCTTCATAATAAAATCAACCATAACATTATATATAGAAATAACCAAAATACAATCTAATTATCCAATAGATCACAGGATCAATTCTTGTAGGCAAGAATACCAAATAAATCCACATTGTAATAATCATGTGATAACCATATCGACCCAAGATCGATTCCTATTGAGTCCTTTTTAATCACAAGTCACCCTATCAAATCCTGTAGGATTCGTTAATATCCCACTAAACACCATAGCATTTAACTACCAAAAAGACCACACTATATAAACAAATAGACTGTAAGTTAAATTTTCCTAATCTCCAAATAGAGGGAAAAGCCCCAAACTAATTTATACACTGTAACTAGTTTCGTGGCCCTCGTCCCTTTAGATAACTGAGCATCCATAAATAAAAAATCATGTTAACACTATGATAAAATCATCGATACATAATCAAAGGGTTACACCCAGAGTCTCGGCCATGACCATTAAAAATACACAGGATAAACCTAAGCATGAATCAAAACATAAAAACGATAAATCATTTATCAAACATGTAGTCATAGCTCTAATGGAGAGAACGCCAATGCAACCTATAGCATGGCTCCCAAAGATAAACAACACTGTCAAGCCATCCATATAAGAACCTAAAACAAGGATTTATGAATCCACAAAGAGTCAAACTAATGCCACAGAACAAGAATCATACTCACAAAATCAAACACTATACAAATTTTGTATACACATAACCATTAAAACAAAATAAGAATTCCATAGTCGTTTACCTGAGGCCTTGCACAATTGCAAGCAATGGTGCTTCCTCCATTACCAAGAAATTAAATATCATTACAATACATAGAGCCTGTTAAGAGTTACAAGCCACACAGTAGTTTCATTCATAAAATACGAATACATTAGTCCCATCCCAAAGGCACTAAACCCCAACAAAACCCCAAGTCATTGTATGCATCCCTGATTCCTTGCATTTCATTACACAAATAGTCTCTTTCCCAAAAAAATCCATTAAAACCATAGCCATACATTCAAACCCACGAAAAGTTTTATGCTGTCACAACAACACAAGAGAGGGTCAATTTTTAAACTTGTACAATAGGATTACCCAAATGGGTATGGTGTTCACTAAGGGAGACCCATGACCCTCTATTTTCTTCATACCCTATAACCTGCAACATAAGAAAATCCATGATGACGAGTACTCATTGAACCCAAATTGAACAAATAATAAAAAAATGTTAAACCAGAGTAGAGTACATACCTTCAACCATAGAAAACTTTCCAAGCTCGACTCCAACACATAGCGTAGAGGCAGAGCTCACCATCCTTGCTATAATGACCCAAGCCAACATGAGAGCCCAAGCCCAAAGCTTGAGGCCCACAAATTCCGATGTGCATTAATGTCGTTACCATAGCCTTCATGAACAACGTGCATTGCATACCTTCCAATATGGGCATCGAATGCATAAGGTTTAGCCATATTCTATGGCATATGAAATATTCCATGGAGAGGGTTTTACAAATTTTTAAATTAATGCACAAAACAAGATACCAAGTGTTATTACCATATAAAACATGTACCACGTAAATATTTTATGTAGTAGTAATTACAATACTATCATAAAGTCAATAATAACCATAATGGTAACCTGTAAAACATAAGTTAGAGAAATATCCATTCTTATCTAAATAGCAACTAACAACGGTTATAGTAATCACTAAGATAGGACTGTATGTCCCTCATCGCCCAAGCTGAGCTCTAGTGAAGAACGAGAAATATGTCTTATTTAGCTTCTCTAAGAAGTTTCCATCGTCAAGTGCACTTGCATGCGACAAGGAAAGAAATGCATTAGTTCGTAAGAACTAAGTAAGATGAAGTGACAAGTAGAAAACAACTACCTCTCAAGTGTTTACAAGAAAAACAAATCCCGCCACTCCACCCATTTTTCAATAACAAGTTAAGTCATAATTTTTTATAAAATAATAATCAAACATTATAACCAATGAGTACGTAATTGAAACAACTAACATGCATGCAAATGTGTAACCATAGAACAATATAGTAATCAACATTAGGACAACATAAGTATTACATTAATAACCACATCTAAAAATATTAAATCACGATGTAAGAACAGCTTATGACATTCAGTACAGCATGCAAAGTACGACACATTCCGTAGAGTTAAGTAATGTCCAGGTCATGTAGTAAATGACTAGCCTAATAAATAAAAAATTTATTTTCAAATTTTGGGGACATTACATGTTGTTGCAAAGGATCAAGAAAATCAAAGTGCTGCTGGAAAGGATCAAGAATATCAAAGTGTTTTTGCAAAGGATCGAGAAGATCAAAGTGCTTCTGTAAAGGATCAAGTAATCAAGTGTTGTAGAAGATAAAGACTCGGTATTGTAGAAGATGACATTTCATTACTGAATACATTGAAAATTGTTAAAAAATTCCTATGACGTATAGATTTATTACCTTGATACTATTGGATATTATCTCTCTTGTTACTCCTATAGTTGATTACTTTGTTGTTAGTAGAATACCC
The DNA here is from genome assembly GCA_001517045.1 of Pseudotsuga menziesii. Classification (NCBI taxonomy): domain Eukaryota; kingdom Viridiplantae; phylum Streptophyta; class Pinopsida; order Pinales; family Pinaceae; genus Pseudotsuga; species Pseudotsuga menziesii. The sequence goes on from LPNX010263292.1 coordinate 577,595, forward strand.
TTCTCACTAAGGTGGAATGTTGAAATATTGTAACTTCAAAGGATATTCTAAATGAATTTTACTGATGTACCCCAAGGGAGATGTTATTATTCCTTCATCCGTATGTTATTATTGTAATTGGCCATCATAGAGTCATGAGGTAAATCCTCCATTGTAAGTTGAGTCAATAGTACCCTAATGAATATAATATAATAATTTTTGTGATTTTGTAGGTGAATTCATCCCAGACATTTTAGTGGGGCCGACTTGATTAGGTTAAAAGTCAAGTGACAAAAAAATTATAAATAGAGGAGTTGTTCTTCTCATTTGAACACACACTCACTCACTTTTTTATCGCATAGGAGAGAGAGAGAGAGAGAGAGAGAGAGAGAGAGAGATGCCAACAAGGAGGAGAATACATGTTTTGGGGTTTTATCTTATACATATAAACAAAGGAAGTTTTGTTGGGTTTTCTGCCCCTTGAGGGTTTCTCAGAATAAATATTGTGTCTATCTTGTGATTTTGTTTCTTTTAGTTATTCTGCATATGCCACTATTGTGAATTTGTATTAAACACTAATGATATCTATACAATCATATGAAATATTAACACAAAGGGACCAAGGAATACTCAACAATATTCACAACCCACCCAGAACCTTCACACATCCAAATCTAAAGCAAAAGGGGAGATGTACATGACTGTATGTGCCACAGCCATCGTAGATATGTGACTATAAGTCCTATGACCTGCATATACAAAGGAAGAGGTGGTAAGAAATAAGCCTAGATCCAAATCCTAGGTGCTATCAAGTGCCGAGAGGGATCAAATATCTCAAGGTGCAAACCTCTTCTTAGATATTGCACTCAATGAGCTATCAACTTTGGTGTGTCCTATATATAGCCATCGATTTGATTGAAACCAAAAGACACATATTTTATTTAAGCTCCACATATAATATTTTTATTTTTATTATTAATATTTTCATATTATTTATGGCCAACATATAATATTTTTATTATTTTTTATTTTGTTAGGAACGAACACTACAACATCTCCCCATACATGGTTTTCTAACCATATGCAAGGACCTCCTCAAACCATGGGTTATTTAGGAGGCCTTGCACATGGTCCTAAAACCATTTGCAAGGCTCTCCTAAGCCCAATCCAATAAAACCATGGGTTGTTCAGGCGGACTTGCACATGGTTTTAAAACCATGTGCAAGGCCCTCCTAAACCATGTACAATAAAAGCATGGGTTGTTTAGAAGGCCTTGCACATGGTTTTAAAACCATGTGCAAGGCCAACATTTTTTTGTGAATAATTCAATTCTTTATTTTTTATTATTTTATTAGGTAGGAACATTACAACATCTCCCCCATATTGTTGTTTTTTCTAACCCACATTTTTTTTACAGATAATTAAATTTTTACTTTTTTACTGTTTTGTGTAGTATTTACATTACAACATCTCCCCCATATTAGGTTTTTTTTTCACCAACATTTATTTTGGACAATAATTAAAATTTTGAATTTTTATTATTTTTCTTAGTAACAAAGGTCACAAGATCTCCCTCATATTGGGTTTTTTTTGCTGATATTTATTTTGGTGGATAATTAAATTTTTACTTTTTATTATTTTGTTAGTCTTGTAACGTTACAATATAATATTTTATTATTATTATTTATAGCCAACATTTATAAGAAGAATGTTACATAACTTTATGTAACATTAAAAGATATCCCCCATACCGGGTTGTAGAGCGTCTCTTGACGCAATAAGCTACGACTCAAATTAATCCAAGGGACTACAAATAACTCAACCAACCATTGAACGCGATACAAAAACATAGAGAAGTAGAGAGAAAATCAAGCCAATCATGCACCCAAATCCCAACTAGTATGGTTTCGAATTATATTACGGAGAATATCTCTTATGGCTTTTGGAGGACCACAATAGACAAGATGACACCAGAAAGAAACCCATTTATAAACAAGATAAATATACAAGTGAAACTATCACCAAGGTACAAGGGGCTTATCTTATTCCTGACATTCAAAGTAGATCCTCATTGAACATTCAATCAAACTTGTATCTACACATATCCCTCAACACCAACAAGATAAACAAGCATGATATATGTAAAGCATTAGAATATAATATAGCATGTTATATTCCAAAACATAACCAAAGTAATTACATCCATGGATAAAAATATGTATAATTACGCATGCAATGGACGAGAAATGAATATCTCTATTAATATGAATATAGTTAAAGATGACAAACTATGTCGGTACCTCCTCGATGGAATGTAATAAGTGGCCCTAACTGTCACATACCCCAATTTTGTAAAATAATGTGATTTGTTTTAATTTGATTCCTAAGACATTATGTTAAATTTAATGCTAAGTTGAAACTGATGAATCAACAGAGTCAAAAGATGTGGAATGTAATTCTGAATATTTTATTTTTAATAAATAAAAAGTTGAGACAACAGCTTGGGAGAGCTGTTAATAAGAGTGTTACTGGTCAAACTGGTGGAAGGAACTAGGTGGAGAGCAAAAGACAAGTGGCAGCATCCTTAAAACACTTCCTATGTTGTAGGTGGAAACTTCCCTACATTTGGGGTCATGATCCCCCAAGAAAGTGGGATAAGAGCAGGTGGCTCAATTAATGACAACTAACCCAAAAAGACCTGGGCAATCTTTTAAAAGTGTTGAATGTAGAGAGCTGAGGCTGCTCAGATATTTTCCATGAGAAGTATCATTCAGGTGGAATGCACTTCAAGGAATTCATTGGGAAAAAGGGAAATTGTAAGGAAGGTGTTTTGAAGGATAAACTATAGTAACTTGATCTGATACAACTTCTTAGCTGAGAGAATTTGACTGACGAGTTCAAGACTGGTATTGAGTCTCAGGACTAGTACTTGATTAATTGTTGCACCTAGTTCCAACCAAGGAGACCAGAGCAAGCTCGGGGGTCCTAAGGAGTTTCTTTTTGAGCGATCTCCAAGATTTGGTAGGGAGGAACGACCTCCCATTGTTGTTGTCGACCACGCTTTAAGAACAGGTTCTGCTATCTATTAATTTCTATATTATTATCTATGTGTGATTAAATGATGCATTTGCAGTTTATGATGTAAAATCTTAGAGGATAGAATATCTTGGTTTGCTTAGTAATGAAATTATTCTTAATGAGAAACAAATCCTACCTGTGTTTTTCCCCATCTGGAGTAATCCAGATCATACTCTAGCACAGGTGATGTATTTAAATGAAGAAAGTATGATGTAAATATAGAATAAGATGTTAGCTTGATTAGGAAGATGTTTTCTTTTATTTGCTATCAGAATAAATAGTATTCTGTACATGGAATAGGGTTAGACCTAGACTGTGAATGTCAGATTATTAGAAAAGGAAAAGGAAGCTATATCATTTTACTAACAGAAGTATGTTTTGGTAGATAAACAGTTCTCTATACAACATTCATTTCAGTAATCTTATTATTTAGTTTGAAACAAAAGAAAGGATTATAATAGCTAAAATGTGTAGTGTTAGGATAAATAAAAATGCTTTTCAACTCTATAGTTTATTTCTTTTCCTGTTTAGGATAAATAACTACTGTAATATTAGCGACTAAACTTCAAGTAAGATAGAAAAACCATTGATTTAATTCTAAGAACAAACTAGTTGGTTTTAGATTTATTTATGACTGATAATGTAAGTAACTCATTCATCTTTTCTAAATAAACTTAAGCAAGATCTACAGCTACTAACTTGTCTAAAGGATTTTTAAAAAAACTACTAATTATTTAAAGAAAGGAATACAGTTATTATTACCTTTATTAATAAATTTTAGTGTTATAATCCAAATAGATAATATAGATATAAGAGGAATTTCTTTATAAATTATTTAATATAGAAACTATAAGAATATAACAGCAAAATACTTCCTCATTATACATCTATAAATAAAATAAATACAAAGATAATGTATATAATTATAGGAGCAGTATTTGTTTGTAGGTAAAACAACACTCATATCCCATTATGATAAATATCATGTAATTATAAATTTTGTGCCTAAATATGTGACTATTAGTTACATAAGTACAACTCTAAGAATAGTAAATTACATCATTTCCGAAGGTTAACAAATACAAGACAATATTTATAACCTTATTAGAACAGAGAGAGTTAAGGTAAGTTCTTACAGTTATCCTAAATAATTTATAGGGTAAGATTAAATATAATAACTTGCAGGAATTTAATTAACAAAACATAAACATGCTCGATTCAGTGAGCTTAATAACCATCTACACAATATAAGTAATAACCAAATAAATTACAGTAGTACATTGTAATTAAAAGATAATTTAAAGACATAGTAAATACTTTTTCATATCGCCAAATTAGGGTAAAACCCTAATATCTCAAAATTTACAATAGAGGTAATAAAATGAAAGAGTTTAAGCTTTTTCTAATGCCTCTCGGCTTCAAACAAAATTAACAGAGTAAGGCTTTACCAGCCTTCTTTCATTTTTACATATATACACAAGTAACTATAACAAAAATCAAAATTTATAGTCACGGCCTAAGCCGGAAACCCCGCATAAGGAAAGGGTTTTAACATCAACGAAAAACAGTGAACCAAGTAACCCAGGTAAACCCAAACCATGAGGGTTTTGCAGGCCACAACGACCAACCATCAAATGTCCCATAAGGGACTGAACAAGGAAGAATTGCCATGGGATATCCAAGGCTTACCCATGACCAAGCAGTTGCCACAACCTCACACCAACCACGCAGAAGGATAGGTCAACACCTGTGTATAACATCAAACATTAAAATTGTTAATATATTGCTGTATATAAGCTGGAATGTATTAAAACAAGAAACGAATTTATCAGTATTAGCTCCTTACCTAAAATTTCACTGAAACGTGACCACCTACAAGCAGTAGAGCAGCTACCAATGCGAGGAGGATTAAACCCTTCATCTGCTGCAAGAAAGGCAGAGATTACTAACACAATAATGATCAATAGCGACTAAGAGTAGGATAACCAATCCAAGCAAGAAAAACGCTTGAGCCCTCACTTTATGTCCAGTCAAAGAAGCCACCCTGCAGTGAAACCCTAAGACCCATTAAACCTTATGATGTGAAGCCACCACCCCACTGCCGAGCCAAAGAAAAATGGAACTACACAGTCTGTTAAGTTCTGAACTGAGCAAGTGGTGAAAACTAAAACCCCAGAAGAAAACAACCAACCCAATCTAAGCAGCAGAGGTTTCCTATTACATCTCTTCTCTCTCAGTTTCCAAGGCAGGTTTACGAAGGGAGAAAGGTAAGAAGCAAGTTAAGGGACTGTCTTTTCCAACCAGTTGTAGAAAATGGCATGGAGGTCAAAAGGCAGAAGCAGAGCAAGTGGAGGCTAAGAATGAAGGAGGGAATGATGAGGCTAGGGTTGCAAATTTCCCTTTAACCACACAACACTTGGCTATGGTGTTGCCACGTCCACAAACAAATTATTTGCATGCAGTGGGTGAAATCATATAGTCCCGGTGAGCAATCAAGCAAGAGTATTATTTCCAATCATTTGGTAAATCAGAGGTTCCACCATAATCCTTGTTTCCAATGTCAACCTAAAATACACGTTGGATGGTAAACAAAAGATTCATTACTATAAAAACTATGCCATAAAACTCATCAAAGGCGTGGGGAATAATACGACCCATCATTATACAATTGGTATACATTTAATAAAATATTATAAGCTTAGATCAAGGTTAAACCATATATTCATTATGGCGCGGTCCATTTCATGACCCTTTAATTTATGCTTTGCAAAGTAGTCTTTCAGCAAACTATTATAATTATGGCAAGGGTTATGCCACTTATCATTTAACAAAAGAAGTTCTTAAAACCTATGTAAAGGTACCCTTTTTGCTAGCTATATTCTTGTAGTTTACCCTTGAGTATTGATTTATTAACTATTAGGGCTTACATTTGAGATGTTAAAGCCTCATAGGGCTTATCATTGGAAATTTGATCTTTTAATAATAATAACTGGATGAAATTTTTTCCCAGGTGAGTTATGTGTAAAAGAACTCAGAGCATCAACACTAACTTAACTCTTTTTGAGAGCAGCATGTAATAATGTTATAATTCCTTTAAACTTTAAAGCTTAGAAGTTGGAATATTTGTACAAAAAATCATTTATCAATGTGCATTACTTATCGCAAGGAGTAACCAAATCCATCACGACGTAAATAGTATATGTTCACAATTTAAGATAGACCCTTAACATAATAACCCTGCCATCCTTAGTCTGCATGAAAAGAAAGATTTAAGGCATCTACACACATGGTGACTATGGTAAACATCGAAGAGTTTAGTATGCAATAAGAACTATAAATTACAACTACTAGAGAGAAAGCAACTGTCACCAATACTGATAGGACTGAATCTCATTTCCATGGCATCCTTAAAAATAATAATGATTTAATGGTTTTACCACATAAAGCATTTGAAATTGAATAGCATTTATATTCTTTTACTGAGCTATTATTTTTGCAACGAACATATATCTGTATGCGTAATGATTATTGACAAGCAGCACCGGATCTTTCTTACCTGTAAATCTATAAGAGCAAGTAAACTTTCTGCGTTAGCTCAAAATCTAAGTAAGCCCAGAATACCAAGATAGTTCCACCTTGTGGTCACAAAGAAAAACAATTCATTAAACTGAAAAAGAATAATTCTATAAGATAAGAATAATCATGTAGATAATTCAGGTTATGAAATCATTAAACATTTAACTACTTAAATCAATTAGTTGACTGCATTATTAAATATTATCTGTATTTTCAAAATTTTAAAATTTTCAGAAATTTTGGGATTTTGACACCAACGTTCACACATCCACTATCACCCCCGAGAGAGTGAAGCCTAGTGTTAAGGCCATATGAAGGGAGTGAAAATACCCCCACAATTGGAGAAGAGGGTGCAATATGACCACTCCCAAACCTACGAGCAAGAAAAGGATTAGTGGTGTCCCCAATCCTAACACCAAGGATTGCACTAATACTAGTGGTGGATGATGGGATAGATGTAATTAAATATAGAATCTGAATGTAAACAGAACTGTGCTAGAGGGAATAGGATGAGTCTCAACTCTCTACCTCTCCAAGGAAAACCTCCTACATGAAGCTATGAAATATGACAATTGTGGTCATGTGGTATGGGAAGTACCATCTGCCAAATGGTCGGCATAAACTGGAGTTCCAGGTATCCATATGGTTCCTCCCTCCATACCAAATGACATATGACAAATATGGAGGGAACTCCAGATTCTCAGATGTAGTATTCATAACAAGAACCCTATGTTAATCAAAGTGCACAAAAGGTTTCCTAGAATGTCTAGTCCTCTTTTGAGGAGGATGGGAAGGGTTACAAGAAGACAATCCTTCGAAATCATGAGGTAGATGAGGTGCCAAAAATTGATCCAAAATGACTCAAAATAATGAAGAATCGACTAATTACAATCCCTAAATCCAACTAGCCCACAAAGAGCACACCCCTAAGCAAACTAGGTCAGATGCAAACAAGCAGGGAGGTAGGATAAGTGAGCTGTCGAATGCCACAAGAATGTCTCTCCTAGCATACACATGATACTCCAACACACTGTAAGAGGATGTGTGTGACCAATTATTGTGGCCCTGAGCTTCAATGAATATAATGAGTGTGTTGATTGACCCCTACCTGGCCAAGAAACTTGAATAATAACCTCTACAAGTACCCTCTATGATACCTAAGTAAGGAAACTAAGGTCATCCGATATAATCAATGCTCAGGAGGACAGTTGAAGGAAGTATCTACTGTATGGAAATGGTAACAAATCCAAAATCTTGAAAGCACCAAAGATACCTCAAAATTCCCCAAATACAAATAAGATTCTAGAAATATGTCTAGAACTCAACATAAAATGGAAAGGGTTTATCCCCACCAGAAATGTGTGCACTTCCTCATGCTTAGGTCTTGTGTAAGAAGAGTCTCTTGAGAACACTAATTATACCAAGGATTTCACTTCTCACCTGCAAATACACCTAGAATTTTTGTTTCATGTTCTGATACAGTATGACTTATACAATGTCAAAATTAGGTTAAAAGTCAAGTGACAAAAATAATATAAATAGAGTTGTCCTTCTCATTTGAACACAAACTCATTCACTTGTGTAGAGAATAGGAGAGAGAGAGAGAGAGAGAGAGAGAGAGAGAGAGAGAGAGAGAAAGAGGGAAACATACTAGAAAGGAGAATAATAACTATTTCATGGTTTTATATTATACATCTATACATAGGAAGTTTTGTGGGGTTTTCTTCTGCTTGAGGGTTTTCCAAGATAAATACTATGTCTATCTTATGATTGTGTTTTTTTCAGTGATTCTACATATGCTAGGGTTGTGAATCACAATTAAAAACTAATGATATCTATATAAGCATATGAAATATTAACATGGTATCAGAGTTATCCTAAATGAAACAACTTTCACAAGGTGAAACTCTCTCTCCTCTCCCTCCGGCAAGAAATTAGGGTTTTTGAAAAAGTTGGAATTTTGAATATCTATTTACATAGAAATTTGTGCCTTCCAAAATAACATCTATTGATCCCTAGATTGAATGTTTTGGTGGTTGAATCTCCAGGAAATCCACACCCTAGTTTAGTCATGAACCAGAATACTGTAGAAAACCATAACCATAAATTATGTAAAAACTAAAACCTTACAAGCAAGTTTTGAAGGGTGAATATTTTGGATCACCATAAATCAAATGGACCAACCAACTCACCTAGATCAAGCCCATATCTTGGTAAGTTCATCTTTTCATTTTGAAAAATTTCAATTTTTACTGACCTCCACGATAGGATGGCCCCAAGCACTAAGCTTGAAGATAAGCCGGAAGGCATTGAAAATTTCTTAGCATGGAAGTATAGGATTTGTCTCATTGTTAGAGAGAATGGTCCTGATAAGTATATAAAATACAAATTCCTAGAAACAGAAGAAGATGAAGCGAGGGAGAATCTCCAAAAGGACCTAATCAAGGAAATGAGGATCATTGATGATTCTATAAAAGATCACTTAATGCCTCAAGTTTCATCCAATGATAAAACAAAGAAAATGTACGATGCCCTTTCCAAAATGTATGATGGAAGGAACATCAATAGAAAGATGAATTTGAGAGGTGAATTGAAGAGCAACAAGATTACCGAAGGAGAATCAGTTCAACATTACTTCAAAAGGGTCTCCTAGTTTAAGGAACAATTTGATGCCATTGGAGACTCACTTGATGAATATGAACTAGTTATGACTCCTCTCAATTGTATCACTAGACCTTGGGATTCATTCATACATACTATGTGTGCTAAAAAAGAAAGCATGAAGTTTGAGATTCTATGGGAAGACTACATCCAAGAAGAAGCCAGACTATCTAACAAAGAGGCTCTACTAAGAGAAGATGATCAAGATCTATATACCCATACTAGAAGGAGAAAACAATCAAAATTCAAGAAGGATAGTCACAAGAGTATAAACCTCCAAATAAGTTTCATAAGAAAAGAGAAAACAGTCAGAAGAAAGACTACTCCAAATATCAGTGTCGCAACTGTCATAAGATGGGTCACCTTGCTAGAGTCTGTCCATTGAATAAGAATACCAAAAAAAATACATCATGCTCATCTAGACAAAAATGAGGATGAAGAAGAAGAATAAATACCTCGAAAGAGACAAGAAAAATAATAAGATGTATAAGAATATGTACTATTCTCTACACACTCTCAATTGTATCACTAGACCTTGGGATTCATTCATACATACTATGTGTGCTAAAAAAGAAAGTATGAAGTTTGACATTCTATGGGAAGACTACATCCAAGAAGAAGCCAGAGTATCTAATATGTAGTTATGACTCCTCTCAGTTGTATCACTAGACCTTCGGATTCATTCATACATACTATGTGTGCTAAAAAAGAAAGTTTGAAGTTTGACATTCTATGGGAAGACTACATCCAAGAAGAAGCCAGAGTATCTAACAAAGAGGCTCTACTTAGAGAAGATGATCAAGATCTATATACCCATACTAGAAGGAGAAAACAACCAAAATTCAAGAACGATAGTCACAAGAGTATAAACCTCCAAATAAGTTTCATAAGAAAAGAGAAAACAATTGAAAGAAAGACTACTCCAAATATCAATGTTGCAACTGTCATAAGATGGGTCACCTTGCCAGAGACTATCCATTGAATAAGAACACCAAAAAAATACATCATGCTCATCTAGATGAAGATGAGGATGAAGAAGAAGAATAAATACATCAAAAGAGACAATAAAAATAATAATATGTAGAAGAATATGTACTATTCTCTGCACACTCTGGGTCTGTAATACCTGGATCATATACTTGTCTTATTAATAGTGGTGTCGCAAAGCACATGACAGGGAAGAATCAAACATTTTCAAAGTAAATTATTCTCCTCAAAAAGTATCATTAGGAGATGACTATCAATATACCATCAAAGGCATTGGTGAATTAAGCTACATGCTTGACTTTGGAACCTCCATGAAGATGGAGAAAGTACTATATGTACCAGGTTTGAAAAAGAACCTATTGTCCATCTCAGCACTAGATTAGAAAGGATATAGATTTTCTTTTATATATTTACAAGTACGCATGTGGACCAAAGGAAATACACTTGAGTATTTTGTTGTCATCGGTGAAGAATAAGGAGGACTACACAAGCTCAAGGGACATCCAGAAACAACCCTTGTCCATGAGATCACTAGCTCAAGTGAACTATGGCATATAAGGCATACTCACATCTACTAAAAATAATTACCCTATTTGAGTAAGGTGGTAATAGGTTTACTAGATCTGAAGATTCATCATGAAGGCACTTGCAAATGATGTGTAAGATAAAAGAACATTAAGAATCCATTTCCAAAAAGTGAAACAAAAACTAAAGGTACATTGGAATTAATTCATTTTGATGTATGGGGTTCTATTTCCTACACATCTTTAAGTGGATATCAATATTATGTGACATTTATTGATAATTATTCAAGAAATACATGGATATACTTCTTGAACACCAAGAGTGAAGTGTTCAAGAAATTCAAGGAATTCAAATCCTTGATAGAGAACCATTTATGAAGAAGAATCAAGACAATGATATCAAATAATGGTGGAGAATATAATTCAAAATAATTTGAAGCATTCTGAAAAGACTATGGAATCAAGAGGGAACTAACCACTCCTTACAATCCCTAAAATAATGGTGTTGTAAAAACAAATAATAGAACCATTATGGAAGTAGTGAAGAAAATGATTCATGACCAACACCTCCTGTCCACCTATGGCTTGAAGAAGAAAGAAAAGTTGTTTATGTGCAAAGTATATTATCTCACAGTGTTCTTGGATTCAATACTCCCGAATAAATGTATTGTAACATCCTTGACCCTCCTGTTAACACCTTTATTTGACCAAGGAGAATAAGACCATGGAGGAGAAAAAATGATGTTTTTCAAGCACTTTGGTCGAAGGATATGGTATATGAGTGCGATGATCGCCTAAATGTCGATCAGGTTGCCAGAGATCCTAAGATGCCAAGGTAGAAAGAGGAAAATCAGTGGCCAATACTTCCTCCACCTTTCAAAACATGCGAGGAAGATAGGAGAAATTCGAGCCATTAACTAGCCACACAGATCAATGGTTCTTAAAAGGTCCTAAGCAGATCCACGGTTCACATCAAGTCCGCCCTATGAAAGCGTGAGGTGGTTAAAAGAAAAGGAGGCGGGCGAAATCGTGCATGATCCTCTCGAGCCGACGGTGGGGGACAGAACAATATCACATCAATGGCTGTGATCAATTCCGCAACCAAAACTTGCATGGTGGATAAGCCCCAAGGCGTTCAGCGGAATGGGTAGGTGTCGGTTGATCGGACGGCCGAGGATCAGCAGTGGAGTGGATCGACAGCTATTACGGATTCCAGAGGTGGAACCTACGCGCGGGATAATCCCGAGCTACCCAGTGGAAGCCGACGCATGATGCCTGATCCAACGGTTGAAGATCAAAGCGTATTAGGATCGACGACCGAGAAAGATTTCGGGGGTCGAACTTGCACGGTGGATAACACCGAATTGCCCAGCGGAATTGGATACATGGATGATGATCCGACGGTGAGCGAGTAAAGGCATATCGCATCGACGGTTAGGAGCAATTTCACTGATCAAACTTGATCGATGGTTAAAGCGAAGGAGCCCAGTGGAATTTGGTGGGCGCCACATGATCCAATGGCCCACCTGTAAAGATGTATCAGATCGACGGACGAGGATGAGTCCGGGACTCAGAGTTGCACGATGGTTAAAGTCAGGAGGCTTAGCGGAATGTGGGACGTGGCATTTGATCCAACGGTGAAGGATGAAGGCACGTTTCTGGGGCGGAGATTTGCACGGTGTTTATCGCCAAGGCGCCCGATGGAAACGGATACGTGGCGCATGATCCGAGGGCTGAAAGTTGTAAAATATTAGATCAATGGTGGGTAATGGATCCAGAGAAGAAAGATGCGCGGTGGATAGTAAGTGGTAGTTGCGGAGAATAAATGATCCTCCACGTGGTGAATAGTGATAGGCTCTGGGAATAAAAAGGCTTATAAAAGCGAAGGGTTGACCTCTATCATTGTTATTTTATTCGCTCGAGACCAGTGAAAAGGATTGGCCTATCTAAAAGCTTCCATCTGTCAGTTTCGGCTTCTATTCATCAAGTGCAGACACGCTTCGGGCACGCGCCGCCACAGTAAACCAGGTAACACTGAAGCCCAGTAATTCTGTAATTCCTCCTATAAGTTACCAGTGTGAAATTCAGTAATGGACCAGAGAAAAGAGGTTCAGGTGTCGGTTCTAGTTGTAGACGATAGGGAAGATTTCCTAGTTGATAGATATAGGAATGTCTGCGACCCCTTCCTCTCTGTGGGGAGCATGTCTGATAGTAAAGAAAAATTGTGGTATCACCACTCGTGGGGGGACGATGTGCTAAATGTGTGTAGGTCTTTTCTGTACTATTTCGCCATTGAGCAGACCCTCCACTTCCCAGAGTTCGCAGAGTGGTGTGCTTCAAATTATTCTCCATCTCAAAGAGTTATTGTCAGTCGAGCTGCGTCCAAAGTATTGTGTAGATTCGATGCTGCGGTCATTTGGGAAGTCCTTAGTTTGCCAGAAAATTACCCAGACAGCTGTGAGGTTATAAACGAGTCAGTCCTGGTTGAATTGTATAAGAAGTGCGAAGCCAAAACCCGATGTAAGTTCTTGTCGAGCGTGTTGAAAGATAGTCAGTCTGTAAATGGTATATCCATGCCCTACCCTGTGCATATGTTCAAGAGTGAAGTTCAATTGGTCATTTCGTTGGTATGTCAAGTACTAGGTCTAGATGAGGATTGTCGTGTGGGCGAGGTCGTTCTTGGGTTTTTATTGAGAATGAATTCCCCCGTTTCTGAGTCCCAGTCAACCCCGATTTTTAGTTTAGACGAATACCTGGCTGATTTAATTCACCTTCAGTTGAGCGAGTTCCCCAAGGTCCAGTTTTTCAGGTTACAGACCTATTTTCTTAATATGATACTGTGTTCTAATATCTCAGAGTTGAAGTTCCTGAGTACCCTATGCTCCTCTTATTTACCTAAACAAATCAGCATGATCGAATTTGCCAATTCGATCATGTCTGAGATATACAAAATGCTGTTCAATGAAGAATTGCCCCGCGTCCTTGAAGAAATGAGAAGCTTGATGCAGTATTCGCCAGAAGAGCGGGTTGGATATTGGTTTTTGTACAGAGATCATACCATGTTGAGAATATATGGCTTCACGGGTCATCCTTACAGGCTTCCTTCCTTTTTTACCCCTATAATATTCGCATTGGAATTCATGCGACAGAGATTGTTGTCCGAAGAGGAACATTTTTGTGCCTTCAAGAAATCTTCGAACGTCAAATTTCCGGTTAAGGTTGGCACCTTCATTTTTAAAAGCAAGGGCACCTTAGTTTTTATAGAAAAATTGCTGGAAAATATGGAGTTCACTAAAGAGTCAAGTGTGAATTACGACCCCCACCAAGTAATTTCATTAAGAAAACAAGCTAACGGGAATAAGCCCTTTGAGCATCAAGTTGTTGAGGGGTTAGTTGAGATGGCTAATTTACTGCAGTTTACTGATGAGACAAAGTCCGATGAAGAGACACATCCTGCACCTGGTACATCAATCCAAATCTCCGAAGGTGTTAGTGGTGCAGTTAAGAGGAGTTTGTCTGATGCTGACAGTATGGAAGTAGATGACGAGGCTTCCCATAAGAAGGCAAAGCTGCTCGAGGGTAGCGAGATCGTAGATGATGAGGATTTAGGTGTGTTCAAAAAGTTTGCCCTAGTACCCAGGAAGACGGTACAGATAAACCAAGTTTCTTTTAAAAGTTCAGAAGGTGAGGTAGACATCCCAGACTCCAGCCCCTTGTTTAAGACTAAAGAAGAGCTCAAGAGAAGCTACATGGAAAAGAGAAAGTAGTCCCTGGAGGAAACAAGAGGTCTGCTACCGAGGGTAAGAAACTTGTGCAGTTCCAAAACGTCTCTAGTTTCGGCTAGGGATGCTGAGAAAAACACTTTTAAGATGGCCATAGTGAATGATAAAAGGATGTCTGAAATAGAAGTCAGGTTGGACAAAATCAGCACCCCTGACAAAATTCAGCTGCATAAACAAACAAGTGACATCCTCTACTCAGATTTATTGCAGGCCATGGTGAGGATAAACAAATTACAGGTGTTGGTAGACAAATTGGAAGTCCAGTTAAAACATGAGAAAGTGGAAAATAAGGCAAATGTTATTCAAATTAGAAAAATGCAAGCAGACATCGCTAGCTCGGACAATACCCAGGCTGTCAAGAAGTTGCTAGAAGAGAAGGATAACGCACTCCAGGTTTTGAAAAAGAAGTTGAAGATGCCAAGCTCAGAACATGTCCAATCAGCTAAATTGCTAGCCCTCCAAGAGGAGAAAGACAAAATCCATCAGGAGATGATGGAATACAAGGGAAAAGTTGGAGAGCTCCAAGAGGAAAAGAATAAATGGGAAGCTGAAAGGGAGGAGCTGCTATCCAAAATCTCCGTGTTGAAGAAAGATCAGAATGAAGAAAAGGAGATAATGGAGGAGCTGATGAGCTAGACCCCTGCCGGCGATGACTTATCTATTGTAGATATCCAGAAGCCATTAGCTGATTTTTTTGCAGATGACCTGTTGGTATCTATGTCCCAAGTAAGTCTGAAGGAGGAGGAAATTAAGGGTTTGAAAACTAAGGATGAAAAGATGAAGGCCGAATTAACTAAGGTAAATGAAAACAAAAAACAGATCTTGCAGGAGAAGCATCAATTACAGAAAAGGATCGATGAATTGAAAGAAAAATGCATTGGGAAAGGCCCTCTTCAGGGGGCGAAACATATTATTTGGGATACCCTGACCATAGAGATTACCAAATTCTGGCACTACTTGGGTTTTATTGATGATTTGTGTATAGTGACAGAGTTGGCCCAACAACGACTCAATCTGGTAAATGAACACATGGCAAGAAGACCCCTCACTACTGCTCAAAATACACTGAATTTTCTGAATTCACTGTCATACCAAAGGCTACACGACATGGGCATAAAGGACAGAGTTTCAATAGTGCTGTCAGCAAAGAAGATCATCCAAAAGCACCATTTAATGAAGGTTGTCCAAGACAAATCAGAAGAATTGCTGATACAGGTGAAAAAGTTCAAGCAAGAGTTCAAGGAGCTGTTAGAAGAAGGATTGCCGTCCTTCTGGGACGAAGAAGGTAAGATGCTCCCACTCGAGCATTATTAGCACTTGCTTGTCCGGGCTCGCATGGACCACTCAAATTTTAATAGCTTGGAGAATAGCTTGACAGGACAAACCATTATAGACATGTTAACAGAAGATTTCCAAGTCCTGCAGAAGTTCGCCGTTATCAAAGCCAGATTGCCCAAGAAATCCTATGAAGCATATATGGAGCTCGAGGTAGCCATTCGGGAGATTATGGAAAGTGATACCCCAAGTTCAGAGCAATGGAGAGTTGTCGAGCGATTTGGGAAAACAAAGTATATTCTTTCCTCCTAGAAACAGGTGTCAGATGCTGAGGAGCTGATGGGCAAAAGACGTGGAGCTGTTGGGGCAAAGATTCAGAGATGATGGGGCAAAGACGTGGAGCTGTTGGGGCAAAGATTTGGAGTTGTTGGGGAAAAGTTTGTTATATAGCTGATTTATACTTAGTGGTCTGTTAGGAATGGAGTTGTAACAACTTCCTAGTGGTGTAGGAAATTCAATTACAAACTCTAATTTATGCCGACCATTCTGTTATTGATCTGCTGGAGGCAGACTTATTGTTTAATCTATATATTTGTATCTTTTTATGAGATGGGGGTTGGAACCCATCGAATTAAGTGATTGTGGAGAACATATCTGTCTTATTTTTTAATACCAAAATGAATGCATGAGGGTCCTTTTTTTCATAGATTCATGTATCATTGACGTTGCAGTCCGTGCTTCCTTTCTTTGTGTGATCGTAATTTTTCCTATGTAACACTCCGTTCTGTTTTTCTTTTGTATCTGGAACATAGTGTTTGATGATTAGAATTCATATACTTATGCTCTATTCATCGTTTCAGGTATTATATGATTTTTCTACTAAAGTTGATATGGAATTCTTCTTAGACGCTCTGTATTGATGGGTTGTTCCCTCGTCTTTTCTATTTCACCTTGATAAATGAAATGACTGCAATTATGTGATTATCTTGCCTTTGAAAAGTCTTGTGTATGCATTTTGGGGCTCTTTTATATGTGTATGACTCCGTTGCCCAATGGATATGTGATTGTTTCAACCAAATAAATAAACATTTAAGTATTGTTACCATTTGGTCCTGCTAAATCGTAAAGTCTATATTGAGAGATCCCTCTCTGGAAGAGAATACCAATATCTTCCTAAAGTGGTTTTGTTGTTACCTCGGGGTGTACCTTTTACAACCTGGGTACATTCTGAGTGCTAACACCTCCAACCGGTGAAGAGGATGCTACCAAACCATCAAACATCTGGGAAACTAGCCCCATGAACATACATAAAATGCTGAAATAAAATTCTTAAAACAGAAAACATGCTAAGATGCATAATCATTCACATACACAGTGGAAGCAAACATACATTCAGGCATTCAACATGTTCATCATAGTTCATTAGCCATCAAATATAATTGCAGAGATGAAACAGACAATGATACTCATCTCATAAAGAACTTGTCGCGCAACCAGCTACGTCGCTGCAATGTTCCACCCAACCATATGCTAGCGTGCTCATCAGTCTCTTAGAAACACTACCACCCCCGATTTGGGCATGATTCCCCAAGGAATAAGGGACTAAGCAGGCTCACACATAGCCAAGGTACACAAATCATCCAAGCCCACACAGTAGGGTTTATTAGGCCATTGAGGAGCCGGGAGAAGCTAAATGCTAAGCTGGTGAGCTCATGGAAGAGATAAGGACACCTACACCAGAGCTAGCCTAACCTCTAAGACAACCACACACACTTGAAACAAGGAATCGGTCCCTTCTTTGCTTCACAGTCCCTCAGGCCCTGACTTCCCTTGCCAATGCTCTTCCGGGGTTGTGGAGAAGAAATCCAACCATCTAAATTTATCTGTGTGGCTTCCCAAACCCAAGTTTCTCAAGCATACCCAGCCTTCAATCCCACTCCACACAGTTTCAAGACTAACCACTGCATACCCGCAGTAAAACAATTAGTTCACAGCTCTATGAAGAAACCAAAGGAAACAGAGTGACAACCCAAAAATGGTGAAAGTGGCTCCAGCCAAACAAGGTGATTCAGAGGTGTTCTTGGCCCTAGGGCAGCCAAAACAACTTAGCAGCAACCCCAAAAAGGTAATTGCACACACACACAACATCCCATAGCGAGGGGAAGAACAACAACCACGCTTTTACCACTGCAACAATGGGAGAAACACAACTCACAGCAAATCCCAAATGGAGGTGAAGCTCTGATTTTCAGCTTGGACAGGGGAAACATAGTCCCGACCTATGTGTGAGGTAAAAACAATATTCCCTGCATGAAGGAGAAACTTACACAAACAACATTCAGCAAAAAGGTGGAGACCCTGACCGACTACTTGTGTGAGGAGGGAAAACAAAAGCGGTGGGGAGAGTGGATAGAATAATATGGCATTCCAAATAGTGTGTGAGGAAACCACTCCCCGCCCATGCATGTAACTCAACCAACTAGTGGAGAGTGCATGGGGGCAAGCTTGCCACCCACCAATACCCAACATTAACTTCCCTCAACTAACATCAGGGTTCTTGAATGAGTGGCTGACACATGGCTTTTCCCTAATGGCTCCCATGGGTTAGACAATCCACCCCCTTAAACTTAGGAAAATCATGCCCTTTTCATTAACATTGCACCGTTGTAGCTGGCTATAGGTTCATTTTAGTTAATGTGCATATTTACATGATGCCAAAACTATTATGTGTTGGATAGCACGATATACCATCAACAACGATTTCAATTGCCGAAACATAACACAACCAAATCAATGGTGGGGATTTTGCCTTTAGCTCCACACCATGATTAATTACAATATATACATCATGTACCTTTTAATGCATCCAGGGTCAAAACCAGGGGTATTACAATCCCCTCCCCCTTGGAATAATACCGTCCTCGGTGTTCCAATACATAGGAATACAAATACAATTTTCACATCAAAATTTCAGAATTTTGCAGATTGGTCCCACATTCAATTATTTACTTGGACTTTCAAGACCAAGCCCCTCAGCTTCCATGAGCTTCGCTTGCTAGTTCTCAGCTTTTGGCTCATCCTTAAGTCTAGGAACCTTTCTGTGTGCTGAGCATTTCTCCAATATTTTCTTGGGTCTTGGTCTGCTACCATGATCAATGTGCACAACTGGATTTCACTTTTCTCACCTGTGAAATGCATCATTGTCATTCTATTAGACCAAGCATAATACAGGCATTAAAATCAGTCAATTAATTGCCCAATTGGCATGACAGTCCAAGTCTTTTCAAGGAGACTTTCATATTTTTCATGCCTTCCCAACAGGCACATGAGCTCATTCATGTCCATTCTTGGGCAGTGAATTAACTATTCCAGCATTCACAATTTACTTTAAGCAAATACGCACATTCTATTTTCAGTCATACATGCATTCAACAATCCTTTGTTTTCATAATGCATAAGTATATATATATATATATAATCAAAAAGGAAAGAGAGAGCAGCAAGATTTTTTTCCCTCTTTGTCTTGTTCCATCTTGGAACCCACACCACCACTGTGGTTTTCATGCTCTTAGTGTCTTTCACTTCACCATGAATGTTGGACCAATCCCTCTTAGTCATGACACTTAGTGTCTCCAGTCTATTTCAAACCTTTCAACCATGGAGCCTCCCCACATGGTTTGTCTCGACTGCTAGGACCTTTACAATCTCACTAGCACATTTTTCATTACTACTCATTATGAGCTCTTCGGGACAGTCACATGTCCACATGCACCCCTAGGATGCTCTCATAGTCCTCGCTCCCAGCGATACCTATATTCAAACATTGAATAGATTCACATGTTTAGTTTATTCTCATTGGTTTTTATCTCTTAAACAAGAGCTTAAAACATCATAACCAAATCATATACAGATGTATATTCATAAGCAAGAAATTGCAAAATAATCCAATACTTATCTGTATTGTGCATTTCCTCTTTGGTACATAGGATCCTTCTTCGCTTTGCAAGCCTTAGGATTACCTATGGAATTGGATGTTAGGTCAGCACGCAGGCTGATTCACAACATCCTTTTATATATATGTCTAGCAAAATCAAGCCAACCTACAGTTCGGTTTATCAGACCTCCCATCCAAGCCAATATACAATTGGGCTTATCAGGCTACAACCAATCAAGCAAATACACTGCTGGGTTTATCAAGCTACTCAGCGAAGCTGGTTAACAGTTGGGTTTATCATACTACGAGTAGTCAAGCCAACACTATAATTTTTCCACAATTTCCACAACATCAAATAATTACACAGTCAAGCCAACCTTCAGTTGGGTTTATCAAACCGTCAACAAATCGCATGCACTTATATCAACAACCAATCATCCAATCCAACACAGTTGGGTCTATCAGGCCATCAACAATAACACATGTACTTATATCAACAATAAATGCCCATTTCCAAGTCCAGGATCTACTATGGACCCCCAGGCATATAATAGCCCAACATCTCCTTCCAGTACATCTTCATGCTGACTGGGAAGGAATATTTATCATTACCATTTCTAGGTTTCATCTCTAGCAATGAGCTATAATTCCACTACCCCATACAACAAAATAAACCACCCCCTTCTCCGCTCTTCAGTCTCTCAGGAATGTCTCCTTATTTGTGCTCTTCAGTAGGAGCTAGGATGAGCCCAAACCATTGTCTATTTAGTGTGCAACACTAGATTGCATATGTTTATCCTAACAACACATGCAATATAAGAAATTCATCAATGTTATTGCTCTAAACTTGTAATCACATTTCATATCATTCACTATCAAGTATTGAGACACCAGGAGTGCGTCCACCCCCTAGGGTGTAATCAATATTGAAAACCCTTTCATGATCCAACATCGGGAAAGTGTGCACCCCTTTCTAATGTGTGTCATGTAGGCCCTATTCATACTCAAGAAATATTCCATAATGGAAATAAAATCAAAACATGCTCTGCATATTGAATTCAACAATTGACATGCATATTCTTAGCTACGCTCACAGAACACTTATCCATTTGCCGAGGCAATATTCCTTTGTTAAGGAGGAATGGGGGCTTCCTTCTCTAAGTTGACAGTCCATCGGTTTTCCATCCCAACTCCTTTTTACATTTTATATTCACAAATGTCTTACTGACATAATCCATACCATCTCACTCATGTTGCTTACCAAACATGTAGTGCAGATGAGACATTTCCAAAATGTCCAATGGAGTTTCACCTGAAACCCATTTCCAAGATAGGAGAGAACATCCCCATAAAGTTTGGCTCCTTCAGGCTATCACAAATGGTCTTCCTGCAATGTGTACCCCTGGCACATTCATCAAGTAGCCAAACAGTCAATCATTATCTGATAATACAATCCAAATTGATTGTTCCATAACCAAGCAATGACATTAGAAATTAAATTCAGTAGGAATTTGCAACTCTGTCTACTAAAGAAATTGATTTGATTAGCAATGAGGTGATCCTCATTTGTGGGTCTCTTGTAATCAGCACCACTATGCCCATTATTATTTTATGCTTACTAGCATAACATGAACACCCACTTACAATGCATCCTCCTGACACAATTCTATGCAAGCCAATAGTGATTAGTAGTTGTCAACAATTTCTCAAATCTGAGATTTACAAATTTAAATCGACAATTCATTCAGCATATAAACTATTTTCAAAACCATGAGACTCTTCTTATGAGGTTTGTCTCTTTCACATGGCAGATTCTGGTCTTTGTCATGGTCTTACCCACATGGCCATGCTCCAAACAATCTACCGAAAATCTGAACTTCAATCAGCCAACACTTGGTAATTCTTGAGGCATATAACTCTTCCATTGCTGCAACAATCATTGAAGCATTTTCAGAATCCTAGAATTCAAATACTTCCATTTGTTAGCATATTAATATCACCAAACTCATTCACTTCATGAATCATTATTGTACTTTAAATTACAAGGTACGGTATCCTCACTTATGCAATTTAAATTAAAGGTTTAGATACTTCTTACTTCACAAGCGTATCATTTGTACCAACTTGCCCTTCCATAGAGCATTTCTGGCATCCAATTGATCATGACTACCCTCTTCATGCACTTACTATCCTGCATTCATAACATCTCTTGAAATGGTTCAAGAATTGTCGTCAATTCATCATGTCAGCAATTCGTTATTCATAATAACAGATGCACTATCTCGGTGCATTCATGCAATGCATCACAACATTTGCACCCATACTTATGTATGCATATCTACAACATTTACTCATACTTTTCATATGCATCCATTCAATGCATAACTAAAAGATTTATAAAATATTTTAATGCATATCCACTCAATGCTACCTTGCATTGATTCAGGAATACTTATGCATTCAAACATACAATGCATGGCCTAATCATGACTACTTCATATAGGATGCATTACTATAATCAAGACCATCAGTACTTACTTTATTTGGGCTACTAATCTCATAACAACATATACAGGCATGATACATTTATGTATGAATGTAGTGTAAATTTCAAACGACTACATCATATGAGGTCCCTTGCTCTTACCATTCCATGCAATTGTCATAATTAAACCCTTACCTTCATGGGTCCTACTTACACCCTTGACATTACCAGTTTGGCTGGTATCTTGCAGGAGATTGCAGAATTCTCTCACCAACTTTTGATTCTAGACTTGTTTCCTTATCCCTTTCTCCATAGGGTTGCTGGTCACATTCGTCAATATCAGCAACATATTCAGCCATGTCCATGTTGTCGTTGGTTTTCCCACTAATGGCAACACCAATGCAATAATTACAATTAGTGGTTCATTATAAATGTTTCATTCTCACTACTCCTACCAACATGTAATATCCTATGCACGCAAGGCATATCCTCATACATTTCATGTACGAAACTTATAAAATGTAATTATAATTAGCAAGACAAGGTTTAAGGAAATTTCCCTTTTCAAGTCCTTCATCTTTGCATGGAACTCCCCTTCCACACAACAGCTTGTTGGACTTCATGGTCTTGCTATCTCTAGGCATGTAATTCTTGGATTTGTCCATATTGACAGCAGCATATTTATTTTTCAAGAAATCACTAGTACTTTGCAGCACCACATTCAAACTCTGGTGATTCCTCCTTGTTCCCTGTTGGATAAGCTTTCCAACGCCTATCCACATGCTTCATTCTAACCTCGGGTGTGAAAACCACACCACTTCTAAAATGATGATTTTCACCAAATTTAGGCAAAACACACAGCTGTATTTTGGTCCGGAATGTTAGCTTCAGACAACTAGGATTTTTCTTCTTTTTGATCCCTGAAGCTGGTGAAAAATCCACTGGAAATTAGTTAAAAATCACTTATAAATCCACTTGAAAAACCCAAATTTCTTTTTTAGAATGGGTCTCATTCCATATAAAACTTCGACGTTTTGGTGATTTAAACAACAAATTTCTTTCGACGCTCATCAATGGCCCTAACAACTAGCATTTTCCATTGTATTGATGGCTCCAATAACTAAGTTTTTCCACTGTATTGTCCAACAACTATAGTTTTCCACCGTATTGGTGGCTCCAACAACTATAGTTTTTTGATGGTCTGCTATCAGTGATGCCAAGGTCTGTGGCATATCGGAATTGGAAATACTGATTATTATAGCATCGGAAATCAGATCCGTTGTCCATTGGATGGATAGTCTTTAAGTGGCCGCAACCGCGGGCAGCGATCCCACTATGGGTTCCATGGACTATAATACTTCATCGGTTGTCAGAAGCACTAATCACTGCAGCATCAGTGGTTGAAGCCTCTATCCATTGGAAGGATAGTTCAAAAGAACATGTCGGCTCTCCCTTCCTCTAATCATTGCCGATGTTTCGGTGTTTTCCTTGTCTAATTTCTGTCAATGTATCATCGGCGCTTTCATCCACTAAGTATCGTCATTGTTTCGGTCGTCTTCAATGGATCTCCACCGACGTATTGGCACTTTCAACTTCTAAATTTCGCTGATCAAATTGGCTAATCTTCATCGATCAATCTACTAATATCCATCGCCGTTTCGGCGATCCCATCAACTAAGTGTCGTCGATCCCTTCAATTGATCTTCACCAATCACTGATGGCCAACAATTAGAGAAAAATTAAATTTCAGAAAAGTTTTATCCTTGTCTTTTCCCATGAGGCTCTGTTGGCCATTGCATCTACTATTTTCTACCGACACTGCGGCTACTCCATCCACTATTCTTTTTCGATCCAATCAACTAACTTCCACCAATCACAAACAGTCAATCATCAGAGGTCCTTTTGACTAAATGGAGCCAGCTTTTCGGTGGTCTTCAACTGGTCTCCGCTGAAACTGTGGCTCCCACATCCTATAGCATTCGCCGACGACTGACGAACACTTAGAGGAATTTTCACAATTTTCTTCCGACTGTAGGGTGACATTCTGACTAGGTGAGCCACTAGATCGAAAGAGTTTCCTACTTAGTCTTTCGATGAGCCGACGGTTCAGGAACTTAGGCAATTTTTGTGGAAGTTTTCTAATCTTTGCTGGGAAGAAGGTAACCTTCCTCTACTAGCTGATCTTTCATGGCACTCTAAGGCCCAATGCTGTAACGATGGCTCTTTCACTGCATCTTCACGGCCCATTTAGGCCCATGCTACAACGTGAGCTTGGATGCCACACTGTAATGTCCCCGACCCTCCGACCGGTGAAGAGGATGCTACCAAACCATCAAACATCCGGGCAACTAGCCCCATGAACATGAACATACATAAAATGATGAAATAAAATTCTTAAAACATAAAACATGCTGAGATGCATAATCATTCACATACACAGTGGAAGAAAAGATACATTCAAGCATTCAACATGTTCATCATAGTTCATTAGTCATCAAATATAATTGCAGAGATGAAATAGATAAGGATACTTATCTCATAAAGAACTTGTCCTGCAACCAACTACGTCACTGCAATGTTCTAGGCAACCATAGGCCAGCATGCTCATCAATCTCTCAGCAACACTGCCACCCCTGAGCTGGGCATGATTCCCCAAGGAATAAGGGACTAAGAAGATTCACACATAGCCAAGGTACACAAATCAGCCAATCCCACATAATCGGGTTTATCAGGCTATCTAGGAGCTAAGAGAAGCTAAATGCTAAGCTAGTGAGCTCATGGAAGAGCTAACAATGCCTACACTAGATCTAGCATGTCCTCTAAGACACCCACACACACCCAACATTAGGAATCAGTCCCTTCTCTACTTCACAGTCCCTCATGCCCTGACTTCCCTTACCGGTGCTCTTCCGGGGTTGTGGAGAAGAAAGCCAACCATATAACTTTGTTTGTGTGGCTCCCCAAATCCAGGTTTCTCAAGCATACCCAACTTTCAATCCCACTCCACACAGTCCGAAGACCAACCACTACATACCTGCAGTAAAACAATTAGTTCACGGCTCTGTGAAGAAACCAAAGGAAACATAGTGACAACCCAAAAATGGTGAACGTGACTCCAGCCAAACAAGGCAATTCAGAGTTGTTCTTGACCCTAGCATGGAAAAAAAAACTTAGTAGCAACCCCAAAAGGCAATTGCACACACACAGTAACCCATATCCAAGGGAAGAACAAGAACCACACTTTTACCACTACAGCAATGAGAGAAACACAACTCACTGCAAATCCCAAATGGAGGTGAAGGTCCGTTTCTCACCCTAGACAGGGGAAACACAATCTTGACCTGCACAGGAGGTAAAAATAGTACTCCTTACTTGAAGGGGAAACTTACACGGGCCACATCCAGCAAAAAGGTGGAGAGCCCGACTCATTGCCTGTGTGAGGAGGGAAAACAGAAGCTGTGGGGAGAGTAGACAGAACAATCCGGCATCCCAAATGGCATGTGAGGAAAACCACTCCCTGTCCATGCGTGTGACTCAACCAGCTGGTGGAGAGTGTGTGGGGGTAATCCTGCCATCCACCACTACCCAGGATTAGCTACCCTCAACTAACATCAGGGTTCTTGAATGAGTGGCTGACACATGGATTTTCCCCAATGGCTCCCACGGGTTAGACAATCCCCCCCTTAACCTTAGGAAAATCATGCCTTTTTCATTAATGTTGCACCATCGTAGCTGCCTGTAGGTTCATTTTAATTAATGTGCATATTTACATGATGCCAAAACTATTATGTGTCGAATAGCACGATATACCATTGACAACGATCCCAATTTCCGAAACATAAGACAACCAAATCGATGGTGGGGCTTTGTCCTTTAGCTCCACACCACAATTAATTACAATATATACATCATGTACCTTTTAATGCATCTGGGGTCAAAACCGGGGGTATTACATGTATACAAGAAAGAAACCTGAAGTGAGACATATCAAGATATTTGTTAGTCTAGTATATGCTCATATTCCAAAAGATAATCTAACCAAGTTGGATCCTTCTAGAAATAAGTGAATATTTTTGGATACTGTGAAGTATCCAAAACCTTCAGGATATACATTTTAGGATTCCATCATATATATATTAGTAGGTATGTGACATTTTATGAAGAAATTGATCTTAATAAATCTAAAAGGTGTCATCTTGAAGAAGTACATGAAGAGGATGTACCTTCCAGAAAGGTAGAAGCTAAACCCTCTCCTAAAATAGTAGCATCAGAAAGTCATGATATGATAGAACATTAGGAACCCCCTACTATGGATATATCTCAAAAGAGAAAACCTTCTTGGGTAAATAAATCATACAAGAATAAGAGATGTATGGAGCTCTAGAAGGCTCCAAAATAGAAAGAAACTGATGAAAGCCATTCTCCAGTAATGTAGCTTTGATGTGTGACCTTGTAGATAAAGAACCCACCACCTGCAAAGAATATGCAAAAAAGAAAGAGTGGGTTGAAGCAATCATGGAAGAATATTGGTCAATAATAAAGAATGTTGTTTGGGATATGTACCCAAAACATAAAATAGGAGTGTGGTATCTTTGAAGTGTATCTACAAGATAAAACATGTAGCTAATGAAGTATTGAAATGTACAAGGAAAGATTTATGGCTATAGGATTCTTTCAAAAAGAGGGAATTGATTATGAAGAGACATTTTATTTCGTACCAAGATACACTTCCATTAGAACCATCATGGCACTTGCTTCCATGATGAAGTAGGATCTATACCAGATGGATGTAAAGACAACCTTCCTGAATGTTGTCATTAAGGAAGAGGTATACATTGAACAACCACAAGGTTTTGAAGTCGAAGACATAGTGACTCATGTATGTAATTTGAAAAAGGATATGTATGGACTAAAGCAATCTCCTAGAGATTGGTATTGAAGAATTGATAGCTTCTTGACAATCTTGGGCTTTACCAACGTAAAACAAACCCTAAGCTTAACATGAAGCTGATTGATGATGAAACTTTCATACTATTCAATTGTATGTGGATGATCTATTTCTGAGAGGAAATGAGGAACATATTATAGGTTGCAAGAAGAATCTAGATGAGGAATTCAAGATCAAATATCTTTGATTGATTCATTATTTCCTCGGGATAGAAGTGTGGCAGAGCACAAAAGGAATCTTTTGAACCACGAAAAGTATGCAATAGAAATATTGAAAATATATGAGATGTTTTATTGTAAATCCATGAACATGCCCATGGAAACCAACCTGGAGTTTTTATCTGGTTAATCATCAGAGTTACTCGATATGACTATAGAAAAATATTATGGGGTCATTGATGTATCTCACGAATACAAAGATAGATATATGCTTTGATGTGAACAACTTGAGTCAGTTTCTTGTCAAACCTAGATGGGTTCACCTGATAGCTACAAAGCATGTGATGGGGTACCTAAAAGGTATGATATACTTTGGAATATACTATGATAGAGATCATGACTATAGATTTTATGGATATACAGATTCAAATTGGGCAGGAAGTGCCACAGATAGAAATACAACCTCAAGTGGATGTTTTTGTCTGAGATCCACCATGATCTCATTGGTTCGTTAGAAACACTCTAGTGTTTCTTTCAGTATGACTTAAGCAAAATAAATAACATCTTGATCTACTAGTTGTGAAGTGATATGGTTTCATAAGCTAATGCCAGGACTATTTAACATGGAATTGGATACTACAGTGATTCTATGTGACAATGAGAGTTGTATAAAGATGCCAAAGAATATTGTGTTCCATGATAAATCAAAGCACATATAAATATGATATTTTTATATAAGGGATATGGTACAAAAGGGAGTTATAAAACTCCAGTATGTGAGTAATGATGCAAAAGTTGTTGATGTACTGACCAAGCATCTATCCTGAGTAACATTTGAAGACTTCACTGAAAAGATTGGTTTAGTTAGAAAATACTTTCTTTGCAAGTAGGAATGATGATGATATGGACCCTCTTCAGAAAGGAGGAATAGGTCTAACTCATGTACTCTCTTAAAAAAGGAATAACATGTTGAAGATATGAACCCTCCTTGGACAAAGGAGGTTGATGATAGGGATCCTTCTTGGAAAGGGGGATTGATGATGAGACTATCATTGATTATGGGATGACAGTAATTCTCTATTATGAAAGAGGCCAAGTGCACCTACAGATCTTGATGAGGTATGACATTCATTTTTGGATGATAGTATCCTCTCTTGAGGATGGTTTTGTAGATATTAACACTATGCTCCTGAGAGTGGTTGTTACTAGGTGAGGATGGTCCTGTAGACATTATTATCACATGGAGTGTGTACATACATTCATATATTATAGATTCCATAGAATAACACTTGCTTGTGAGTTGTCCTAGATTTAATGCTGAGGATGATCTATGATGATTTTACTCTTGCATGGAGAGTGTACCTACATTCATATGTAGATGTTGTACAATAGCACTCACTTACTAGTGGTCCTAGATTTGAAGCTGAGGATGCTCTATGATGAGTCGTTATGGACGAAAGGTCCTTCATTCACATGTAGACGAGATCTGCAGTAGCATATGTTCCTACATTCATATGTATATGTCATAGTATAACAGTCGCTTGGAGTCGTCCTAGACTTAACGAGTTGAGGATATTCTATGTTGATTCCTTGCGGATGACAGGTCTTACATTCCCATGTAGATGAGATCTACTTTCAGTTGTAGATGATATGGTCCTGCATTCACTTGCGAATGATCCAACTAGTCGATGCTATGGACCCTCCTCATCAACAGGGGGATTAATTTGATGAAGATTGCATCATCCTTGGAACTATATCCTAAATTGATAGCGATTTCTCATCCCACAAAGAGATCATGTGTATTGCAGGTAGCATTGCTTGAAAGGATCAATAATATCAAAGTGCTGCTACAAAGGATCAAGTAGATCAAAGTGCTGCTGCAAACAAGATCCAAGTGTTGTTCCAAAGGATAAATAAAATCAAAGTGTTGCTACAAATGATAAAGAAGATCAA
This sequence comes from Pseudotsuga menziesii, assembly GCA_001517045.1. NCBI lineage: Eukaryota > Viridiplantae > Streptophyta > Pinopsida > Pinales > Pinaceae > Pseudotsuga > Pseudotsuga menziesii. The sequence goes on from LPNX010263292.1 coordinate 606,935, forward strand.
AGTGTTTCTGAAAATGATCAAGAAGATCAAATTGTTGCTGCAAAGGATCGAGAAGATCAAAGTGTTGCTGCAAAGGATCAAGTGATTGAGTGTTGAAGAAGATAAAGACTCACTATTGTAGAATATGACATTCCAATATTGAAGACTTTGAATAATGTTGAAAACTTCCTATAATGTATAGATGTATTACCTTGATACTATCGAAGATTCTCTCTCTCGTTAGTGCTATAGTTGATGACTTTGTTTTAAATACAATACCCTATTAACCCAAAAAATCCCTCACTAAGCTCTCCATGACCTACACCACCCAAGGACGCCACTTGACAACCCTCCATTAGACCCCCACACCCTAAAAAATTCTTAAGGATGAAGAAAAGGGATTAAAAACCCCAAAAAGGATCCTACAATACTCTCCTAGGAGCTAAAGCCCCCAAAAAGGGGCTAAAACCCTAAAAGGAGCTAAAATTAGGGAAGAAGGGGCTAAAATCCCAAAAAAGGGGCTAAAGCCCAGACCAAGGGCTTAAAACCCTAAAAACCCAAAAAAGCTATTAAAGGGGGGTGGGGGGTCACTCTTAAAACACTTCTCACTTGCATACTGTTATGCTACTCGTGGATGCCATGAGACCCTTTTGTTTCTCAATCCTCCCACACTCCCTCTCCTCCATATCCATTGAGCCATAGCTCCCCCATCCAAGAGAGAGGTGCTTCTTCAATCCAGGGCATGGTGGCCCATTCCACCCAAAGAGAAGGTATAGCTTGTTGTTTTCTGTTTTTGCTTAGTGATTTCTTTGCTTTCTAATCACGGTTTATTTGCAGGTTTATTCCCTAACTTTTTTTGCAGGTTTCTAGTTTCTAAGAGTTGTTTGCAGGTTATTGGAAGCAGAACCCTAACCCATTGTTTGCAGAGGGGTTCTCCATCATTTATCTTCTTTCCATCTTTGCTTTTATTTCTGTCTAATTTCATTCCCGCTTTTCTTTTCTACATTTCCACACAGGAACCTATCCTTCCATCCTATAGATGGAAGGTAGCCATTGTTGCCCCTGTAGCAAGGACAAATCCTTGCTACATACCCTTCTCGTTAAGGGGGAGTGTTGAAATATTGCAACTTCAAAAGATATTCTAAATGCATTTTACTAATGTACCCTAAAGGAGATGTTATTATTCCTCTTTCGGGATGTTATTATTGTAATTGGTCATCATAGAGTTATGAGGTAAATCCTTCATTGTAAGTCAGGTCAATAGTATCTGTTGGAGGAGCTAATCGATGAGTCGAACACACTAGTTAGACAACTAATTAGAGATTAGGTTAGCCTCCATAGGTCGTGTCGATTGACTGAACTGGCAGGTAGTTCTTCATAACTATTTTGTAATCATATATGATAGGTTGTTGATCTAGATATGAACTTGGTTCGGTTTGATGTTTGTATAAACCCTTATGTGTTTTTTCAATATAAGTTGTTATCTTACGTACTATTTTTGTCTCTTGTCTCTATTATGATTATATGATTCTTCATGTGTATTATTGGTAACTTAGTGATATGAGTGATTACAATATTTGTTGCATTGTCGATAGTACACGTATAGATGAAATGACCATTGGCAAATCATCTTAGAGCTAGAGATTAAATACTGGTGGGAACATAAGATCGCAAACTATTTGCGGAACTATGCTAGAAAAAATAGGATGACTATTTCCCAGGCGAAGGAGATGTTTTCCACTGAAACACATGAAAATTTTGTGGAATCAATGACTTGGTTTCTAAAGAAACTACTGGATTAAAAAGCTGGTAGACACTAAGGATTAAGAGTATCTCCAGAAACTGATTAGAGGAGGCAAAACGAATATGTTGGAGTGGTTTGAAAAAATCGTAGACGATTTCTACATAGACTGCGTTGTGGAAGAGAGATTCTCTATGGAGAGTATCGAAGCGATATTATTTAATGATTTCACTGAGCAATTTCTTTTCTCACTATTGAATATTTTGTTTAAATACCTAATAAACAGGGGAGTATGACACATCGTTGAACCACCTCCATCCTTAATCGAACCGCCATCAAATACCAACTAGGAGGATAAGCAGAAAGCGTGGGAGAAGTTCATTGTAAAAAGAGAGTGGGAATATTTCTTCAAGAATTAGATAAGACAATCAAAGCTTACTAAAGCATCAGGTAGGCTATCGGGGGGGCTAGATGGTCATATGTCGGGGCAGAGCAGATAGATTCTAGTTGACTTTAGAAGGAACCACCAGAAATGAAAATTTAGTTCAAGAAATAAATAATGCACACAGTGACCCACAAAAGAACTCCGGATTTGCAGAAAATAGAGAGAGATAAGAGGCAGAAGAGAAGGGATGAGCGAAGAGAGCAAAACATTGCGCTATAAATAGGAATGAAATCCTCCATAGTTGGGTAATCACCGACAAGAAGAAGGTGTAGATGAAGAAGAAGTGTCACCAATGGAGGAATATCTGTGGATAGAGCAGTGCAAAGCTCTCCATATCAAGACACCCCATGAGGTAATACCTCTATCTTCAGTAAATCCAAACCAGAGTGCCAGAGTGTAGACCATTGTCAAAGAAGATTTGAAGTTGCGAGATAGTGAGTTCGACATATGGATCCGACTAGATGACAAAGGAAATTATATGAATCATTTAGTAATTTGTCGACCAGAGGAAGTAAAATGGGTCACATTATAATCATGCCCAGCCAACCAAAGTATCAACCTACTCTACCTATGCAATGAAGGATCAACCTCCCTCCCAAACACAACTTCAAAAAACACTGATTAGTTGGATTCACAGAGGATAATATTCGAGCTGCAGCAATTGGCTTGGATGTGGATAGAAGTAGTTGATTACTCCAACTACTTGTCAAGGAGGAACTGACAAATAAAACTTCTAACGGGAAAGGAAGTTTTGTTGAAACAAGCTATGAACAACACAAAGTAGTAGAAAATATCCCACCACCCCCACCACCACCTCCTAAAGAGGACATCGATGCCAGTAATATGGGGTGTGTCATAGCAAACATCCCCCTCCATGAGGGTGATGAGGATACCAGATGACACTGGTTCATCTATGAATCGACATGGGAGGCTAATGTTGTAACTAGTGAAGATAGACAGCTGGCGCAGTTCATTGGTGCCTTGTAGAAACAATAACTAACTTGGTATATGACATATACAAAGAAGACACCTAACGCAAACAAGGAATAGATTAAACAACAGTTTTTATCCTTCTTCAAAACCCCAGATGCTAAGCATTTGGCAGAAAAGAAATTAAAAAAAACTCTTCAGAAACCCACAGAAACTATTCGAGACTACAACAAGTGATGGAAGGACCTATTAAGCCAATTAGACTATAATATTGATGAAAAATTATTAATTCAATGGTTTCTTGCAAGAATTATACAAAAAATATAGAGACATATAAGTTTGGACACATTCAAAACATACAAATAAGCACTCATGAAATCTCTGCAAGTTGAGATAGATGATGACTATCCATCACACCCTATTGACAACTATATTGAGGAACAGTTGGAAATTATGCAAAAATCATTAATGGAGATGAACCTTAAAGGTGAAGATATCTTGTGCACAAACTGCTTGACAGTCAGTCATACAAAATACAACTGTCGATAAGACATCAGCCGATGAGATGTCCGATTTGTCCAAATGAAATGTGTCTGTGATATTTTCCAAGAACATGGGCTACATATGATGAAGGACTACCTGTTCAATATAAATAATAGAAAATATTCATGGTGTGAAATCTGTGAGGTAAGAATTTGTTCAACATCTGACTACTATTTAAACCTGAAAATTTGACAAAACTATCATGCAGTTTACCATAGAAATGATGTCACATAGAATAACAATGATAACATTCCGAGAAGCAACAAACAATATGGGAAAATGGATCAAAAAAATGAAGGCCAGAGGTATGAGCACTGATATGACAATCATCATGGAGGATTTGGAGGTCAAGGCCAATTCAATGGAAATCAGGACAATAGACCATAATGACCAATTCAGTGTTTCACATGCTATAAGGAAGGCCACCAATACATAGATTGTCCGTATAAAGATCAGATCGACCTAAAATGTTTTACTATTTGTGGAGTGGGCAATCACTCACTAGAGGATTGTCCTACTATACTTGACAAAATCAATAAGAAGAAAAACATTAATTTCTTGTCAAGTGTTCAAAAATGTGATATAATTCATACAAAGAATTTACATATAGTTACTAGGCAACAAACAAAAACTGGTAATGATAATTCATGCATAAGTTAAATAAAAAATGAAGATGATTATCCTAACCCTTTAAAGCAAAAACAATTGTACAATGATACATCAAACATTTTTCTAAGAATTCGCTCGACATGAAGAAACCGATAATAGTCGACACGATATCTCACAATAGATACTTAACTTAATATACAATGACAAATCAGTAGCACAGTTTAGCGATCTATTATATAATATTAAGAACATACCTAGCAAGGAGAACAAACTAAAAATATATGCATCCTAAATTAGAAAGATAAGAGCGATGTCGACCCACTTGTCTGCCTAGAAATTGAGGGATATCACATTTGACAAGTTGTGCTTGACTTTGGATCACAAGTAAATATCATGACAAGAGATACCTGGGAATAAATAGGCAGAACTCGACTAAATGAATTAGGCATATGCAAGGCCCTCCTTGCACATGGTTTTAAAACAATGTGCAAGGCCCTCCTAAACCATTTACAATAAAACCATGGGTTGTTTAGAAGGCCTTGCACGTGGTTTTAAAACCATGTGCAAGGCCAACATTATTTTGAGGATAATTCAATTTTTTATTTTTTATTATTTTTTTAGGTAGGAACATTACAACATCTCCCCCATATTTTGTTTTTTTCTGACCAACTTTCTTTTTTCCGGATAATTAAATTTTTACTATTTTATGTAGTAGGTACATTACAACATATCCCCCATATTAGGTTCTTTTTTTTTCCAACATTTATTTTGGACGATAATTAAAATTTTGATTTTTTATTATTTTGTTAGTAACAAAGGTTACAAGATCTCCTTCATAATGGGTTTTTTTTGCCGATATTTATTTTGGCAGATAATCAAAATTTTTACTTTTTATTATTTTGTTAGTCTTGTATAGTACAATATAAGATTTTTATTATTATTATTTATAGCTGACATTTACAAGAAGAATGTTACATAAATTTATGTAACATTACAACATACCCCCCATACTCAGTTGTAGAGCCCCTCTCGGCACAATAAGCTAAGACTCAAATTAATCCAAGTGACCACCAATAAATCAACCAACCATTGAACGTGATACAGAAACATAGAGAAGTAGAGAGAAAATCAAGCCAATCATGCACACAAATGCCAACCAGTATGGTTGCCAATTCTATTACGAAGAATATCTCCTATGGCTTGGGGTGGACCACAACAGATAGGTTAACGCCACAAATAAACCCATTTCTAAACATGCAAAATATACAAGTGAAACTAACACAAAGGAACAAGGGGAGTACCTTATTCCTTACATTCAAAGTATATCCTCATGGAACTTTCAATCAAACTTGTATCTACACATTTCCCTCAACAACAACAAGATAAGAAAGCATGATAAATGTAAAGTGTCATATTATAATATAGCATGTTATATTCCAATACATAACCAAATTCATTACATCCATGGATAAAAATATTTATAATTACACATGCAATGGACTAGAAATGGATATTTCTATTAATATGAATATAGTTAAAGATGGAAAACTATGTCGGCACCTCCTCAATGGAATGTAAGTAGTAGCCCCATTGTTCACACATCCACTATCACCCCTAAGAGGGTGAACCCTAGTGTCAAGGCCAGAAGAAGGAGTGAAAAACCCCCCATAATTGGAGTAGAGGGTGCAATATGACCACTCCTAAACCTATGAGCAAGAAAAGGATCAGTGGTTCCCCCAAGTCTAACACTAGGGTCTGCATTGATATTGGCGGTAGATGATTGGATAGATGTAATGAAATCTGGAATGTCGAATGTAAACAGAACTGTGCTAGACAGAGTAGGATGAGTCTCAACTCCCAACTTCTCCAAGGAAAACCTATGATAGGAAGCTATAAAATATGACTCTTGTGGCCATGTAGTATGGGAAGTACCATCCCCCAAAGGGTTAGAATAAACTGGAGTTTCGGGTATCCATATCATTCCTCCCCCCATTCTAGATTACAAATACGAAGGAAAATCTAGGTTCTCATATGTAGTACTCATAAAGAGAACCGTATGTGAATCAAAGTGCATGAAAGGTTTCCTAGAACGTTTAGTTCTCTTGTGAGGAGGAGGAGAAGGGTTCCAAGAAGACAATCCTACTAAATGTTTAGATCTATGAGGTGCCAAAAATTGATCGATAATGACTCAAAATAACAAATAATAGACTAATTACAATCCCTAAATCCAACTAGTGCACAAAGAGCACACCCCTAGGAAAACTAGGTCAGATGCAAACAAGAAAGGAGGGAGGATAAGTGAGTTGTCGAATGCAGCAAGTATGTCTCTCCTATAATAGGCCTGATACTCCAACACACTATAATAGGAGGTGTGTGTTACAGCAAGAAATTTCTATGGCTTGGGGTACCACAACAGATAGCTTGACTCCATAAATCAGTCCTTTCCAATATGCAAGAGAAATCAAATATTTAACACTAAAGGATCAAACCTCATACCTTATTCTGGACGGCTGAAGTAGATCCCCATTGAGCTTTCCAAATTCAGCTTGAATTGATAAATCACTTCCTCAACAACAAGTAAACAAGACAAGCATACTATATATATGGGTGTTATATCTACTCTTGCATATATAATCAACAATGTATAAGCATTTCAAAACATCCATGGATAAAATATTCATTCAAACATACATTATTGGACAGGAAAATATATTTCTATTAATATAAAATCAAAGATCACAATGAATACAACCTCTATTGGCACGTCTATGAATCAGAGAAACTGAATCCCCCACTTCGGCTTCCACCACCTCAATCCTCCATCTCTCGATAGCAAGCTCACAAGCAAAAGCCAAGCTTGGGAAGAACACCAAAGTGCTCCAAGGGACAAAGGGATGCAGACTCAAGCACAAGTTCTAGCAACAATGGACTATAGTTTCTTTGCTCTCAATTCTCTTATGCCTTCAATGTATCCAAAGGGCTCTTTATATAGCTTTTCAATGGGGTAATGAAAGGTCAAATTCGAGTGATCTCAAGGCATATGGAAGGCCAGGAGACAATTGAGTTGGATCCATGTCAAGGAAACTCCAAAAGGATTTGGATCTTGTACACACCACGATGTATGCAGTTTTAGAGGTAAAACCCACGTATATATGGGATAAGGGGTTTAAAATTCACGTATAGCAATTTTCACATGTTTTTAGGGACGGTCTAGGAAACATCAAAGGACAAAAAAATGGTCCAAGGGGTGTAAGGAGTCTGCAGAGGGATAGGGGAAGGCCATACAAGTGTGATTCACATGGTGTGGTAAAATCAACTATAACAAATGCCTCCTAATGTGTGAGGTCATAGGGGTCATACGATAGCCTAAATACATTATAAGTCCATCCCAGAAGTGGAGTGATGAAGAATCCCAAATGGAAGACCAGCCACCCAATCAGCATAGTACAATGACACAACTCTGCACATAACTGCAAATACATATAGTAGTCCCGGATACATAAGAGTACAATGGCCATGAATAGGCATGATACAAAATATGGCATAGGCTTTCATCACCAAGTACAATATACATAGATCAGATTCTCCATGATGAAGATATACAAACCTTGAAAAACCTTGTCCGGATTTTTGGTTTTTTAAATTTTTTTGGACTTTTTCAAATATTTAAAAACCTTGAAAAAGAATAAAATTGCTTTATAGTTACATACTAGGAGGAGATGAGTGTCATAATGGGAAAACAAACTAGTTCCAAGTAGTGGAGCATACCTATGTTCAATGCAAGGATACATGTGTAGGATAGCAACACTCGGGGGAAAGTCCCCTCCCTGTAAAAATTGGGAATCAAGCTGAAAAGGATATATAAAATGGATTTGCATGGCTAGACATAAGACAAGCTCGAGCTATATGGATGAAACTCAATGTTAGGGAATCCAAAGTAAGGCTCAATAAGGCAGGAAAATCTCAAGATAATGCAATTACAACTTGACATAAGGGACCTGAGGGAACATGCCAACAAAAGATTAAGAGGAGTATGAGGCTCTTGCTAAATGTCATGGTGGGACTAAAGGGGGACTCCTAGACCTAAGATATGACTCACAGCATGGGTACCAAATGTAAAAGGGAGCTAACTAGGACACCCATGTATAGGAAAGCTCTACCATTCACATAGTGTCACTTCTAAAAGTAGCATGAAGGTTTCGTGATACCATGGAATGGGTCCATACCTAAGGTTAAGATGGAATGGTCATAAGGAAATGCATAATGCAAGCGGATGTGAAATCCTAACCTATATGCCAGTTCAGACATGATACCTATAATAGGAACAAATGGGTCACAACCTCGAAGAGAGTGTACAAAAACAGGACCTTACATGACAACCATATAAGTCCAAAACAACCCAAAATAGTCAATAAAGAATCCAAAATATAAGATAGGGAGGAATAATCATAACAAATAAATTCAAAGGAAATAGTGCGATGGACGATGGGCCATAAAAAGGAATGTAAATTGTAGACCCAACATTCACGTATCCACTACCACCCCCTATGAGGGTGACTACTGGTGTAAATATTGAGCAAAGGGAATAAAAATCCGCCACAAATGGAGTAGAGGATGGAATATGACCATTCCCATATCTATGATCACGGTAAGGGGCTATGATGCCCCCAAGTCTGACACCAAGGTCTGTGCTAGGACTAGGATGGGTGATAGGATACCAGGCATGCCTAAAATAAAAGGACCCGAACTCAAGAGAGCATAAATATACTTAAGTAACCATGTTCCCAAAGGCCAACTAGCGCACAAAGAGCACACTCCTAAGAAAATATACAGCCAAAATACAAGAAAACAAAAGGGAGGATATGTGAGCTCGCGAATGCAGCAGGTATGTCTCACATAGGAGAGGCTTGAAACTCCCATACACTGCAAGTGGAGGTATGTAAACAATTATACTGGCCCTCATCTTCAATGCATATAGCGACATTATGTCCAACCTCTACCTGGCTGCGACACATACAGAATAACCTCTACAAGTACCCCCTCGATAACCTATGTAAGGAAAATAAGGTCACCTCAATATAATCAATGCTCAGGTGGACAGTTGCAGGTGGGGTTGAATGTATGGGTAGGGTAGTAAAGCTCAAAACTCTCGAAATATCCCCTAGATACATATACAATTTTGGAAATATGTTCGATGCTACTTAGTTATGACTAGGGGTCATCCCAATCAATAACCGCTCACACTGCCTCATGCTTAACTCCCTTGTAAGAGGAGGATCCTGAGAAACACTAATTATACCAAGGAATTTCACACTCTCACCTGGACAAACACGTACATGCTGTTGTTTAATGGTCTTGGAGAATTTACTCACAATGAAATATTCCAAGACTCTAAAACCTAATCTTGTTGGTCAACCCTATCAAATAAAATAGTGTAGTTCATTTTAATTAAGTGTTGATTTTAATTGGATTTATTACTCAAAAGAGGTATTTGGCTGTGCAACTAATGGCGTTATGACACACTATATGGCTGGAGAGAAATTCCTATGGTTTGGGGTTCCACAACAGACAGATTGACTCGAGAAATCAATCCTTTCCAATATGCAAGAGAAATCAAATATCTAACACTAAAGGATCAAAACTCGTGCCTTATTTTGGATGGTTGAAGTAGATCCCCATTGAGCTTTCCAACTTTAGCTTGAATTGATAAATCACTTCCTCAACAACAAGTAAACAAGACAAGCATACTATATATATGGGTGATAGATCTACTCTAGCATATATAATAAACAATGCGTAAGCATTTGAAAACATCCATGGATAAAATATTCACTCAAGCATACATTATTGGAGAGGAAAAGATATTTCTATTAATATAAAATCAGATATTACAATGAATACAACCTCTGTCAACACGACTACGAATTGGAGAAACTGAATCTCCCACTTGGGCCTCCACCACCTCAATCCTCCATCTCTCGATAGAAAGCTCACAAGCAAAAGGCAAGCTTGGGAAAAACACCAAAGTGTTCCAAGGGACAAAGGGATGTATACTCGAGCACAAGTTCTGGCAACAATGGAATATAGTTTCTTTGCTCCCAATTCTCTTATGCCTTCAATGTATCCAAAGGTTTCCTTATATAGCTTTTAAATGGGGTAATGAAAGGTCGAATCTGAGCGATCTCAAGGCCTATGGAAGGCCAAGAGACAAGTGAGTCGGATCCATGTCAAGGAAAACTCCAAAAGGATTTGGATTTTGTACACATCCCGATGTATGCAGTTTTAGAGGTCAAACCCATGTATATATGCGATAAGGAATTTAAAAGTTGTGTATAGCAATTTTCACATGTTTTTAGGGATGGTATAGGAAACATCAAAGGCCAAAAAAATGGTACAATGGGTCTAAGGAGTCTGTAGAGGGACAGGGGAAGGCCATACAAGTGTGATTCACCTAGTGTGGTAAAATCAGCTATAACAATGTGTGACAAATTATACTAGCCCCCAGTTTCAATGCATATAGAGAGTGTGTGGCCCCCAGCTTCAATGCATATAGCGAGTGTGTTGTCTAACCCCTACCTAGCCAAGACAGTCGAACAATAACCTCTATAAGTACCCCCTATGATACCTAGGTAAGGAAACTATGGTCACCCCAATATATCCAATTCTCCGGAGGACAGTGACCGAAAGTATCTATCGTATGGTCAGGGTAAAAAATCTCGAAGCTCGAAAGCACCAAAGCTACCTAAAAATACCCTAGATACTAATAAGATCTTGGAAATATCTCTGGACCTCAACAAAAAATGGATAGGGTCTATCCCCATCACAAGTGTGTGCACTGCCTCACTCTTGGGTCCTGTGTAAGAAGAGTCTCCTGATAACACTAATTATACCAACGATTTCATTTCTCACCTAAAAAGACACCTAGAATTTTTGTTTCATAGTCCAATACAGTCTCACCTATATAATGTCAAAATTAGGTTAAAAGTCAAGTGACAAGAAGAATATAAATAGAGGAGTTGTGCTTCTCATTTGAACACAGACTCACTCACTTCTGTAGAGAATAGGAGAGAGAGATAGACAAAGACATACCAGAAAGGAGAAGAATAAATGTTTCATGGTTTTATCTTATACATCTATAGAGAGGAAGTTTTTTTGGGTTTCTTCCCCTTGAGGGTTTTCTAGGATAAATACTGTGTCTATCTTATGATTTTTTTTCAGTGATTCTACATATGCTACTGTTGTGAATTAGGATAAAAAACTAATGATATTTGGCTAAGAAAATGAAATCTTAACATGGTATCAGAGTTATCCTGAATAGAAAAACATTCGCAAGGTGAAACTCTCTCTCCTCTCCCTTTGGCAAGAAAATAGGATTTTTGCAAAAGTTGAAATTTCGAATATCTATTTGCACAGAAATTTATTCCTTCCTAAAGAACCTCTATTGATCCCTAGATCAAATTTTTTGGGTGGTTGAATCAATGGGAAATCGAAACCCTAGTTTGGCCTTGAACCAGAATATTATAGAAAACCATAACTAGAAATTATGCAAAAAACTGAAACCTTGCAAGCAATTTTTGAAGGGTGAAGATTTTGGATCTCCATAAATCAAATGGACCAACCAACTCACCTCGGTCAAGCCCATATCTTGGTAAGGTCAGCTTTCAATTTTGAAAAATTTCAATTTTTAGTGACCTTGTCAATAGGATGGCCCCAAGCACTAAGCTTGAGGACAAGCTCGAAGGCATTGAAAAAATTTGAGCATCTAACACGGGGAATTCACTTAGTGAACCTCTCACATAGCATGTGCGATCATGGGATATTAAAGAATACCATTAATTTCGAGAGATATTGAACTGAACTCCTTTTGTTGAAACCCCCTCCCAATACTTCAAACCTCCTCCACACCCCTTTTTATACCTCAATCCTTATAAACCACCCTACCCACCCCCACCTTAAACCCCTCATCCCCCCAATACCTACAATATATTGGTTTGATTTTTGATAATTTTAAAACCCAAAATATGAACTATCATGATAGGATATTGGTCTACAAGTGAAGCCCCCATGGCATCAAAGTATAGGATTGGTCTCATTCTTAGAGAGAATGATCCTGATAAATATATCAAAGGAAAATTCCTAGAAATAGAAGAAGATCTAGCTGAGGAGAAGTACGAAAAGGACGTAATCAAGGAAATGAGGATCATTGATGATTCTATCAAAGATCACTTGATACCTCAAGTGTCATCTAACAAGACACCAAAGAAAATGTATGATGCCCTTTTCACAATGTACAAGGGAAGGAACATCAAGAGAAAGACGAATTTGAGAGGTCAACTGAAGAGCACCAATATTACCAAAGGTGAATCAATTAAACATTATTTCACAAGGGTCTTCCATTTCAAGGAACAATTGGATGCCATTGGAGACTCGCTTCATGAATATGAACTAGTTATGACTCCTCTCAATTGTCTCACTAGACCTTGAGATTCATTCATATAGACTATGTGTGCCAAAAAAGAAAGTATGAATTTTGACATTGTATGGGAAAAGTGCATCCAAGAAGAATCCAAAGTAGCTAACAGAGAGGATCTACTTAGAGAATATGATCAAGTTCTATATACCCATACCAGAAGGAGAAAACAATCAAAATTCAAGAAGGATAGTCATAAAGAGTATAAACCTCCAAAGAAGTTTCAGAAGAAAAGAAAAAACAATCAGAAGAAAGACTAATCAAAATATCAATGTTGCAACTATCATAAGATGGAACACCTTTCTAGAGAGTGTCCATTGAATAAGAACACCAAAAAAATACATCATGCACATCTAGCTGAAGATGAGGATGAAGAAGAAGAATGCATACCTTGAAAGAGACAAGAAAAATAATAAGATGTAGAAGAATATGTACTATTCTCTGTGCACTATGGGTCTATAATACCTGGATAAGATACTTGGCTTATTGATAGTGGTGTCGCAAAGTACATGACAGGGAAGAAGCAAATATTTTCAAAGAAAAGTATTCTTCTCAAAAAGTATCATTAGGATATGACTATCAATACCCCATCAAAGGCATTGGTCAATGAAGCTACAATCTTGACTATGGAACCTCCATGAAGATGAAGGAAGTACTATATGTACATGGTTTGAAAAAGAACCTTTTGTCCATCTCAACACTAGATTAGAAAGGATATAGAGTTTCTTTTATAGATGTACAACTACTCATGTGGACCAAAAGAAAGATACTTGAGGATTTTGTGGTCATCGGTGAAGAATATGGAGGATTGTACAAGCTCAAGGGACGTCTAGAAACAACCCTTGTCCATGAGACCACTAGCTCAAGTGAACTATGGCACATAAGGCTTACTCACATCTAATAGAAAGAATTACCCTATGTGAGCAAGGTGGTAACCAGTTTACCAAATCTGAAGATTGATCATGAAGGCACTTGCAAAGGATGTTTAAGATAAAATAACATCAAGGATCCATTTCCAAAAAGTGAAACAAAGACTAAAGGTACGTTGGAATTAATTCATTTTGATGTATGCCATTCTATTTCCTACACATCTTTAAGTGGATATGAATATTATGTCACGTTTATTGATAATAATTCAAGAAAGACATGGATATACTTCTTGAAGACCAAGAGTTAAGTGTTTGGGAAATTCAAGGAATTCAAAGCCTTGATAGGGAACCATTTAGAAATAAGAATAAAGATAATGATATTAGATAATGGTGGATAATATAATTCAAAATAATTTGAAGCATTCTGCAAAGAATATGGAATCAAGAGGGAACTAACCACTCCTTATGATCCCTAAAAGAATGGTGTTGCAGAAAGAAATAATAGAACCATTATGGAAGTAGTCAAGAAAATGACTTGTGACCAACTCCTCCCATGCACCTATGGGTTGAAGCAGCAAGAACAATTTTGTATGTGCATAGTAGATTATCTCACAGTGTTCTTGGATTCAAGAATCCCGAAGAAATGTATACAAGAAAGAAACATGAAGCGAGACATTACAATATATTTGGTTGTCTAGTATATTTTCATATTCCAAAAGAGAAGATAACCAATTTGGATCCTTCTAGAAAGAAGGGAATATTTGTTGGATAGTGTGAAGTATCGAAAACGTTCAAGATACACATTTTAGGATTCCATCGTATAAATATTAGTAGGGATGTGAACTTTGATGAAGAAACTGGTCTTATTAAATCTAGAAGTTGTCATCTTGAAGAAGTACATGAAGAAGATGTACCTCTAAGAAAGGTAGAAGTTAAGCCCTCTCCTGAAATAGTAGCATCAGAAGGTCATGATATGCTAGAACCTCAGGAACCCCCTCCTATGGATATATCTTGAAAGAGAAAACCTGCTTAGGTAAAGAAATCATACAAGAAGCAGAGAAGTATTTAGCTCCAGAATGCTCCAAAAGAGAAACCAAGAGATGAAATCCATTCCCCAATTATGTAGCTTTGATGTGTGACCTTGTAGATCAAGAACCCACCACCTACGAGCAATATACAAAAAATAAAGAGTGGGTGGAAGCAATGATGGAAGAATATTGGTCAATAATAAAGAATGTTGTCTGGGATATAGTACCCAAAACATGAAATAGGAGTGTGGTATATTCGAATTGGATCTACAAGATAAAACATGTAGCTAATTAAGTATTGAAACATACAAGGAAAGATTTGTGGCTACAGGATTCTTTCAAAAATAAGGAATTGATTATGAAGAGACATTTTCTTTAGTAGAAAGGTACAATTCCATTAGAACCATCATGGCATTTGTTTACATGATGAAGTTGGATCTACATCAGATGGATGTAAAGAAAAACTTCATGACTGTTGTCATTAAGGAAGAGGTATACATCGAACAACCACAAGTCTTTGAATTCGAAGACATAGTGACTCAAGTATGTAAGTTGAAAAAGGCTATGTATTGACTAAAGCAATATCCTACAGCTTGGTATTGAAGAATTGATAGCCTCTTGACAAGCTTGGGATTTACCAAAAGTAAAGCAGGCCCTAACCTTTACATGAAGGTTATGGATGATGAACCTGTCATACTATTGTTGTATGTGGATGATCTATTTCTACGAGGAAATGAGAAACATATTATAGGCTTAAAGAAGAAGCTAGATGAAGAATTAAAGATGAAATAACTTGGATTGATGCATTATTTCCTCGGGCTAGAAGTGTGGCAGATACTAGAAGGAATATTTTTTAACTAGGGAAAGTATGTAGTAGAAATATTGAAAATATATGATATGTTTTATTGTAAATCCATGGACATGCCCATGGAAACCAACCTGAAGTTGTTATCTGGTGAATCATCATAGTTAGTAGATATGACTGAGTACAGAAATAATACTAGGTCATTGATGTATCTAATGAATACAAGGCCAGATATATGCTTTGATGTGAGCACCTTGAGTCAGTTTCTAGTCAAACCAAGATTCGTTCACCTGATAGCTACAAAGCATGTGATGAGGTACCTAAAAGGTACGATATACTTTTGACTACACTATGATAGAGATCATGACTACATATTGGATGGATATACATTTTCAGATTGGGTAGGAAGTGCTACACATAGACAGAGAACCTCAAGTGGATGTTTTTTTCTAGGATGCACCATGATCTCATGGTTTAGTAAGAAACATTCTGGAGCAACTGAATCTGGTTGTCTGTTAGTCGAATCTGACTATCATTTTAATAATGAATATGAATAATAATAATATATTGGATGATGGATAAAATGTAAAATAAGATCGCCTTTTACATGGCTTGACCTAACATAGTGAAGGGTTACACCCTTTCACTAGTAAGCTAATAGTCTAATTAATATTGTATTTTATATTTGTTACATTGCCACTCCATTTAAGGAAGCTTTGTCCTCAAAGCTTAAGTATTTTCCTAGTGTCATTCTTTACTACAACTCCGTGTCGGTATTAGAAACGGATGAGGTCCCTTGTATAGAGACTTGCACTTCCTTTCCATTGATGATTTTTCACTGTATTGTCTCATTGTTCCTACATCTATGACCAAGGGTCCAATCATCACCGCATTGATGACATATGTTTTTCTTCTTTTTCTTTTTATTATCAAAGTAATCGTTAGATGACTTTGATATATTTTCCATTTCATAGGTGTATGATTGAGATTTGTGGCATTGATGGCCAAGAGACCAAGTATCTGCATAGTACCTAAATTGTGTCTCTTTTTCTTGTCGATAATGGATATCGGCTTTTGTTTTTACTCCTTCCAATTTGCGTTTTACAGCTTTTGCATTGCGTCTTGCTACTTCTACGTTAGGTATGTCATGTAACTTTAACTCTTTTTGGAGGTGTGGTTTAAGACCTCCTAAATAGGTTTTGAGTATTTGCTTGTCAGACAACCCAAATACTCATGTTGATAAGGATTCCCATTGATGAGTGAATTCCTCAATGTTTCTGACTTGCTATAGTCTAGTAAGTTTACTGAAAATTTCATCTTCTTTGATTCCTTGAAACCTATTAAACAAATTCATTTTTGAACAAGTTCCAGGTGTAGGTAAAATTATCTCTCTTCCACCATAAGTACTAATTATAGGCGTACCCTTCCATATGCATTGATGCATATTTCACCTTCTCCTCATCAAATTGAATGTTGTAAATGTCAAAGTATTCTTCTGCTTTGTTTAACCAAGCAACGCATTGGTCTTCACTCCCATTGTATTTCAACAACTCTATTTTTTCCTTAGGTGGGTACACTTTGTAAGGACGACGGTGATTTCCTTTTGCGTTATGGTTTGATGGTGGCTCAAAACTACTCGACGATGAAAGTGACAGATCTGAATTTCTTCGTTGTTGGCGGTGATTTTTAGTTTTTCTTTTCTCTACTATTTTACTTATAGAGTCTATTTTGTTGCTTAATTGTGCCTCCATATCTGGCAGTACTTGTTTCTATCTCTTGCTTAAGTGTCGCATTGTTAATCTTTATTTCTTTTTGCAATTCTTCTTGATTCTTTGCAAGTGTTTCCTAGTTGGTAACATGAAATGAGGCATCTAGCATGTGTGGACCGCTGACTTGGCTCGAACTAGGTATGAGCCTTTGTAACATCTCAATTAATGTATTATGGTTATGTGTCATGGTGCTCATGTTCTGTGTTAAGGTGTTTATTTTTTGCGTTATGGTACTCATTTTGTCATCCACGTCTTTTTTTTTTTGGTTTAGGATGTCAAGTTTGTCGTTGAGCCTTCTTTCTAGTACCAAAACAAGATCGTTTTTTAGTAATGTATTTTTATTTTGCATCTTTTCCTTCAATCCTTCTTTGTTAGCGACAAGGGACTTGATGTCCTTCTCCATTTTTTTGATCTTCTCTTTCATTTCCTCCATAGTCTTGGACCTTGTATGTGGAGGTGTGTATTTCCACGCTATTTTGGCTAATAATATATGAATTGATTAATTAATTAATATTATTATTATTATATATTATAAACGATATTATATATATAGTTTTTATTTATTTTTTAATTTTTTAAACAAATATTATAATAAAAATATAATATTTGATTTTAACTATATGTGTAATATTTGTTATATAGTTTTTTTTAAATAAATATTATAATATAATAATAATATATTATTATTATATATAATATGCTATTTTTATTAATACTGTTTGGTTATTTTTTTTGTTGCAGGTTAGGGTTCACATGGAGGAGAAATGCACGCAGAGGATGAGAGGATGGAAAATGCACAAGAGAGAAGGGATAACGTGGAATCGGAGGTCGTCAGGGTTGGTGCGTAGGAAAGAATGGTGATGAGAGGAGAGAATGGAAATGGAGTGGAGACTGCGATTGGAAGGAATGGAGACTGTTGCTGGTGGAGGGAGCTAGAGATGGCGTAAGGCTATGCAGAAGGAGAGATGGTCCTATGATGGAGTGCAGAGTGCAAAAAGAAGTGGGTGATGGGTTTAGCAATAGCTATTGGAGAGTTGAGCATGAGAAGAGGAGGAAAATTGCAGGTGTGAGCATGGGCGACAGAGAGAATGGAGAAGGGAGATGGAACTTGTGGAGCAGAGCAAGCCAGGGAATTTGTATGAGGTGGGGAGAGAAACTTGTGGGATATGTGTAGATGGGTGCGTGGGATGTGAGGAGCTGGGCGTGATGGAGCAGCTAGGTGGCGTGGATGGAGACGATGGAGGGAAAGGGTTGGGAAATGGAGATTGGGGCATGGATGGGGGAAACAGCATGGAGAGATGTGCAGAGGGAGCTGAGTATGAAAGGAGGACCAGCATGCAACAAAAAAGTGAGGACGTTGAGAAGAGCGAGGACGGTAAGTGGGAGGGCGTTGGTTTGTTTTTAATTTTGATTTTTTTATTTTTATTTTTTATTTTTATTTCGAGAGCACTTGGGATGAAGTGATGGGTGGTCAAATGGAGTAGTGGAAGAAATTAAGGATTGATGAGCCATGTCCTAGCTCAGAATGCAGGAGCGAATATGCTCTGATACCAAATGGAGCAACCAAATCCGGTTGTCTGTAAATCGAATCCAACTATCATTTTACGAATGAATATGAATAATAATAATATATTGGATGATGGATAAAATGTACAATAAGCTCACCTTTTATATGGCTTGAGCCAACATAGTGAAGGTTACACCCTTTCACTAGTAACCTGATAGTCTAATTAATACTGTATTTTATATTTTTTACACATTCTACTGTTTCTCTCCCTACGGTTGAAGAAAAATACATAACAGCTTGATCCTCTTGTTGTGAAGTGATATGGTTTCAGAAGCTGATGTCGGATATATTTGACATCGAGCTGGATACTACAGTAATTCTTTGTGACAACGAGACATTTATAAATATGCCAAAGAATATTGTGTTCCATGATAAATCAAAGAACATATAAATATGATATTTTTATATAAGCCATAAGGTACATAAGGGAGTTATAAAAATCCAGTATGTGAGTACTGATGAGCAAGTTGTTGCTGTGATTTCTAAGCATCTATCTTGAGTAACATTTGAATACTTCACTGACAAGAGTAGTGTAGTTATAAAAGACATTGCTTGCAAGGAGGAAACATGCTGATATGGACCCTCTTTGAAAAGGAGGAACAAGTTGAAGTCATGTACTCTCCTGAAGAAGGAATAACAGGTTGAAGATATGATCCCTCCTCAGACAAAGGAGGTTGATGATATGGATCTTTCTTGGAAAGGGGAAGTGATGATCAGACTATCACTAATGATGGGATGACAGTAATGATCTATTATGAAAGATCCCAAGTGTGCCTATAGATGCTAACGAGGTATGGCATTCATTTTTGGATGATAGTATCCTCTCTTGAGGATGGTTTTGTAGATAATAACAGTCTTCTCCTGAGAGTGGTTCTTAATAGATGAGGATGGTACTTTAGACATTATTCTCACATGGAGTGTGTATGTACATTCATATATTGTAGATGCCATAGAATAACACTAGCTTGTGAGTGGTCCTAGATTTGATGCTGAGGATAATCTATGATGAGTTTACTCTTGCATGGAGAGTGTACCTACATTCATATGTAGATGTTGTAGAATAACACTCGCTCAGAAGTGGTCCTAGCTTTGAAGTTGACGATTCTCTATGATGAGTCCTTATATAAAAAAGGTCATGCATTCACATGCAGATGAGATCTACAGTAGCATACATTCCTACATTCATATTTATATGTTGTAGTATAACACTTGCTTGGAGTGGTCCTAGTCTTAACAATATGAGGATAGTATATGTTGAGTCCTTGCAGATGACAGGTCATGTATTCATGTGCAAACCAGATCTACATTCAGTTGTAGATGATATGGTCCTGCATTCACTTGTTGACGATCCACCTAGTTGATACTATGGACCGTTTTTGTTAAGGGAGGATTAAGTCGATGAGGATTGCATCATGGACCTATATCCTAAAGTGATAGGGATTTTTCATCCCATAAAATATCATGTGTATTGTAGGTAGCGTTGCATGAAAGGATCAATAATATCAAAGTGCTGCTATAAAGGATCAAAAAGATCGAAGTGTTGATGCAAAGAAGATCGAAGTGTTGTTCCAAAGGATCAAGAAAATCGAAGTATTGCTGTAAAGGATCGAGAAGATCAAAGTGCTACTACAAATGATCAAGAATATAAAATTTTTGTTGCAGAGGATGGAGAAGAACGAATTGTTGTTGCAAATGATCAAGTGATTGGGTCTTGCACAAGATAAATACTCACTATTGTAGAATATGGCATTCTAGTACTGAATACTTTGAAGATTATTGAAAAATTCCTATGATGTATAGATGTATTACCTTGATACTGTTGAATATGATCTCTCTCTCATTACTCCTATAGTTGATGACTTTGATGTCAATAGAATACCCTTCTCGTTAAGGGGGAGTGTTGAAATATTGCAACTTCAAAGCATATTCTCAATTTATTTTACTAATGTACCCCAATGGAGATGTTATTATTGTAATTGGTTATCATAGAGTCATAAGGTAAACCCTCCATTGTAAGTTGGGTCAATAGTACCTATTGGAGAAGCTAGTCGGTGAGCTGACTAGACTAGTTAGCTGACTGATTATAGATTAGGTCGTCCTCCATAGGTCGTGTTGGTTGACTGAACTAACAAGTAGTTCTTCTTAACTATTTTGTAATCATATATAATAGGATATTGAGCTAGATATGAAGTTGGTTTGGTTTGATGTTTGTATGAAACCTTATGTGTTTTGTTTAATATAAGCTGTTATCTTACCTACCATCTTTGTCTCTTGTCTCTGTTATAATTATAAGATTCTTTATGTGTATTATTGGTAACTTAGTGACTGGAGTGATTAGAACATTGTTTTCGTTGTCGATAGTACACTTACGGATGAAATGACCATTGGCAGATGATCTTTGAGAACGATATTAAAGGCTGATGGGAGCCTAAGATCGCAAACTATTTGCAAAACTATGCTAGAAGAAACAGGCTGACTATTTCCCAGTAGAATGTGAGATTTTTCACTAAAACACATGAAAAGTTTGTAGAATCAATGCCTTGGTTTCTAAAGAAACTACTGGATGAAAAATATGGTAGACACTAAGGAAGAATAGTTTCTCTAGAAACTGATTAGAGGAGCATGAATGAATCTATTGGAGTGGTTTGAAAAAATCGTAGACGAGTTCTGCACAGACCTCGCTGTGGAAGAGAGAGTCTCTCTCAAGAGTATCGAAGAAATATTCTTTAATTATTTCAATAAGCAGTTTCTTTTCTCACTACCGACTCTTTTTTTTGAATTCCTAATCAACAAGGGAGTAGGACACATTGTTGAACTAGTTCCATCCTTAATTGAACCATGATCAAATACCAACTGGGCGGATAAGTAGAAAGAGTGGGAGAATTTCATCATAGAAAGAGAGTGGGAATATTTCTTGAAGAAATAAACAAGACTAGCAAGTCTTACTAAAGCATCAGGTAGGCTATGGAGGGTAGCTGGTCATATGTCGGGGTGGAGTAAAGAGATTCTAGTTGACTTTAGAAGGAATCACCACCAATTAAAAGTCAAGTCAAGAAATAAATAATGCACACAGTTACCCACAAAAGTGCTTTGGATTTGCAGAAAATAGAGAGAGAGAAGAGGTAGAAGAGAAGGGAGGAACAAAGAAGGCAAGTCATTGCACTATAAAGAAGAATGAATACCAAGGTGATTTAACATGAAGGGAATCCTCCAGAGTTGGGTCATCATTGGTAAGAAGAAGGCATATATGAAGAAGAAGTTTCACCAATGGAGGAAGATCTATGGATAGAGCAGCGTGAAGCTCTCCAGATTGAGATACCCCAGGAGTTAAGGCCTCTATATCCAATCAATCAAAACTTGAGTACCAAAGTGTAGACCATTGTCGAAGAAGACTTGAGGCTATGAGATGATGATTTCAGAGTATGGAGCTGACTAGATGATGAAGGAAATGATGTCAATCATCTAGTAATCTGTCGACTAGAGGAAGGAAACTGGGTCACATTCCAATCATACCCATCCAAGTGAAGTATCAACCTACTCTACCCATGCAATGAAGGAGCACCCACTTGCCACACATAGCTTTAGAAAACACAGATCAGTCGGATTCAGAGAGGAGAATATTCCAGCTACAACAATTGTCTTAGACATCGATAGAAGAAGTCGAATTACTTTGAATACTTGTTGAGGAGTAATCGACAAATAAAAAATCCGACGGGAACAAAGGTTCCGTAGAAATAAGTTGTAAACAACACATAGCAGCAGAAAATATCCCACCACCCCCACCACCACCTCTTGAAGAGGATGTCAATGCCGACCATATGGGGTACGTAGCAGTGCACATACCCCTCTATCAGGGTGATGAGGATCCATACGACATTGGTTCATCTGTGAATTGACATGGGAGGCTAATGGTGTAACTAGTGAAGATAGACAAATGTTGTAGTTTGCTAGTGCCTTGTAGAAATAAATAATAACTCGGTATATGACATAAACTGAGAAGAGGCATAATGCAACCATGGAAGAGATTAAACAAAAGTTGTTATCCTTCTTTAAAATCTAAGATGCAAAGCATTTGGCATCGAAGAAATTAAAAACGACTGTTCAGAAACCAACAGAAATTGTCTGAAACTACAACAAGCAATGGAAGGACCTATTGAGCCAATTAGAATTTAATATTGATGAACAATTATTAATTCAATGGTTTCTTGTAGGACTTCTACAGAAAATATAGAGACATATAATTCTGGACACATTGAAAACATACAAATAAGCACTCACGAAACCTCTCCAGGTCGAGTTGGACAATGACTATCAAGAACACCCTGTCGACAACCGTATTGAGGAATAGATGGAAATTATGCAAAAATCATTAAGGGATCTAAACCTAAAAGGTCAAGATATCTAGTGCACAAACTGCTCGACATTCCACCACACAAATCAGTAGCATAGTTTATCGATCTTTTATATAACAACAAGAAAAAACCTAGCATGGAGAAATAAACTAAAAATATATGCAACCTAAATCAGAAAGATAAGAGCAATAACAACCCACTTGTTGACCTGGAAATTGAGGGATATCACATTCAACAAGTTGTGATCAACTTTGGAACACAAGTAAATATCATGACAAGAGATACCAGTGAGCAAGTAGGCATACCTTCACTAAATGAATTAGGAATATATCTCAAACTAGCAGATCAAGGACCTATCGAATTGGCTGGGGTCTGGAGAAACATTGACACAACAATTAAAGGAATTACCACGAAAGTCTATTTTGAAATCATCGATCGTCGGGAAGGAGCTAGTTCTTTCGCAACCTTAATGGTCCGACCATGGGGTCGAAATATGAAAGCATCAATTTTATTAGAAAAAGAGAGGATAAATCTCAAAGGGAACGGATAAAAATTTAATGTCCCCATTCATCCCTCTTAAGGAGAACCTTGGACCGCACCGATAGATGAATAAGTCAACGTTTGACAACTCTACAATATCCAAAATAACCAATACTATAATGAGCCAAATATCTATGGGGAAATTTACTTGGGGAACCAAGATTAAGTCGAGTGTAATTCTGATGTAGAATTATATAATTAGGAGATAGAAAATTACAAAACTCAAGCACGAGGATGCTGGACTATCTAGGCCATACCAAAAAACAACTTGACAATGCTTTACTGTGTCCATTGTTCCAAAAATATTTGAGAGATAAATTAGGAAATGCCCTTCTCTAGCACCAATTAAAACAGAGAATCAATAGTCTCTCTAGTATAAATAAAGGGAATCACCGATCCTCCATATCAAACAAGTTTCTAAAAATTTGGGTGAACATGGCCAACTACAAATCCTGGTAGAAACATTTATCAAAAAAGCTTCTCGATGGAGGGATACCCATAAAATGAGGCTACAAACATGGACAATAACTTTGACATACTTTGTTGAAAGATTCTATGGAAGGAATCTAACTAAACAGACAAAAATACCAGTCTTCACACAAGGACAAAACCCTGAAAATCACATAAGTATATGCGAAAGGGAACAGAAAATACTTGGGTACAAAGGAGAATGAGCATGGACACGCCTATTTCCATCGATACTTAACGATCTACCAAATAAATGGTATAATATGGAAGAAACTCGAGGCGAAACATTCGTATGGAATGAACTGAAGAAAATTTTTATTAAAGACTTCAAATTCATACCGGAAGATGAGAAGTTGGTCAAAGCAACAGAACAAATAAAAACATTTATAGAACCAACTGTTCATCAGATTTTGAAACAACACCATAACCGACTAAAAGCCTCATGCAATAAAATTAGCTCAAAAAGAATACCACAATCGACAACACTTCAACTAGAGAATGAGCATACACATGGAAAAAGATTTCAGTGGAAAAATAATCATCCAGAAACGGTTAAACCAATTAAAACAATATTTAAAGTCGAGTCGACTAACATGGGAGATATCGACAGGATAATAGCAGTATACTTCTTGTCATCATTTTCATAATTTAAAGAAGGAAGTCGACAAATCAATGAAAATAAGGTGCCAGAATGGATGGACACAAACGTCAAAACCAAAGAAATCAACATCTTTAATGATGACCGACCAAAAATGGCACAGATAGGTGACTATTCAAATTATGAGAAAACACCAAAGATACTTAACCTATTGAAAGAATTCTAGGATGTTTTTTCCTGAGACTATAAAGACCTCAAAGATTTTACAAGATATGGGTGAAATGAAAATAGATATTAAACCAAGTGCAAGGCCTGTAAAGAAAAGACCATACAAATTGGATCACAAATGCAAGGAGATAGTGAAGAAGTAGATTGATAATATGCTAGCAGAAAGGATCATCTACCCAATTGACCAATCGGAATGGGAAATCCCTATGGTCATCCAACCAAAAAAATATGATCCGACAAAATTAAGAATTTGTGTCTATTTCTAAGAGCTAAATAAAGTCACTCTAACAGATCCATTTCTAACACCATTTGCAGATGAAATCTTGAATGAGGTTGCAGGACATGAGCGCTACTCATTTACAAATGGATTCACAAGATATAACCAAGTCCCCATCTCCAAGGAAGACCAGAAGAAAATGACATTTGTCTATGAATTCGATTCATTTGCTTACAAAGTCATGGCTCCCCAAACCCGGGTTTCTCAAGAATACCCAGCCTTTAATCCCACTCCACACAGTCCGAAGACCAACCATTGCATACCCGAAGTAAAATAATCAGTTCACAGCTCTGTGAAGAAACCAAAGGAAATAGAGTGACAACCCAAAAATGGTGAACATGACTCCAGCTAAACATGACTCCAGCTGAACATGAGCTATTCTTTTCCCTAGCATGGCCAAAACAACTTAGCAGCAACCCCAAAGGGTAATTGTACACACACAGTAACCCATAGCCAGGGGAAGAACAACAGCCATGCTTTTAACACTGCATCAACGGGAGAAACACAACTCACAGCAAATCCCAAATGGACGTGAAGGTCTAATTCTCATCCTGGATACTGGAAACACAGTCTGGACCTACACGTGAGGTAAATAAAGTACTCCCTACATGAAGGGGAAACTTACACTGACCACATTCAGGAAAAAGATGGAGAGCTCAACTGACTGGGTACATGGGGAGGGAAAACAAAAGCGGTGGGGAGAGTGGACAGAATGATCCGGCATCCCAAATGGCGCATGAGGAAAACCACTCCCCGCCCATGTGTGTGACTCAACCAGGTGGTGGAGAGTGCATGGGGGAAATCCTGTCACCCACCAGTACCCAGCATTAACTACCCTCAACTAACATCAGGGTTCTTGAATGATTGGCTGACACATGGATTTTCCCCAATGTCTCCCATGGGTTAGACAATCCCCCCCTTAACCTTAGGAAAATGATGCCCTTTTCATTAACATTGCACCGTCATAGCTGGCTATAGGTTCATTTTAATTAATGTGCATATTTACATGATGCCAAAAATATTATGTGTCGGATAGCACGATATACCATCGACAATGATCCCAATTGCCGAAACATAAGACAACCAAATCGATGGTGGGGCCGTGGTCTTTAGCTACACACCACGATTAATTACAATATATACATCATGTACCTTTTAATGCATCCAGGGTCAAAACTGGGGGTATTACATGTATACAAGAAAGAAACCTGAAGTGAGACATATCAAGATATTTGTTAGTCTCGTATATGTTCATATTCCGAAAGAGAATATAACCAAGTTGGATCCTTCTGGAAATAAGGGAATATTTTTTGGATACTGTGAAGTATCCAAAACCTTAAGGATATACATTTTAGGATTTCATCATATATATATTAGTAGGTATGTGACATTTTATGAAGAAATTGATATTAATAAATATAGAAGGTGTCATGTAACATCCCCCTCCCACCTTGAAGACCTAAGAGTGACTACGACTCATAAAAATAGAAAATGAATCATAAATGCGTCCATGAGGAATAGAAAACCCTCACCACAATGAGGTTACTCCCACCGAAAGTTAATCAAGGACACTTGAGACGTTCTAACATTATTATAACAATGAAGAACATTATATGTATGACGGAGATATACATTTGAGATATGTATTATTTATAGAACATGTAATGTTACCTATAATTATGGGACATCACATGGTGAAACAAATCACATACATATATAAATATAGTATATGTAGAACACTACATACATAATAATCGAGAATAATATATATATTGGAGGCATATATATATATATATATATATATATATATATATATNTGAACACCTAATATTACAACGTTACATGATAATGCAGACCTCCTACGTACATAGACTATATGTAGAACATACATATAATAATGCACCCCTATATGTGAGACTAATCCCTCTTACATATAGATATTAGTGGGGACTATAGAAAAGGGGAATTCTATATATATATATATTATGAAGAACATAAAAGAAAAATGATACAAAAGAATTATGGTATATGATTATATATTGGTGGAGAAAGATCAACACCAATTGATTCCACCTTGGGTTATAACAAATTAATTGTGGAGGTGTTATTGAAAACACCTGGACTTGTGTCGAATATTGAGGAGGCATTATTACTGATTTTAAGCTAATATACGTTGATCGTGAATGCCCTATTTTATGGTCACTAATTTTGGAGGCATTAATTAATTACCTTGACTAAACGCCCATTGCGGGGGCGTTACGGGAATCCATAAGCACCAATCATGGAAGCGCTAGGGCGGGGAGGATAATAAATCCTCGCTGTGGGGGAAAGCCAAAAGGGACCCGATCGGGGAGAAAAAAAACTTGGCATCCTCCTGCAAGGAGTCTCTACGCCCTAAAGAAGAGCTCGACTGGTGTTGGGGGTGACTCTCTTCATTCTTCCAAGGGACTGTATTATGCGTACTGTTTTCTTTTGGAGTGATTTATGCACTTGGAGGGAGGGGAATCTCTGAGAAAATACAAAGGAGGAAGAGGAGAGCTCCTCTCATGCACTAATATGTGGCTAGGTTGAGGATTTATTGTTATGATTAAGGGAAGGACGACTCCTTATCTTGGCAATGAAGAATGGAAGCCATCTGGTTATCTGTATGATGGTTATTTCTAAAAGAAGTATTGGCTAGGAGCGATGAACCCTTGTCGCAGGGATGTTCCATTGAGAGCGAGGGAGGACTACCACTTTCATCCTTTGGAATGAAAGGTATGAGATTTTCCTTTTTTTTCTAAATCAGCGATCCTTACATAAACAGATTTTTTAAAGGTGCATGTAAGGGAAAATTGTTGAGGAGAAGAAGACCAATTATACCTCCTTTATTCACTTTCTCTACACTGAAAAGATCAAAGGTACCTGTGTTGTTTCGATGATTTGTTAGACTACATTTTTTCCTGTGATTTACCTTGGGTATAGACTATGTATGGAATGCGAACTAACTTCGATATAGACTCCATTTGTCTTGCATTTTTGCCTCGGATATAGACTACGTTTGTCCTATGATTTGCCTTGGGTATAGATTGTGTATAGAATGTGAATTAACTTTGGTATAGACTGCATTTTTCTTGCATTTTTGCCTTGGATATAGACTGCGTATAGACTACATTTGTCTTGCAATTTGCCTTGGGTATAGACTGTGTATAGAATGTGAATTATCTTTAGTATAGATTGTGTTGTCTTGCATTTTTCCTTGGAGATAGACTGCATATAAACTGCATTTGTCTTGGATCTTGCATTGTGCAACTTGGATGCTCACTAGCGCAGCACCCTATATTGCAAAATAAAATGAATTGCATTAGGAAGTTGCAAAACTGGAAGCCGCAAAAGGCATCACAGAATACGACATCCCAAAATTGCAAATACATCACCTGCAATTGGGAATCACATTACCAGTCAGTGATGGCCTTTTGAACCGATTTATTCATCATAGAAGGTGAATTTATATCCTTCCCTATTGCAACCGACATATCTGGTCACTAATGCACATGAGTATCCATTAGGGGATTAATTTTTGGTAGTGACTGAATCTTAAATGGAATTTAGGATATCGAGTGCATAATGTGTAATATTGTTACGACTTCTGTACGTTTGCCCAGTGATTCTTTAAATGTAGAGTTTCCACCGGCACTTGTTAACATATAGTACACCAGATACACTAGTGTCAATCTTATCATGCAAAATAGAGGCAGTAACCTCCCACATCATGCTGGTGTTAATGCCCGATCCATGACTAAGATTTCCAACATCTCTATGTGTTTTAGGATTTCAGCTTAGCTTGTCCTAACATAGGAAGAGACACATGACTAGAAATCTCTGCTAGTGACCTACACATTTCGGATGGACAATGGGGGGCTATAAGCATAAATTATTAACTGCTTAACATGTAAAGTAGGCATAGAGGTTTACAATGCACATAGAGAATGAAAATACTCGCGAGGATCGATATATTGCAGAGTACTAATTTTGAATTCTTATCTATGTCTCTGGAGTTGTTAAGGATGGGGACTATATATATATATGTATATATATATATATATCTAGGAAATTTGTGTGATTTTTGTATTATGTTTGATAATTCGGTTCTGGACTGGCCAGCTGCAAATTAAGATTTACATCCCACTATAAGTTACCAAATGTTTAATACCCTTGAGCACTTGGTAGGGAGAAAACCTCATCCTAAGAATTGACTATCTTTTGAATGCCCACGTTGAACGGTACATTTCAGCAAGTTCTTGTTCTGTAGGATAATACCTTTTAATGTTTCCTGAGAACCGTATTCTGCTTAAGGTTCCAAGAAAGACTGGAAATAAGTAGATGTAAGTGGTATCCATGTATTGGGATAAATGTTACAGCCTGCTACTCATGTTCTAGTTTTGAACTCGGTATTGTGGAAAGATGTGGTATCAGAATGCACTTTTGTAACCTTGGTTGAAGAACTTAATAGAAAATCTAAACGGTTGGTGTACGTAACCCCGGGTTAGGGGTGAACCACATATATGTTGTCTCTTTATTTATGGTATTTTATTTTGTGAATTTTATTCAAGTAATTGTGATTCTTATATGTTTTCAATATTCATCCATCTAATGTAGTAATTGTAGCAATGTAGTAGTAATTTATGGAATGAGCAGAACAAAAGTAAAAGTGTGTTGTGGTTATACTTGCATGAAAATACTAAGTACAAGTTTCACATTGAGCATCCATTACTTTTGGTGTATGGAACCTAAAGAATGGATATGGGATTACATTTATTTACAATGACATGTGAATCGTTGAAACTAATGTCGATAGTCAAAGCTGCAACTGAGCATCATTCTTTTAAGAAGAAATACATCTATGTACAATCTAGAAAAGCAACGCATAGGTATGATTGATTTTATATGATTGAACTTTACCACTCATAAACCCTAAAACAAAATTTGAAGAGTCTTTTGAAAATTCCATTCGTATATTTGGGAGACATTACAACCACATACTCCTGTATCTCTTTCATGTTTCGCTTCAAGACGTTATAATTGTGTCTCTATGTGATGTGTCTAGATGTTTTACTTTTTCCATGGTATTCTTCTGTACATACAATCCTGTTGTGCAAATGGAAGGTAATACTGTAAAGAGATAATAAAAATGTTACTGTTAACTTACTATTCTATGGTATGCATAGTAAGTCATTTTCAGGGCACTATGATGATGACACATTGTGAACTACATTAAAGGGAATTATCAAATGATTGTTTTACAATGCACATGGTTTTTGACATATTGGATATAAAATTTCTTGTAAAGTTTGCTGCTTATAGGTTGGACCCCTTTGTAGTAATAAAGAAACAAAAACGTTACCCTTTTTCCGTACATATTGGCATCAAGGGCTAAGAGGGACACTACATGTCATCTTGAAGTACATGAAGAGGATGTACCTTCCAGAAAGGTAGAAGCTAAACCCTCTCCTGAAATAGTAGCATCAGAAGGTCATAATATGATAGAACATCAGGAACCCCCTACTATGGATATATATGGAAAGAGAAAACCTACTTGGGTAAAGAAATCATACATGAAGAATAGATGTATGGATCTCCAGAAGGCTCCAAAAGAGAAAGAAACCAATGAAATCCATTCTCCAGTTATGTAGATTTGATGTGTGACCTTGTAGATAAAGAAACCACCACCTATAAGAAATATGCAAAAAAGAAAGAGTGGGTTGAAGCAATCATGGAAGAATATTGGTCAATAATAAATAATGTTGTTTGGGATATAGTACCCAAAACATAAAAGAGGAGTGTGGTATCTTTGAAGTGTATCTACAAGATAAAACATGTAGATAATGAAGTATTGAAATGTACAAGGAAATAGTTGTGCCTATAGGATGTAGAAATTAAGGCCAGCAATAGATTGATTTCACTCACAACAATTTACAATTGATCATGCAAAATTGCTAACAATGGAGACTGAATATGGAGCTGTAACACAAAATTATATTAACTGAGTGTACAATAGCCAAACCTATAATAACATAGGTTTCTGAATATATAGAATACATCAAGAGGTTGAATGCATAAGGAGGCATCCAAATCTAGCATAAAGCAGGCTTACTCAAAATAGGCAAATCCCCCATAGGTGTAAAAAGCTAATCCCAAATCTGTCATGGAGCTCACGAATTGGCAAGGGTGCATGGGAAAGCTAAAGAGTGGTAGAATGGAATATCATACATGCTTTTTCATGGAGAAAAGAGTGGAGGATGAAGAGGACAAAAAACTAGTTCACCTCACCTAGTCTTGCTTTCCTATGTGCCTTAAAACACTGAAAAAGCAGTCAGTAAAGCAGAAAAAGCAGATAGGCAACTAGGAGGCCAGGAATAAAGTAGATTTGATTCCTAAGTCTTTCCCAAGTACTACATGGGTCAAATATGGAAATTTGGATCTTTTTGGATAGGCAATTAGCAACATGGACAAGGTGGGACACATGAACTAGGCAAATAAGACAGAAATAATGAAATTAATGTCTAAGTGGGTAAACTATGGGTTGATTATTCTAACACCCCCCCTTAAGCCTGAATTTATGAGTAATAAATAAAAATATAGGGCCTAGAAACAAGGCTTAGTCACCCTTTTACATACTGCAAGTCCATACAACCAAGGAAAGAGGCAAAACCAACTTGGGAAAATCCTCCCTTAAACATGGACTGTAAAACAAAATTGTAGAACCTTGTCTCCACTCATGCTTTTACAGCATGATCAGAAATCCCCAGTAGTGATTTGAGATTGCTGAAGGTCTTCTCAAAAAATGCTTTGGTGAAGATATCAGCTACTTGTTCTGAAGATGAATAGAAGAGTAGGTGAATGGTGCCATCATGCACAAGCTCTCTGATGTAGTGCATGTGAATCTCAATGTGTCTGGTTCTCTGCTTCTAAATTGGATCCTTTTAGATTCGAATGGTACTCTGGTTATCACATTAGATGGTAGTTGAGTACTCAGGTTCGAAACCACATTCTCCAAGTAAACCCTGCAACCATAAACACTGAGTTGCTGCATTGACAACTCCTATGTACTCAGCTTCTGTAGATGAGAGTGCAATGGCACTCTATTTCTTGCTTGACCAGCTGATTGGCCCTTCTACAAGCATGAACACATAACCTGAAGTGGAATTTCTGTTTGTGCTATCACCTACCCAATCACTGTCAGTAAATCCAACCAAATCAAGGTCAGAATTGGCTTTATAGAAGATCCCATGTGTCCTTGTTCCCTGAACAAAGTTAAGGATCCTTTTGGTTGCTTTCCAATGGATCTCATGAGGCTGATCCATGAATCTAGAAGCCACACTTACTGCATAACAAAGATCAGGTCGAGTATGTGTCAAATACAATAAACATCCAATCAATTGCCTATATAGTGTATTGTTTACCATCGGTGGAGAATCATCTTCCTCCAGCTTCACTCCTGAAAGGAAAGGAGTTTTGCTTGCTTTGCAATCTTGCATTCTGAATTTGATCAGCAAAACCAAGGCATACTTGGACTGGTGCACCTTGATTCCAGCTTTGGTTTGAGATATCTCAAGCCCCAAAAATTGACTTAAGAGCCCCAAATCTGTCATGGAGAAGGCTTGGTTCATAGCTCCTTTTAAAGAAGCAATCTCAGCCTGTGAGCTTCCTGTAATGAGGAGGTCATCAACATATAACACAATGATCATTAATGAACCACTAACTAACTTCATATAGACATTTGGATCTGATTTGCACTGAACAAAATTCAGAGATAGCAAGAAGCTATCTATCTTGGCATACCAAGCCCTGGGGGCTTGCTTTAGCCCATACAATGACTTTCTTAACTTGCACACAAGAGAAGGGTTAGTAGAAAAACCTTGGTGCTGCTGCATATATATCTCCTCAGTGAGATATCCATTCAGGAAGGCACACTTTACATCCATATGATGTACCTCCCATTGCCTTGAGGCTGCAATGGCGAGAGCTAGCCTAATGGAATCCATCTTTGCCACTGGGGAAAAGGTCTCATTGTAATCGATGCCATGAACCTATGAGTAGCCTTTAGATACCAATATATCCTTGTACTTCAGTGGTGAACCATCAGCAGTAAATTTGGTCTTATAGACCCACTTACACTGGACTAACTTTCTTCCTGGAGGAAGATCCACTAGCTCCCATGTGTTGCTCTTCTGGAGTGAGATGAACTCCTCCTTCATGGCTGTTTGACATATTGTATCTCCTGCTGCTTCTTCATATGTTTGAGGATCAAACTCCACCATCAAATAGCATTTTTCAGCAAACATAGGATCCTTCATGCATGGACCACTCTCAAATTGAGATCTAGTCCTCCTTGGGTCATTGGGATCCCCAGCTAGCTCTCCTGCTGCATGTAGTGTATTGGATGCCCATTTAGGCCTTGTGGGGATGTTTGGGTCTGCAATAAACTCATCTCCATCAGACAAATCAGAATCATCATGTTCAACAAACTCTTTACTTACTTCTTGAGGTTCAGGTGGTAAAGAGGCTTCACCAACTTCTACTGCTGCAAGGGGTTCTTCTTCAAACTGAACACACCTTTCAATGAAAGCTTTGTTTGTGCTCAAATTTATCAAATTGTACCCTTTTGAATATTCAGAGTATCCCACAAAAATACACTCTTGGCTTTGGGGCTGCAAAGCCTTCCTCTTCTCTGTTGGGATTCTAGCCCAAGCCTTTGAGCCAAAAATCCTGAAATGGGTCACATCTGGCTTGTGTCCACTCCATGCTTCGAAGGGAGTCATGCCATCAAGCTGTTTGTGAGGCACCCTATTATGAATATAGGCTGCACAGTTGATAGCTTCGGCCCAGTACTTTGGTGGCAAATTTTTGGCCTCCATCATGCATGTTGCCATCTCCTTCAGTGATCTGTTTTTCCTCTTTGCAACACCATTTTGTTGTGGTGTGTAGGGGATAGAATGCTGCATCTGAATACCTGTATCTGCACAATAGTTAATAAAATTAGACTTGACATACTCACCACCATTGTCAGATCTGAGGGCCTTGAGTTTCCTTCCACACTGGTTTTCAACCAAAGCCTTAAAGACTTTGAATAGGCCAAAAACTTCTGACTTGTGTTTCATGAAGTGAACCCAACAATACCTGGAAAAATCATCAATAAAGGTCAATGCATATTTGTCCTGACTCATGGACATATGAGGGAATGAGCCATAAACATCATTGTGAATCAGCTCGAGGGGTGCAGAGGTTCTCTCATGACTAGCTTTCTCAAATTTGTGCTCTGGGTGTTTTCCTAGGATACAACCTTGGCAGACTCCTTTGGAAAATTTTATCTTGGGAAACCCTATGACCATTTCTTTCTCACTAAGATCAGACAGATACTTGTAGTTTAGATGGCCAAATATTTCATGCCATAGCTTGCTAGATTCATTACCATGGATAAGAAGAGCAGAGGGGTTTGAGTAAGGTAG
This sequence comes from Pseudotsuga menziesii, assembly GCA_001517045.1. Classification (NCBI taxonomy): domain Eukaryota; kingdom Viridiplantae; phylum Streptophyta; class Pinopsida; order Pinales; family Pinaceae; genus Pseudotsuga; species Pseudotsuga menziesii. The sequence continues at coordinate 641,641 of LPNX010263292.1, forward strand.
GAAGTGTGAAAACATGTATACCTTCTAAGCATGATTCGCTACTCCTTTTGCAATGACTCTACCACTTGAGATCTCTGTGATCTCAACCTTATCGGGGGAGAATATGAATTTCTTAGGAGACCCAGTGTGGTTCATCTGGTACACTGATAAGAGGTTGGAGGCGAGACCAGGGACATACAGCACATTGTTGAACTGACCATGATCAAGATCTATCCTTCCTTTGCCTAAACTTTCAGTGAGAGAGTCATCTCCCAGTACAATAGATGGTCCTTTCGACTTGTCCAGTGAGGAGAAGGCCTCCTTAGTTGAAACCATGTGTCTTGAAGCTCCAGAATCAATGATAAAACTGGGTGAGCTTGATGTGCCAGCAACTAGAGCATGAACTCTCTCTCTGTCATCTGAACTTGATCCTCCTTCTCTCTTCTTTGAGTTTTCTGGAAGGGATATGCCATTCTTCTCCAGCAGTTGAGTAAGCATGTCTATCTTCTTTTTCATAAAAGAGATTTCAGTATGATTTCCCTTATTACAATATGAGCACTTGTTCATTTCACCTTTGTTTTTCTTCTTCTGGGTATTTTTCTTGGGACCTTGTTGATCCTCTCGAGACTGCTTCTTGTCTCTCTTTTGCTCAGGTGGATTTTTAGCTTTATTGTTTCTTTTTGAATCCACCCTCGAATATCTAGCAATCAAAGCTTGATCTTTGGATGGTTTGATGGTGCCCATCATCACCAGCTTGTCTTGTTCTTGTGTGAGAGATTCCATGAAATATGCAAGGCTACGCATCTTCCAGGTTTGAGCTGTGAGTTTTTTGGCATAGAAGGTCGAAACAAAGACTGAGTAGTCAGGTCCTAGCTTCGAGAGGATGGCCAACATGAGCTGATCATCTTTCTTTTCGATACCACACTGCTTCAGCTGCAAAACTAGTGCTTTGAACTTGGAGAAATATAGCTGCAGGGATTCAAAGCTACTGGGACTCAGAGAAATCAGCTCATTTTCAATTTGATGTTCCCTCATCTCATCTGTCTTTCCAAAAAAATCAGAAATATTCTCCCATACTTGATCCGGTGAAGTTAATCCATCGATATGGAAAAGGAGGTCTCGGGAAATACTGAGACATAGGAGGCCATAAGCCTCATCTCTCCGATTATGCCATTTGATCTTCTCTGCAGTAGCATTGGGATCTGCTTTTGTATCCATAGTCACCCTGTAGAGGCCTTTCGCTCTCAACAAGATCTCCATCTCTGCTTTCCATTCGAAATAGTTGAAGGGAGTCAAGATAGTTTTCTGTGAATCCATAGCTTTAGAAAATCTGTCCCGGCTGTCAGTAGAAGGCTCTTAGTCTTGATGTTGAACCTACAAAACAATTTTTGAAGGAGAGTAACAACCTACAATGGCTCTGATACCATGTATAAATTCAGGCCAGCAATAGATTGATTTCACTCACAACAATTTACAATTGATCATGCAAAATTGCTAACAATAGAGACTGAATATGGAGCTGTAACACAAAATTATATTAACTGAGTGTACAATATCCAACCCTATAATAACATAGGTTTCTGAATATATAGAATACATCAAGATTTCTAATGCATAAGGAGGCATCCAAATCTAGCATAAAGCAGGCTTACTCAAAATAGGCAAATCCCCCATAGGTGTAAAAAGATGATCCCAAACCTGTCATGGAGCTCACGAATTGGAAAGGGCGCATGGGCAAGCTAAAGAGTGGTGGAATGGAAGCTCATACATGCTTTTTCATGGAGAAAATAGTGGAGGATGAAGAGGACAAAAAACTAGTTCACCTCACCTAGTCTTGCTTTCCTATGTGCCTTAAAACACTAAAAAAGCACGCAGTAAAGCAGAAAAAGCAGATAGGCACCTAGGAGGCCAGGAATAAAGCAGATTTGATTCCTAAGGCTTTCCCAAGTGCTACATGGGTAAAATATGGCAATTTGGACCTTTGTGGATAGGCAATTAGTAACTTGCACAAGGTGGGACACATGAACTAGGAAAATAAGACAGAAATAATGAAATTAATGTCTAAGTGGGTAAAATATGGGTTGATTATTCTAACATAGGATTATTTCAAAAAGAGGGAATTGATTATGAAGAGACATTTTATTTAGTAGCAAGATACACTTCCATTAGAACCATCATGGCACCTGCTTCCATGATGAAGTAGGATCTATACCAGATGGATGTAAAGACAACCTTCCTGAATGTTTTCATTAAGGAAGATGTATACATCAAACAACGACAAGGCTTTGAAGTCAAAGACATAGTGACTCATGTATGTAAGTTGAAAAAGGATATGTATGGACCAAAGCAATCTCCTAGAGCTTGTTATTGAAGAATTGATAGCTTCTTGACAAGCTTGGGCTTTACCAAAGTAAAGCAGGACCTAAGCTTTACATGAAGCTTATTGATGATGAAACTTTCATACTATTCAATTGTATGTGGATGATCTATTTCTAAGAGGAAATGAGGAACATATTATAGGTTGCAAGAAGAAGCTAGATGAGGAATTCAAGATCAAATATCTTTGATTGATGCATTATTTTCTCGGGATAGAAGTGTGGCAGAGCACAGAAGGCATATTTTTGAACCACAAAAAGTATGCAGTAGAAACCTTGAAAATATATGATATGTTTTATTGTAAATCCATGGACATGCCCATGGACACCAACCTAAATTTGTTATTTGGTTAATCATCAGAGTTACTTGATATGACTGAGTAGAAAAATATTACGGGGTCATTGATGTATCTCACAAATACAAGGATAGATATATGCTTTGATGTGAACAACTTGAGTCAATTTCTTGTCAAACCTAGATGGGTTCATTTGATAGCTACAAAGCATGTGACAAGGTACCTAAAGGGTATGATATACTTTGGAATATAGTATGATAGAGATCATGACTACATATTTTATGGATATATAGATTCAGATTGGGCAGGAAGTGCCACAGATAGAAAGTCAACCTCAAGTGGATGTTTTTGTCTGAGATCCACCATGATCTCATTGTTTCATAAGAAACACTCTAGTGTTTCTCTCAGTATGACTTAAGAAAAATAAATAACATCTTGATCTACTAGTTGTGAAGTGATATGGTTTCATAAGCTGATGTCAGGACTATTTGACATGGAGTTGGATACTACAGTGATTCTATGTGACAATGAGAGCTGTATAAAGATGCCAAAGAATATTGTGTTCCATGATAAATCAAAGCACATATAAATATGATATTTTTATATAAGGGATATGGTACAGAAGGGAGTTATAAAACTCAAGTATGTGAGTACTGATGCGAAAGTTGTTGATGTACTGAACAAGCATCTATCCTGAGTAACATTTGAATACTTCACTAAAAAGATTGGTTTAGTTAGAAAATACTTTCCTTGCAAGTAGGAATGATGATGATATGGACCCTCTTCAGAAAGAAGGAATAGGTTGAAGTCATGTACTCTCCTAAAAAAGGAATAACAGGTTAAAGATATGAACCCTCCTTGGACAAAGAAGGTTGATGATATGGATCCATCTTGGAAAGGGGGGGCGATGATGAGACTATCAGTGATGATGGGATGACAGTAATTCTTTATTATGAAAGAGTCCAAGTGCACCTACATATCTTGAGGAGGTCTGACATTCATTTTTGGATGATAGTATCCTCTCTTGAGGATGGTTTTGCAGATATTAACACTCTGCTCATGAGCTTGGTTCTTACTAGGTGAGGATGGTCCTGTAGACATTATTCTCACATGGAGTGTGTACGTACATTCATATATTATAGATGCCATAGAATAACACTTTCTTATGAGTTGTCCTAGATTTGATGCTGAGGATGATCTACGATGAGTTTAATCTTGCTTACATAGTGTACCTACATTCATATGTATATGTTGTATAATAGCACTCATTTACTAGTGGTCCTAGATTTGAAGTTGAGGATGCTCTATGATGAGTCCTTATGGATGAAAGGTCCTTCATTCACACATAGACGAGATCTGCAATAGCATATGTTCCTACTTTCATATGTATATGTCGTAGTATAACAGTCGCTTGGAGTGGTCCTAGACTTAACGGGTTGAGGATATTCTATGTTGATTCCTTATGGATGACAGGTCCTGCATTCACATGTAGACGAGATCTACATTCAGTTGTAGATGATCTGGTCCTGCATTCACTTGTGGATGATCCAACTAGTCGATGCTATGGACCCCCCTCATCACGGGGTGATTAAGTTGATGAGGATACCATCATCCTTGGACATATATCCTAAATTGATAGGGATTTCTCATCCCAGAAAGAGATCATGTGTATTGCAGGTAGCGTTGCTTGAAAGGATCAAGAATATCAAAGTGCTGCTACAAAGAATCAAGTAGATCAAAGTGCTGCCGCAAACAAGATCGAAGTGTTGTTCCAAAGGATCAATAAAATCAAAGTGTTGCTGCAAATGATCGAGAAGATCAAAGTGTTTCTGAAAATGATCAAGAAGATAAAAGTGTTGTTGCAAAGGATCGATAAGATCGAAGTGTTGTTGCGAAGGATCAAGTTATTGAGTGTTGAAGAAGATAAATACTCACTATTGTAGAATATGACAATCCAGTACTGAAGACTTTGAAGAATGTTGAAAACTTCCTATGATGTATAGATGTATTACCTTGATACTATTGAAGATTCTCTCTCTCTTTACTCCTATAGGTGGTGACTTTGTTTTCAATAGAATACCCTGTTAACCCAAAAAATCCCTCACTAATCTCTCCATGACCTACACCACCCGAGGACACCACTTCACGACCCTCCATTAGACCCCCACACCCTAAAAAATTCTTAACGATGAAGAAAAGGGCTTAAAAACCCCAAAAAGGAGCCTACAATACTCTCCTAGGAGTTAAAGCCCCCCAAAAGAGGATAAAACCCTAAAAGGAGATAAAATTAGGGTAGAAGGGGCTAAAAGCCCAAAAAAGGGGCTAAAGCCTAGACCAGGGGCTTAAAACCCTAAAAACCCTAAAAAGCTATAAAAGGAGGGTGGGGAATCACTCTCAAAACACTTCTCGCTTGCATGTTGTTATGTTGCTTGTGGATGCCTTGAGACCCTTTTGTCTCTCCATCCACCCACACTCCCTCTCCTCCATATCCATTGATCCATAGCTCCCCCATCCAAGAGAGAGGTGCTTCTTCAAGCCAGGGCATAGTGGCCCATTCCACCCAAAGAGAAGGTATAGCTTGTTATTTTCTATTTTTGCTTACTGATTTCTTTGCTTTCTAATCCATGGTTTATTTGCAGGTTTATTACCTAACTTGTTTTGTAGGTTTCTAGTTTCTAACAGTTGTTTGTAGGTTATTGGAAGCAGAACCCTAACCCATTGTTTGCAGAGGAATTCTCCATCATTTCTCTTCTTTCCATCTCTGCTTTTATTTCTGTCTAGTTTCATTCCCTCTTTTCTTTTCTGCATTTCCACACCGAAACCTATCCTTCTGTCCTATAGATGGAAGGTAGCCATTGTTGTCCCTACAACAAGGAGAAATCCCTGCTACATACCCTTCTTGTTAAGGGGGAGTGTTGAAATATTGCAACTTCAAAGGATCTTCTAAATCCATTTTACTAATGTACCCTAAAGGAGATGTTATTATTCCTCTATCAGGATGTTATTATTGTAATTGGTCATCATAGATTTATGAGGTAAATCCTTCATTGTAAGTCGGTTCAATAGTACCCATTGGAGGAGCTAGTCGATGAGTCGACTACACTAGTTAGACAACTAATTAGAGATTAGGTTGGCCTCCATAGGTCGTGTCGATTGACTAAACTGGAAGGTAGTTCTTCATAACTATTTTGTAATCATATATGATAGGTTGTTGATCCAGATATGAACTTGGTTCAGTTTGATGTTTGTATGAACCCTTATGTGTTTTTTCAATATAAGCTGTTATCTTACCAACTATCTTTGTCTCTTGTCTCTACTATGATTATATGATTCTTCATATGTATTATTGGTAACTGAGTGATATGAGTGATTACAATATTGGTTGCATTGTCGATAGTACACGTACAGATGAAATGACCATTAGCAAATTATCTCAAAGCTAGATATTAAAGACTGGTGGGAACATAAGATCGCAAACTATTTGCAGAACTACGCTAGAAGAAATAGGATGACTATTTCCCAGGCAAAGGAGACATTTCCACTGAAAAACATGAAAAGTTTGTGGAATCAATGACTCAGTTTCTAAAGAAAATACTGGATTAAAAAGATGGTAGACACCAAGGAACAAAAGTATCTCCAGAAATTGATCAGAGGAGGTAAAATGAATCTGTTGAAGTGGTTCGAAAAAATCGTAGACGAGTTCTACATAGACTGTGTTGTGGAAGAGAGAGTCTTTGTGGAGAGTATCGAATCGATATTTTTTAATGATTTCACTTAGTAGTTTCTTTGATCATTATTGAATATTTTGTTTAAATGCCTAATAAACAGGGGAGTAGGACACATTGTTGAACCACCTCCATCCTTAATCGAATTGCCATCAAAAACCAATTGGGCAGATAAACAGAAAGCATGGGAGAAGTTCATCACAAAATGAGAGTGGGAATATTTCTTGAAGAATTAGACAAGACAATCAAGACTTACTAAAGCGTCAGGTAGGCTATAGGGGGGTAGCTGGTCATATGTCAGGGCGGAGTAGATAGATTCTAGTCGGCTTTAGAAGGAACCACCAGAAATGAATATTTAGGTCAAGAAATAAAGAATGCGCACAGTGACCCAAAAAAGAACTCCGGATTTGTATAAAATAGAGAGAGATAAGAGGCAGAAGAGAAGGGATGAGAGAAGAGAGCAAGACATTGCGCTACAATGAGGAATTAAATCCTCCATAGTTGGGTCATCACCGATAAGAAGAAGGTGTAGATGAAGAAGAAGTGACACTAATGGAGGAATATCTATGGATAGAGTAGTGTGAAGCTCTCTATATCAAGACACCGCATGTGGTAATACCTCTATCTTCAGTCAATCCGAACCTGAGTGCCAGAGTGCAGACCATTGTTAAAGAAGACTTGAAGCTGCAAGATAGTGAGTTCGACATATGGATCCGAATAGACGAAAAAGGAAATTATGTGAATCATTTATTAATTCGTCAACCAATGGAAGGAAAATGGGTCACATTATAATCATACCCAGCCAACCAAAGTATCGACCTACTCTACCCATGCAATGAAGGATCACCCTCCCTCCCAAACACAACTTCAGAAAACACCGATTAGTCAAATTCACAGAGGAGAACATTCGAGCTACAACAATTGGCTTGGATGTTGATAGAAGAAGTCAAATTAATCCAACTACTTGTCGAGGAGGAACTGACAAATAAAACTTCTAACGGGAAGGGAATTTTTGTCGAAACAAGCTATGAACAACACAGAGTAGCAGAAAATATCCCACCACCACCTCCTAAAGAGGACATCGATGCCATCAATATGGGGCATGTCACAGCATACATCGCCCTCTATGAGGGTGATGAGGATACCAGATGAGACTGGTTCATCTATGAATCGACATGGGAGGCTAATGTTATAACTAGTGAAGATAGACAGATGGCGTAGTTCATTGGTGCCTCGCAGAAATAAGCACTAACTTGGTATATGACATATACAAAGAAGACACCTAACACAAACAAGGAATAGATTAAACAACAGTTTTTATCCTTCTTCAAAACCCCAGATGCTAAGCATTTGGAAGAAAAGAAATTAAAAACAACTATTCAGAAACCCACAGAAACTATTCGGGACTACAACAAGTGATGGAAGGACCTATTGAGCCAATTAGACTATAATATTGATAAACAATTATTAATTCAATAGTTTCTTGCAAGACTTCTACAAAAAATCTAGAGACATATAAGTTTGGACACATTCAAAACCACGGGGGTTTCACTTGTTGACCAATTTACTATCACGTTAGTTCATATTGTGGGTTTTAAAATTATCAAAAATTGAAGCAATATATTGCAGGTATTTGGGGGATAAGGGGTTTAAGGTGGGGCTAGGTAGGGTGGTTTATAAGGATTGAGATATAAAAATGGGCGGGGAGGAGGTTTTAAGTATTGGGAGGGGGTTTCAACAAAAGGAGTTTGGGTCAATATCTCTCAAAATTAAGGGTATTCTTTGATATCCCATGATTGCACGTGCTATGTGAGAGGTTCACTAAGTGAAGTCCCCGTGTTCAAAACATACAAATAAGCACTCACGAAATCTCTGCAAGTTGAGATAGATGATGACTATCCATCACACCCTATTGACAACTCTATTGAGGAAAAGTTGGAAATTATGCAAAAATCATTAATGGAGATTAACCTTAAAGGTGAAGATATCTTGTGCACAAACTGCTCTACAGTTAGTCATACAAAAGACAACTATCGATAAGACATCAGCCAATGATATGTCTGATTTGTCCAAATGAAATGTTTCTGTGATATTTTCCAATAACATGGGCTACATATGATGAAGGACTACCCGTTCAATATAAATAATAGAAAATATTCATGGTGTGCAATCTGTGAGGTAAGAATTCATTCAACATCTGACTTCCATTTGAACCTGAAAAATCAACAAAACTATCATGCAATTTACCATAGAAATGATGTCGCACAGAATAACAATGATAACATTCCAAGAAGTAATGAAAAATATGGGAAAATGGATCAGAAAAATGAAGGCCAAAGGTATGAGCACTGATATGACAATCATCATGGAGGATTTGGAGGTCGAGGCCGTTTCAATGGAAATTGGGACAATAGACCACAACAACCAATTCAGTGTTTCACGTGCTATAAGGAAGGCCACCGATACACAGATTGTCCATATAAAGATCAAATCTACCTAAAAAATTTTACTATTTGTCGAGTGGGCGATCACTCACTAGAGGATTGTCCTACTATACTTGACAAAATCAATAAGAAGAAAAACATTAATTTCTTGTCAAGTGTTCAGAAATGTGATATAATTCATACAAAGAATTTACATATAGTTACTAGGAAACAAACGAAAAATGGTAATGATAATTCATGCATAAGTTAAATAAAAAAACAAAGACGATTATCCTAACCCTTTAAAGCAAAAACAATTGTACAATGATACCTTAAACATTTTTCTAAGAATTCGCCTGACATGAAGAAACAGATAATAGTTGATAGGATATCTCACAATAAATACATAACTTAATACATAATGAAAAATCAATAGCATAGCTTATCGATCTATTATATAATATTAAGAACAAACCTAGCATGGAGAACAAACTAAAAATATATGTAGCCTAAATTAGAAATATAAGAGCGATGACGACCCACTTGTCTACCTAGAAATTGAGGGATATCACATTCGACAAGTTGTGCTCGACTTTGGATCGCAAGTAAATATCATGACAAGAGATACCTGGGAATAAACAGGCAGACCTTGACTAAATGAATCAAGCATATTGAAGGCCCTCCTTGCTCATGGTTTTAAAACAATGTGCAAGGCCCTCCTAAACCATGTACATTAAAACCATGGGTTGTTTAGAAGGCCTTGCACATGGTTTTAAAACCATGTGCAAGGGCAACATTATTTTGAGGATAATTAAATTTTTTATTTTTTATTATTTTTTAAGGTAGGAACATTACATCTCCCCCATATTTTTTTTTTCTGACCCACTTTCTTTTTTTCAGATCATTAAATTTTTACTATTTTATGTAGTAGGTACATTACAACATATCCCCCATATTAGTTTCTTTTTTTTCCCGACATTTATTTTGGACGATAATTAAAATTTTGATTTTTAATTATTTTGTTAGTAAAAAAGGTTACAAGATCTCCTTCATATTGGGTTTTTTTTGCCGATATTTATTTTGGCGGATAATCAAAAATTTTACTTTTTATTATATTGTTAGTCTTGTATGGTAAAATATAAGATTTTATTATTATTATTTATAGCTGGCATTTACAAGAAGAATGTTACATAAAGTTATGTAATGTTACAAGATATCCCCCATACTCGGTTGTAGAGCCCCTCTTGGCACAATAAGCTAAGACTCAAATTAATCAAAGTGACCGCCAATAACTCAACCAACCATTGAACGCGATACAGAAACATAGAGAAGTAGAGAGAAAATCAAGCCAATCATGCACACAAATCCCAACCAATATGGTTGTCAATTCTATTACAAAGAATATCTCCTATGTCTTGGGGTGGACCACAACAGACAGGATAACACCACAAATAAACCCATTTCTAAACATGCTAAATATACAAGTGAAACTAACACAAAGGGACAAGGGGAGTACGTTATTCCTTACATTCAAAGTAGATCCTCGTGGAACTTTCAATCAAACTTGTATCTACACATTTCCCTCAACAACAACAAGATAAACAAACATGATAAATGTAAAGTGTTATATTATAATATAGCATGTTATATTCCAATACAAAACCATATTCATTACATCCATGGATAAAAATATTTATAATTACACATGCAATGGATGAGAAATGTATATTTCTATTAATATGAATATAGTTAAAGATGAAAAACTATGTTGGTACCTCCTCGATGGAATGTAATAAGTAGCCCCATTGTTCAAATGTAAACAAAACTATTGAAGATAGAGTAGGATGAGTCTCAATCCCAACCTCTCTAAGGAAAACCTCTTACAGGAAGCTATAAAATATGACACTTGTGGTTGTGTAGTATGGGAAGTACCATCCCCCAAAGGGTTAGTATAAACTAGAGTTTTGGGTATCCATATCATTCCTCCCCCCATTCTAGATTACAGATACGAAGGAAACTCTAGGTTCTCATATGTAGTACTCATAACGAGAACCGTATATGAATCAAAGTGCATGAAAGGTTTTCTAGAATGTCTAGTTCTCTTCTGAGGAGGAGGAGAAGGGTTCCAAGAAGAAAATCATGCTAAATGTTGAGATCTATGAGGTGCCAAAATTGATCGATAATGACTCAAAATAACAAATAATAGACTAATTACAATCCCTAAAACCAACTAGCACACAAAGAGCACACCCCTAGGAAAACTAGCTCAGATGCAAACAAGAAAGGAGGGGGGGATAAGTGAGTTGTTGAATGCAGCAAGTATGTCTCTCCTAGAATAGGCCTGATACTCCAACACACTATAAGAGGAGGTGTGTGTTACGGAGAGAAATTCCTATGGCTTGGGGTACCACAACAGACAACTTGACACCAGAAATCAATTCTTTCCAATATGCAAGAGGAATCAAATATCTAACACTAAAGGATCAAACCTCGTACTTTATTCCATAAGGTTGAAGTAGATCCTCATTGAGCTTTCCAACTTCAGCTTGAATTGATAAATCACTTACTCAACAACAAGTAAACAAGACAAGCATACTATATATATGGGTGTTAGATCTACTCTAGCATATATAATCAATAATGTATAAGCATTTGAAAACATCCATGGATAAAATATTCATTCAAACATACATTAATGGACAAGAAAAGATATTTCTATTAATATAAAATCAGAGATTACAATGAATACAACCTCTGTTGGCACATCTGCAAATCGGAGAAACTGAATCCCCCACTTGGGCCTCCACCACCTTAATCCTCCATCTCTCGATAGCAAGCCTACAAGAAAAAGGCAAGCTTGGGAAGAACACCAAAGTGCTCCAAGGGGCAAAGGGATGCAGACTCAAGCACAAGTTCTGACAAAAATGGACCATAGTTTCTTTGCTCTGAATTCTCTTATGCCTTCAATGTATCCAAGGGATCCTTATATAGCTTTTCAATGGGGTAATGAAAGGTCGAATCCAAGTGATCTCAAGGCATATGGAGAGTTGGATCCATGTCAAGGAAAACTCCAAAAGGATTTGGATTTTGTACACATCCTGATGTACGTGGTTTTAGAGGTCAAACCCGTGTATATACGCAATAAGGGGTTTAAAAGTTGCATATATTAATTTTCACATGTTTTTAGCAATGGTCTAGGAAACATTGAAGGACAAAAAAATGGTCCAAGGGGTCTAAGGAGTCTGTAGAAGGATAGAGGAAGGCCATACAAGTGTGATTCACCTGTTGTGGTAAAATCAGCTATAAAAAATGCCCCCTAATGTGTGAGTTCATAGGGGCCATACGATGGCGAAAATACATTATAAGTCCATCCCATAAGTGGAATGATGAAGAATCCCAAATGGAAGACCAACCACCCAGTCAACATAGTACAATGATACAACTCTGCACATAATTGCAAATACATATAGCAGTCCCGGATACATAAGAGTACAATGGCGATGAATAGGCATGATACAAAATATGGCATAAGTGGTCATTTCCATGTACAATATACATAGATTAGAATCTCCATGATGAAGATATATAGAGGATCATGATCTCCATAATGGCTGAAGATATACAATGGATCAATATCTCCATAATAGCTAGAAATGTCTGACATATACTGGAATCAAGTCACGAGAGCTGAAATCTCATGAAGACTGGCACGATCAAGGAGGTAGCATATAAGAGATGCCACCAATCTGGAAGGTCTTCTACACAAACCGTTACGAGTACAAGTCCTACTATGTGAATAGAGGTGTCGAGGTCGAACATAGTAGTCCATCGTCTGATTACCGGTCATTGATGTATACCATTAACAGACGCGAGATCACCCACAGATAATGATAATGGGAATCAAGGTACTAGAGTGCAAACTAACAAGTGTGAATAAATATGTTGAGGTCAAACACTTGAGAGGATCCATTGATTAGGGGACATTGATGTATTCCCAAAAACTGTCAATGGCGAGAGAGCCTGCCACTGATGACTGCAAGTCTCAAGGCACTCAAAAATGACTCTAGATTCCAATCCCAGAATAAATGATCTGAAGTCGACGGGATGAAATCCGCTGGAAGGAGGGAATTAAGGCATCCCCCATCATCCAACATGAGGTACTCAGCAAAGATATATAATGTGGAAGGACTCGATCATAAGGTGCACAAACTAGTAACTGTACCAAGAATGGCCAACATGCAAAGTCAATATAACTAACAAATGGTCAACTCAGGTTTCAACTTCCTTCAAACAAAATCATAACAGCAAATGGTGACTAAATGTAGGAATCATAGACTCAATATACAAAACTGGGACATCTCTGTGACACTGGAGGCATCGACAGAGGCTCCATAGGGACTGGAAGCTTAACTATTTGATGGAGATAAACTTAGATAAACGAGTACAGCTCCTAAAGTCAAACTATAAACCCAACCAATGGATGTGATATGCAGTGCTCTGTTTGAAGGAGACACGACTCGACAGTTGCCAAAGATAACATTTTTCCTTGTCCGGCTTTTTGGTTTTTTAAATTTTTTTGGACTTTTTCAAATATTTAAAAAGCTTGAAAAAGAATAAAACTACTTTATAGTTACAAACTAGGAGGAGATGAGTGTCATAATGGGAAAACAAACTAGTTCCAAGTAGTGGAGCATACCTATGCTCAATGCAAGGATACATGTGTAGGATAGCGACACTCGGGGGAAAGTCCCCTCCCAGTAAAAATAGGGAATCAAGTTGCAAAGGATATATAAAATGGCTCTACATGGCTATACATGAGACAAGCTCGGGCTATATGGCTAAAAATCAATGTCAGGGAAGCCGACGTAAGTCTCAATAAGGTAGGAAAAGCTCAAGATAATGCAATTACAACTTGACATAAGGAAGTCCTAAGGGAACAAGCTAGCAAAATATCAAGAGGAGTATGAGGCTCTTGCTAAATTTCATGGCGGGACTAAAGGGGGACTCCCGGACCTAAGAGAGGACTCATAGCATGGGTACCAAATGAAAAAGGGATCTAACTAGGACACCCATGTATAGGAAAGCTCTACCATTCACATAGTGTCACTTCTAAAAGCAGCATGAAGGTTCCGTGATACCATGGAATGGGTTCGTACCTAAGGTTAATATGGAACGGTCATAAGAAAATGCATAATGCAAGCGGATGTGAAATCCTAACCTATATGCCAGTTCAGACATGACACCTGTAATAGGAACGAACGGGTCGCAACCTCGGAGAGAGTGTACAAAAATTGGACTGTACATGACAACCATATAGGTCCAAAACAACGCAAAATAGTTAATAAAGAATCCAAACTATAGGATAGGGAGGAATGATCATGACAAATAAATTCAAAGGAAATAGTGCGGTGGACGATGGGCCATAAAAAGGAATGTAAATTGTAGACCCAACGTTCACGTATCGACTACCACCCCTTTGAGGGTGACTACTGGTGTAAAGACCAAGCGAAGGGAATAAAAATTATCCACAAGTGGAGTAAAGGATGGAATATGACCATTCTCAAATCTATGAGCACGGTAAGGGGCTGTGATGCCCTCAAGTCTGACACCAAGCTCTGTGCTAGGACCAAGGATGGGTGATAGGATACTAGGCATGTCGAAAATAAAAGGACCCGAACTCAAGAGAGCATAAATATACTCAAGTAATCATGATCCCAAAGAGCAACTAGCATAAAAAGAGCACACTCCTAAGAAAATATACAGCCAAAATACAAGCAAACAAAGGGGAGGATATGTGAGCTCCCGAATGCCGTAGGTATGTATCGCCTAGGAGAGGCTCAAAACTCCCATACACTACAAGTGGAGGTATGAAACCAATTATACTAGCCCTCAGCTTCAATGCATATAGCGACTGTGTTGTCCAACCTCTACCTGGCTGAGACATCTACAGAATAACCTCTGGAAGTACACCCTCGATAACCTAGGTAAGGAAACTAAGTTCACCTCAATATAATCAATGCTCAGGTGGATATTCGCAAGCAGGGATGACTGTATGGGTAGGGTAGTAAATCCTGAAACTCTTGAAAGAGCCCCCAAATATGAATACAATCCTAGAAATATATCCGATGCTACTCAGTTATGACTAGGGGTCATCCCAATCAATAACCGCTCACACTGCCTCGTGCTTAACTCCCTTGTAAGAGGAGGATCCTGAGAAACACTAAATTATACCAAGGAATTTCACACTCTCACCTGTATAGACACATACATGTTGTTGTTTAGTGGTCTTGGAGAATTTACTCACAATGAACTATTCCAAGACTCTAAAACCTAATCTTGTTGGTGAACCCTATCAAATAAAATAGTGTAGTTCATTTTAATTAAGCGTTGATTTTAATTGGATTTATTACTCAAAATAGGTATATGGCCATGCAACTAATGGCATTATGACACACTATATGGCCGGAGAGGAATTCCTATGGCTTGGGGTACCACAACTGATAGCTTGACTCTAGAAATCAATCCTTTCCAATATGCAAGAGAAATCAAATATCTAACACTAAAGGATCAAACCTCGTACCTTATTCTGAACGGTTGAAGTAGATCCCCATTGGGCTTTCCATCTTCATATTGAATTGATAAATCACTTCCTCAACAACAAGTAAAAAATACAAGCATACTATATATATGGGTGTTAGATCTACTCTAGCATATATAATCAACAATGTATAAGCATTTGAAAACATCCATGGATAAAATATTCATTCAAACATACATTATTGGACAGGAAAATATATTTCTATTACTATAAAATCAGAGATTACAATGAATACAACCTCTGTCGGCACGTCTGCAAATCGGAGAAACTGAATCCCCCACTTGGGCCTCCACCACCTCAATCCTCCATCTCTCAATAGCAAGCTCACAAGCAAAAGGCAAGCTTGGGAAGAACACCAAAGTGCTCCAAGGGAAAAAGGGATGCAGACTCAAGCACAAGTTTCGGCAACAATGGACTATAGTTTCTTTGCTTTCAATTATCTTATGCCTTCAATGTGTCCAAAGGGTTCCTTATATATCTTTTCAATGGGGTAATGAAAGGTTGAATCCGAGCGATCTCAAGGCATATGGAAGGCCAGGAGACAAGTGAGTCGGATCCATGTCAAGGAAAACTCCAAAAGGATTTGGATTTTGTACACATCCCGATGTATGCGGTTTTAGAGGTTGAACCCGCATATATACGTGATAAGGGGTTTAAAAGTCGTGTAAATAAATTTTCACATGTTTTTAGAAATGGTCTAGGAAACATCAAAGGACAAAAAAATGGTCCAAGGGGTCTAAGGAGTCTGCAGAGGGACAGGGGAAGGCCATACAAGTGTGATTCACCTGGTGTGGTAAAATCAGCTATAACAGTGTGTGACAAATTATATTGGCCCCCATCTTCAATGCATATAGCGAGTGTGTTGTGTAACCCCTACCTAGCCAAGACACTCGAATAATAACCTCTACAAGTACCCCCTATGATACCTAGGTAAGGAAACTATGGTCACCCCAATATAACCAATTCTCAAAAGGACACTGGTAGGAAGTATCTACCTTATGGTAAGGGTAACAAATATCAAATCTCGAAAGCACCAAAGCTACCTAAAAATACCCTAGATACTAATAAGATCCTGGAAATATCTCAAGACCTCAACAAAAAATGGAAAGGGTCTATCCCCATCACAAACGTGTGCACTGCCTCACTCTTAGGCCCTGTGTAAGAAGAGTCTCCTGAGAACACTAATTATACCAATGATTCACTTCTCACCTAAAAAGACACCTAGAATTTTTGTTTCATAGACCGATACAGTCTAACCTGTATAATGTCAAAATTAGGTTAAAAGTCAAGTGACAAGAAGAATATAAATAGAGGAGTTGTGCTTCTCATTTGAACACAGACTCACTCACTTGTGTAGAGAATAGGAGAGAGAGACAAAGAGAGACATACCAGAAAGGAGAAGAATAAATGTTTCATGGTTTTATCTTATACATCTATACAGACGAAGTTTTGTTGGGTTTTCTTTCCCTTGAGGGTTTTCCAGGATAAATACTGTGTCTATCTTATGATTTGTTTTTTTGAGTGATTCTACATATGCTACAGTTGTGAATAAGGATTAAAAAATAATGATATTTAGCTAAGAATATGAAATCTTAACATGGTATAAGAGTTATCCTGAATATAAAAACATTTACAAGGTGAAACTCTCTCTCCTCTCCCTCCGACAAGAAATTAGGGTTTTCGCAAAAGTTTGAATTTCAAATATCTATTTTCATTGAAATTTATTCCTTCCTAAAGAACATCTATTGATCCCTAGATCAAATTTTTTGGGTGGTTGAATCTACGGGAAATCGAAACCCTAGTTTGGCCCTGAACCAGAATATTGCAGAAAACCATAGCCAGAAATTATGCAAAAACTAAAACCTTGCAAGCAATTTTTGAAGGGTGAAGATTTTGGATCTCCATAAATCAAATGGACCAACAAAATAACCTCGTTCAAGCCCATATCTTGGTAAGGTCGGCTTTTAATTTTGAAAAATTTCAATTTTTAGTGACCTTGTCAATAGGATGGCCCTAAGGACTAAGCTTAAGGATAAGCTGGAAGGCATTGAAAAAATACGAGCATCTAACACGGGGAATTCGCTTAGTGAACCTCTCAGATAGCATGTGTGATCATGGGATATTAAAGAATACCCTTAATTTCGAGAGATATTGAACCGAGCTCCTTTTGTTGAGACCCACTCCCAATACTTAAAACCTCCTCCCCACTCCTTTTTATACCTCAATCCTTATAAACCACCCTACCCAGCCCCACCTTAAACTTCTCATCCCCTCAATACCTGCAATATATTGGTTTGATTTTTGATAATTTTAAAACCTGCAATATGAACTAACATGATAGGATATTGGTCGACAAGTGAAGCCCCCGTGGCATCGAAGTAAAGGATTGGTCTCATTCTTAGAGAGAATGATCTTGATAAATATATAGACAAATTATTAGAAACAGAAGAAGATGAAGCTAAGGAGAAGTACAAAAAGGACCTAATCAAGGAAATGAAGATCATTGATGATTCTATCAAAGATCACTTGATACCTCAAGTGTCATCTAACAAAACACCAAAGAAAATGTATGATTCCCTTTTCACAATGTACAAGGGAAGGAACATCAAGAGAAAGATGAATTTGAGAGGTCAACTGAAGAGCACCAATATTACCAAAGGTGAATTAGTTAAACATTATTTCACAAGGGTCTCCCATTTCAAGGAACAATTGGATGCCCTTGGAGACTCAGTTCATGAATATGAACTAGTTATGACTCCTCTCAATTGTCTCACTAGACCTTGAGATTCATTCATACAGACTATGTGTGCCAAAAAATAAAGTATGAATTTTGACATTGTATGGGAGGACTGCATCCAAGAAGAAGCCAAAGTAGCTAATAGAGAGTATCTACTTAGAGAACATGATCAAGTTCTATCTACCCATACCAGGAGGAGAAAACAATCAAAATTCAAGAAGCATAGTCACAAAGAGTATAAACCTCCAAAGAAGTTTCAGAAGAAAAGAGAAAAGAATCAGAAGAAAGACTATTCCAAATATCAATGTTGCAACTGTCATAAGATGGGACACCTTTCCAGAGAGTGTCCATTGAATAAGAACACCAAAAAAATACATCATGCACATCTAGCCGAGGATGAGGAAGAAGAAGAAGAATGCATACCTTGAAAGAGACAAGAAAAATAATAAGATGTAGAAGAATATGTACTATTCTCTACGCACTATGGGTCTATAATACCTAGATAAGATACTTGGCTTATTGATAGTGGTATCGCGAAGCACATGACAGGGAAGAAGAAAATATTTTCAAAGAAAATTATTCTCCTTAGAAAGTATCATTAGGATATGACTATCAATATCCCATCAAAGGCATTGGTGAATGAAGCTACAATCTTGACTATGGAACCTCCATGAAGATGAAGTACTATATGTACCGGGTTTGAAAAAGAACCTTTTGTCCATATCAACACTAGAGTAGAAAGGATATAGAGTTTCTTTTATAGATGTACAACTACTCATGTGGACCAAAAGAAAGACACTTGAGGATTTTGTGGTCATCGGTGAAGAATAAGGAGGATTGTACAAGCTCAAGGGACGTCTAGAAACAACCCTTATCCATGAGACCACTAGCTCAAGTGAACTATGGCATGTAATCCTTACTCACATCTACTACAAATAATTAACCTATGTGAGCAAGGTGGTAACTGGTTTACCAAATCTAAAGATTGATCATGAAGGTACTTGCAAAGGATGTTCAAGATAAAAGAACATCAAGAATCCATTTTCGAAAAATGAAACAAAGACTAAAGGTACGTTGGAATTAATTCATTTTGATGTATGTGGTTCTATTTCCTACACATATTTAAGTGGATATGAATATTATGTCACGTTTATTGATAATAATTCAAGAAAGACATGGATATACTTCTTGAATACCAAGAGTTAAGCATTTGGGAAATTCAAGGAATTAAAAGCCTTGATAGAGAACCATTTAGAAATAAGAATCAAGACATTGATATCAAATAATGGTGGATAATATAATTCAAAATAATTTGAAGCATTCTGCAAAGAATATGGAATCAAGAGGGAACTAACCACTCCTTACGATCCCTAAAAGAATGGTGTTGCAGAAAGAAATAATAGAACCATTATGGAAGTAGTCAAGAAAATGATTCGTGACCAACTCCTCCCATGCACCTATGGGTTGAAGCAACAAGAACAATTTTGTATGTGCATAGTAGATTATCTCACAGTGTTCTTGGATTCAAGAATCCCAAAGAAATGTATACAAGAAAGAAACCTGAAGTGAGACATATCAAGATATTTGGTTGTCTAGTATATGTTCATATTCCGAAAGAGAAGATAACCAAGTTGGATCCTTCTAGAAAGAAGGGAATATTTTTTGGATACTGTGAAGTATCGAAAACATTCAAGCTATACATTTTAGGATTCCATCATATAGATATTAGTAGGGATGTGACATTTGATGAAGAAACTGCTCTTATTAAATCTATAAGGTGTCATCTTGAAGAAGTACATGAAGAGGATGTACCTCCAAGAAAGGTACAAGCTAAACCCTTTGTTGAAATACTAGCATCAGAAGGTCATGATATGCTAGATCCTCAGGAACCCCCTCCTATGGATATATCTTGAAAGAGAAAACCTACTTAGTTAAAGAAATCATACAAGAAGTAGAGAAGTATGGAGCTCTAGAAGGCTCCAAAAGAGAAAGCAAGAGATGAAATCCATTCCCCAAATATGTAGCTTTGATGTGTGACCTTGTAGATCAATAACCCACCACCTACGAGCAATATGAAAAAAATAAAGAGTGGGTGGAAGCAATGATGGAAGAATATTGGTCAATAATAAAGAATGGTGTTTGGGATATGGTACCTAAAACATGAAATAGGAGTGTGGTATCTTCGAATTGGATCTATAAGATAAAACATGTAGCTAATAAAGTATTGAAACATACAAGGAAAGATTTGTGGCTATAGGATTCTCTCAAAAATAAGGAATTGATTATGAAGAGACATTTGCTTTAGTAGAAAGTTACAATTCCATTAGAACCATCATGGCACTTTCTTCCATGATGAAGTGGGATCTACATCAGATGGATGTAAAGAAAACCTTCCTGAATGTTGTCATTAAGGAAGAGGTATACATCGAATAACCATAAGTCTTTGAATTCGAAGACATAGTGACTCATGTATGTCAGTTGAAAAAGGATATGTATGGACTAAATCAATCTCCTAGAGCTTGGTATTGAAGAATTGATAGCCTCTTGACAAGCTTGGGATTTACCAAAAGTAAAGCAGGCCCTAACCTTTACATGAAGGTTATGGATGATGAACTTGTCATACTATTGTTGTATGTGGATGACCTATTTCTGAGAGGAAATGAGAAACATATTATAGGCTGAAAGAAGAAGCTAGATGAAGAATTCAAGATGAAATAACTTGGATTGATGCATTATTTCCTCGGGCTAGAAGTGTGGGTGATCCTAGAAGGAATATTTTTTAACTAGGGAAAGTATGCAGTAGAAATATTGAAAATATATGATATGTTGTATTGGAAATCCATGGACATGCCCATGGAAACCAACCTAAAGTTGTGATGTGGTGAATCATCACAGTTAGTAGATATGACTGAGTACAGAAAGATTACTAGGTCATTGATGTATTTGACAAATACAAGGCTAGATATATGCTTTGATGTGAACACCTTCAGTCAGTTTCTAGTCAAACTAAGATTTGTTCACCTGATAGCTACAAAGCATGTGATGAGGTAACTAAAAGGTACGATATGCTTTTGACTATACTATGATAAATATCATGACTACATATTGTATGGATATACATATTCAAATTGGGTAGGAAGTGCCACAGATAGATAGAGAACCTCAAGTGGATGTTTTTTTCTAGGATGCACAGTGATCTCATGGTTTAGTAAGAACCATTTTGGAGCAACCGAATCCAGTTGTCCGTTAGTCGAATCCGACTATCATTTTAATAATGAATATGAATAATAATAATATATTGGATGATGGATAAAATGTACAATAAGCTCTCCTTTTATATGGCTTGAGCCAACATAGTGAAGGGTTACACCCTTTCACTAGTAACCTAATAGTATAATTAATATTGTATTTTATATTTGTTACATTGCCACTCTCTTTAAGGAAGCTTTGTCCTCAAAGCTTAAATATTTTCCTAGTGTCATTCTTTATTCTGACTCGGTGTCGGTATTAGAATCGGACAAGGTCTCTTGTGCAGAGACTTGCACTTCCTTTCCATTGATGATTTTGCTCTGTATTGTCTCATTGTTCCTACATTTATGACCAGGGGTCCAATCATCACCGCATTGACGACATATGTTTTTCTTCTTTTTATTTTTATTATCAGAGTAACCGTTAGATGAATTTGATCTATTTTCCATTTTGTAGGCGTGTGATTGAGGTTTGTGGTGTTGATGGCTGGGAGACCAAGTATCTGCATAGTACCTAAATTGTGTCTCTTTTTATTGTCGATAATGGCTATCACCTTTTGTTTTTACTCCTTCCAATTTGCATTCTGCAGCTTTTGTATTACGTCTTGCTACTTCTACGTTAGGTATGTCATGTAACTTCAACTCTTTTTGGAGGTGTGGTTTAAGACCTCCCAAATACGTTTTGAGTCTTTGCTTGTCATACAACACAAGTACTCATGTTGATAAGGATTCCCATTGATGAGTGAATTCCTCAACATTTCTGACTTGCTGTAGTTTGGTAAGTTTACTAAGAAATTTATCTTCTTTGATTCCTTGAAACCTAATAAAAAAATCATTTTTGAACAAGTTTTAGGTGTAGGTAAAATTATCTCTCTTCCACCATAAGTACCAATTATAGGCGTACCCTTCCATATGCATTGACGCATATTTCACCTTCTCCTTGTTAGATTGAATGTTGTAAATGTCGAAGTATTCTTCTACTTTATTTAACCAAGCAACGCATTGGTCTTCACTCCCATTGTATTTTGACAAATCTAATTTTTCCTTAGGTTGGTACACTTTGTAAGAACGACGTTGATTTCCTTTTGCCTTATGGTTTGATGGTGGCTCAGAACTACTGGACAATGAAAATGACATATCTAAATTGCTTCGTTGTTGGTGGTGATTTTTAGTTTTTCTTTTCTATACTATTTTACTTATAGCGTCTATTTTGTTTTTTAATCATGCCTCCATATCTTGCAGTACGTGTGTTTCTATCTCTTTCTTAAGTGTCACATTTTTAATCTTTATTGTGCCGAGAGGCGCTCTACAGCCCAGTATGGGGGAGATCTTGTCACGTGATGTCACGTGATGTAACGTTACTAACATGTCGGCAAAAAATAATAGTGAAAGTGAATATTATGGGGGAGATCTTGTCACGTGATGTCACGTGATGTAACGTTACTAACATGTCGGCAAAAAATAATAGTGAAAGTGAATATTATGGGGGAGATATTGTCACGTTATGTAACATTACTAACATGTCGACAAAAAATAATAGTGAAAGTGAATATTATGGGGCAGATCTTGTCACGTGATGTAACGTTACTAACATGTCGGCAAAAAATAATAGTGAAAGTGAATATTATGGGAGAGATCTTGTAATGTGATGTAACGTTAGTAACGTTTGTAACATGTTGGCAAAAAATAATAGTGATAGTGAATATTATGGGAGAGATCTTGTAACGTTTGTAACATGTCGGCAAAAAATAATAGTGATAGTGAATATTATGGGAGAGATCTTGTAATGCGATGCAACATTTGTAATATTGAAGTAACTAATGTAAAAAGTAGTAAATATTTTGTCGGCCTAATAATGTAATGTAAGGTAGTAACGTTTTATTTGAAATACACTGGATACATTAATGCTATCTATATTAATGCTGTCTGCAAAGTGAATCCATCAACGTCCATTTCTTAACACGGATTGGAATTGGGACTGGGACTGCAAATTTATCATTAGCAGTGTTACTATTTTGTTGCTATTGTTGGTTTCAAAAACCGGAGAAGACAATGGAGCAGAGGGGTCCAAGCGAGACATCGCATGGGAATATTTTTAGTGAAGTCGTCCCTGCATCCATGGCCTCTATCACCCCGATCCTTCATGTGGACAATGAGATTGAAACGCAGAGCTTGCGCAAAGCGGAGTAAAGCCACCATGCGGCTCAAAAACATCCGTTGGAAACTGACCGCTTTCCATGTCGTCGTTTGCCCAGAAGGCTGGGCCATATAATAAGCAGGTCGACAAATTACAAAGCGTCAAGAGGTTTTCGGGAAAGAGATAATCAGCCGAGGTCCTCCCGAGCGGGATTTATGGAAACGATACCTGTGCCTTCATTTCATTCCCTGCATGTGATTGTGAGGAAGCGCAGACTAACCGTACGCGGTCCCCTGGTTCGATCACATGGGAACTGGAAGCCATCATCGTCGTCGCATTTTTTTTTGTTTATCTTAAATTCCTGCAACCGTGGACCACGTCGATGTAGAGACTGGTGGACTACGAGATTGCTGTAATTCCAGTATTCTGGCTTAACGCGTTTGAATTTTATGCCATAAATAGAATCAAATTCTTATGGTTTTCTTAATGATTATTGGAAAAATCAAAATCATTGATCATTTAGCCTAATTCCAAAGAAATATGAATGACCATACTATCATGACAGCGACGTTTATATTATTTATCATATTATAATGTTTAAATAATTTTTGTTTGACGTTATGGTGCAGTGGTAGCTTTAGTTCTAACCAAGACTTAGAACCAAACTGTCCTTGTCGTTAATTCTAAGCTTAAATATGTCAATTCTTTATAGGGTTTACTATTTCACTTTTAATAAACATCACCTCTTATAAATAGTAGACAAATAAATAAAATTTCAAAACATTTATTGAAACAAGTGGCCGAATTATATGTTGGTTTGGTGTTCAAATGAATATATAGTTGCAGGGCTTGGCATCAAAGAGCTGTTGCCAGCATATCTTATTCGAATCTGCAAAAACAAGACTTGATCACAGGCGTCAGCTTTTCGTCGGCAGGATCGAGATTAGATAATCTCATCGTTACCACTTTAGTAATAACCTGCATAATCGAATGAAATGCAAATAGTATTTGAAAGTCCATGTTTTGACATAAAATTAGTAGAATATTTCTCGTATTCAAAATTCCCATGTAAATTTTGTCTTGATTTTTGAAATAATAATCCAATGCTAAAAAGTTATTCGTTTTGATTTATCATATGACCAGGAATTGAACTAAACTTTATGAAAGTCGGAATTCATGTATATTTGCATTTCATGATTAAGACAAAGAAAGATTGAAATTAATATATGTATTTTATCATTTCATGAAAATTGAAATTAATATATGCCACAAAGCATAGTTCCATAACGACGGTACTCTTAAATTCTAATGATCCGGAAATGAGCAGCCACACGATTAGGATAATATTTTTTTTTGGAATGTTTTTTCACAAGATAGGGTTTAAGTTATTATATGTGTAAACTAAATATGGTGGAGATGTTGTAATGTTTTTACTTAACAAAATAAAAAATATAAAAAATTGAACTATTCGCAAAAAAAATGTTGGTCGTGCACATGGTTTTAAAACCATGTGCAAGGCTTCCTAAAGAACCCATGGTTTTATTGTACATGGTTTAGGAGGGCCTTACAAATGGTTTTAAAACCATGTGGAAGGCCTCCTAAACAATCAATGGTTTTATTGTACATGGTTTAGGAGATCATTGCAAATGGTTTTAAGACCATGGGCAAGGCCTCCTAACCAACCCATGGTTTTAGGAGGGCCTTGCACATGGTTTTAAAACCATGTGTGGAGGAGATGTTGTAATGTTCTTTCCTAACAAAATAAAAAATAAAATAAAATAGTATATATTTTCATAAATAGTATTAAATATTAATAATAAAAATATTATATGTCGACCTTAAATAAAAAGATGTGTCTTTTGGTCTGAATCACACCAAAGCTGATAGTTAAATGAAATACTTAAGAAAAGGATTTCACCTCCAAAACTTTGATCCCTCTCGGCGCTTGATAGAGCCTAGGATTTGGATCTATGCTGGTTTCTTTTTGCAATTCTTCTTGATTATTTGTGATTGTTTCCTAGATGGTAACATGAAATGAGGCATCTAGCATGTGTGGACCGCTAACTTGGCTTAGACTAGGTATGAGCCTTTGTAACATCTCGATTAATGTATTATGGTTTTGTTTCATGGTGCTCATGTTCTGTGTTAAGGTGTTTATTTTTTGTGTTATGGTACTCATTTTGTCATCCACGTCTTTTTGTTTTTCATTCAGGATGTTAAGTTTGTCATCGAGCCTTCTTTCTAGTACCAAAACAAGATCATTTTTGAGTAATGTATTGTTATTTTGCAAGTTTTCCTTCAAGCCTTCTTGGTTAGCGACAAGGGACTTGATGTCCTTCTCCATTTTTTCGATCTTCTCTTTCAATTCCTCCATGGTCTTGGACCTTGTATGTGGAGGTGTGTATTTCCACACTATTTTGGCTAATAATATATTAATTTATTAATTAATTAATATTATATATATATATATATATATATAAACTATATTATATATATAATTTTTATTTATTTATTTATTTATTTAAACAAATACTATAATAAAAAATATAATATTTGATTTTTAACTATATGTATAATATTTGTTATATAGATTTTTTTTAAATAAATATTATAATATAATAATAATATATTATTATTATATATAATATGCTATTTTTATTAATATTGTTTGGTTATTTTTTTGGTTGCAGGTTAGGGTTCACGTGGAGGAGAAATGCACGCGGAGGATGAGAGGATGGAGAATGCTCGGGAGAGAAGGGAGAACATGGAATGGGAGATCATCGAGGTTGGTGCGTAGGAAAGAATGGTGATGAGAGGAGAGAATGGAAATGGAGTGGAGACTACGTTTGGAAGGAATGGAGACTGTTGCTGGTGGAGGGAGCTAGAGATGGTGTAAGGATGTGTAGAAGGAGAGATGGCGCTGCGATGGAGTGTAAGGTGCAATAATAAGTGGGTGATGAGTTTAGCAATAGCTATTAGAGAGTTGAGCATGGGAAGAGGAGGAAAATTGCAGGTGTGAGCGTGGGCGGCAAAGAAAATGGAGAAGGGAGATGGCAGCTGTGGAACAGAGCAATCCAGGAAGTTGGTACGAGGTGGGCAAAGAAGCATGTGGGAGATGTTTAGATGGGTGCATGGGATTCAAGGAGTTGGGTGTGATGGAGCAGCTAGGTAGCGTGGATGGAGACGATGGAGGGAAAGGGCTAGGAAATGGTGATTGGGGCGGGAATGGGGGAAACAACATGGATAGATGTGCAGAGGGAGATGAATATGAAAGGAGTACTGGAACGCAATAGAAAAGTGAGAGCATTGAGAAGAGCGAGGACGCTGAGTGGGAGGGCATTGGTTTTTTTTTATTTTTTATTTTCTTTTATTTTTATTTTTTATTTTTATTTCGAGAGCACTTGGGATGAAGTGATAGGTGGTCAAATGGAGTAGCAAAAGAAATTAAGGATTGATGAGCCAAGTCCCATCTCAAGTAGGAGTTGATGAGCCGAGTCCTAGCTTAGAGTGTAGGAGCAAATCCGCTCCAATACCAAATGGAGCAACCGAATCCGGTTGTCTGTTAGTCGAATCAGACTATCATTTTACTAATGAATATGAATAATAATAATATATTGGATGATGGATAAAATGTACAATAATCTTGCCTTTTATATGGCTTGAGCCAACATAGTGAGGGGTTACACCCTTTCACTAGTAACCTAATAGTCTAATTAATACTGTATTTTATATTTGTTACACATTCTAGTGTTTCTCTCTATACGACTAAAGAAAAATACATAACAGCTTGATCCGCTAGTTGTGAAGTGATATGGTTTCAGAAGCTGATGTCGGGTCTATTTGACATGGAGTTGGATACTGTAGTAATTCTTCGTGACAACGAGACATGCATAAATATGCCAAAGAATCTTGTGTTCCATGATAAATCAAAGAACATATAAAGATGATATTTTTATACAAGGGATAAGGTACATAAGGGAGTTAAAAAAATCCAGTATGTGAGTACTGATGAGCAAGTTGCTGATGTGATTTCCAAGCATCTAACCTAAGTAACATTTTAACACTTCACTGACAATATTAGTGTAGTTAGAAAATAATTTGCTTGCAAGGAGGAATGATGATGATATGGACCCTCTTTGAAAAGGATGAACAGGTCGAAGTCATGTACTCTCCTGAAAAAGGAATAATAGGTCAAAGATATGATCCCTCCTCGGACAATGGAGGTTGATGATATGGATCCTTCCTGGAAAGGGGGAGTGATGATCAGACTATCACTAATGATGGGATGGTAGTAATGATCTATTATGAAAGATCCCAAGTGTGCCTATAGATGCTAACGAGTTATGGCATTCATTTTTGGATTATAGTATCCTCTCTTGAGGATGGTTTTGTAGATAATAACAGTCTTCTCTTGAGAGTGGTTCTTACTAGATGAGGATGGTACTTTAGACATTATTCTTGCATGGAGTGTGTACGTACATTCATATATTGTAGATGCCATAGAATAACACTAGCTTGTGAGTGGTCCTAGATTTGATGCTGATAATCTACGATGAGTTTACTCTTGCATGGAGAGTGTACCTACATTCATATGTAGATGTTGTAGAATAACACTATCTCAGGAGTGGTCCTATATTTAAAGTTGAGGATTCTCTACGATGAGTCCTTACCGATGAAAGATCCTACATTCACATGCAGATGAGATCTATAGTAGCATACATTCCTACATTCATATGTATATGTCGTAGTATAACACTCACTTGGAATGGTCCTAGTCTTAATGATATGAGGATAGTATATGTTGATTCCTTGCAGATGATAGGTCATGTATTCATGTGAAAAATAGATCTACATTCAGTTGTAGATGATATGGTCCTACATTCACTTGCGGATCATCCACCTAGTTGATACTATGGACCGTTTTTGTTAAGGGGGGATTAAGTCGATGAGGATTGCATCATGGACCTATATCCTAAAGTGATAGGGATTATTCATCCCATAAAATATCATGTGTATTGTAGGTAGTGTTGCATGAAAGGATCAAGAATGTCAAAGTGCTACTACAAAGGATCAAGAAGATCGAAGTGTTGCTACAAAGAAGATCGAAGTGGTGTTCCAAAGGATCAAGAAAATCGAAGTATTGCTGCAAAGGATCGAGAAGGTCAAAGTGTTGCTACAAATGATCAAGAATATAAAAGTTTTGTTGCGAAGGATGGAGAAGAACAAAGTGTGGTTGCAAATGATCAAGTGATTGGGTCTTGCACAAGATAAAGACTCACTATTGTAGAATATGACATTCTAGTACTGAATACTTCGAAGATTATTGAAAAATTCCTATGATGTATAGATGTATTACCTTGATACTATTGAATATGCTCTCTCTCTCATTACTTCTATAGTTGATGAATTTGTTGTCAATAGAATGCCCTTCTCGTTAAGGGGGAGTATTGAAATATTGCAACTTCAAAGGATATTCTAAATTTATTTTACTAATGTACCCCAATGGAGATGTTATTATTCCTCTGTCGAGATGTTATTATTGTAATTGGTTATCATATAGTCATGAGGTAAATCCTCCATTGTAATTTCGGTCAATAGTACCTATTGGAGAAGCTAGCCGGTGAGCCGACTAGACTAGTTAGCCGACTAATTATAGATTAGGTCGTCCTCCATAGGTCACATTGGTTGACTGAACTGAAAAGTAGTTCTTCTTAACTATTTTGTAATCATATATAATAGGCTATTGAGCTAGATATGAAGTTGGTTCGTTTTGATGTTTGTATGAACCCTTATGTGTTTTGTTTAATATAACTTATTGGTAGCTTAGTGATCTGAGTGATTAGAACATTGTTTTCGTTGTTGATAGTACACTTACAGATGAAATGACCATTACCAAATGATCTCAAAGAAAGAGATTAAAGACTGATGGGAGCATAAGATCTCAAACTATTTGCAGAACTACGCTAGAAGAAACGGGTTGACTATTGCATAGTATAAGGAGAGATTCTTCACTGAAACACATGAAAAGTTTGTAGAATCAATACCTTAGTTTCTAAAGAAACTACTGGATGAAAAATATGGTAGACACTAAGGAAGAATAGTTTCTCTAGAAACTTATTAGAGGAGGATGAACAAATCTATTGGAGTGGTTCAAAAATATCGTAGAAGGGTTTTGTGCAGACCTCGCTGTGGAAGAGAGATTCTCTCGAGAGAGTATCGAAGCGATATTCTTTAATGATTTCAATAACCAGTTTCTTTTCTCACTACCGACTCTTTTTTTTAAATTCCTAATCAACAAGGGAGTAGGACACATCGTTGAACCACTTCAATCCTTAATTGAACCATGATCAAATACCAACTGGGTGGATAAGCAGAAATATTGGGAGAAGTTCATCGTAGAAAGAGAGCGGGAATATTTCTTGAAGAAATAGACAAGACTAGAAAGGCTTACTAAAGCGTCGGGTAGGCTATGGAGGGTAGCTGTTCATATGTCAAGGTGGAGTAGGGATATTATAGTTGACTTTAGAAGGAACCACCACCAATTAAAAGTCAAGTCAAGAAATAAATAATGCACACAGTTACCCACAAAATCACTTTGGATTTGCAGAAAAAAGAGAGAGACAAGAGGCAGAAGAGAAGGGAGGAACAAAGAAGGAAAGTTGTTGCACTATAAAGAGGAATGAATACCAAGGTGATTGAACATGAAGGGAATCCTCCACAGTCGGGTCATCATTGGTAAGAAGGCATATATGAAGAAGAAGTGTCACCAATGGAGGAAGATCTATGGATAGAGCAACGCAAAGCTCTCCAGTTCAAGATACCTCAGGAGTTAAGGCCTCTATATCCAATCAATCCAAACCTAAGTACCAAAGTGCAGACCATTGTCGAAGAAGACTTGAGGCTACGAGATGCTGATTTCAACATATGGAGCTGACTAGATGACGAAGGAAATGATGTCAATCATCTAGTAATTCGTCAACCAAAGGAAGGAAACTAGGTCACATTCCAATCATACCCAGCCAAGTAAAGTATCAACCTACTCTACCCACATAATGAAGGAGCACCCCCTTGCCAAACATAGCTTCAGAAAACACAAATCAGTCGGATTCACAGAGGAGAATATTCAAGCTACGACAATTTTCTTAGACATTGATAGAATAAGTTGAATTACTCTGACTACTTGTTGAGGAGGAACCGACAAATAAAAATTCCTACGGGAACAAAAGTTCCATGGAAATAAGTTGTGAACAACACATAGCAACAGAAAATAACCCACCACCCCCACTACCACCTCTTGAAGAGGATGTTGATGCTGGCCATATGGGGTACATCGTAGCACACATCTCCCTCTATGAGGGTGATGAGGATCCAGACAACATTGGTTCATCTGTGAATTGACATGGGAGGCTAAAGGTTTAACTAGTGAAGATAGACAAATGTTGTAGTTTGCTAGTGCCTTGCGAAAACAGACACTAACTTGGTATATGACATATACTGAGAAGAGGCATAAGGAAACCAAGGAAGAGATTAAACAATAGTTGTTATCCTTCTTCAAAACCCAAGATGCAAATCATTTAGCATCAAAGAAATTAAAAACAACTATTTGGAAACCCACAGAAACTGTATGGGACTATGAAAAGCAATGGAAGGACCTATTAATCCAATTAGACTATAATATTGATGAACAATTATTAATTCAATGGTTTCTTGCAAGACTTCTAAAGAAAATATGGAGACATATAAGTCTGGACACATTGAAAACATACAAAGAAGCAGTCACGAAAGCTCTCTAGGTCGAGATGGATGATGACTATCAAGAACACCCTGTCTACAACCATATTGAGGAGTAGATGGAAATTCTGCAAAAATCATTAAGGGATCTGAACCTCAAAGGTCAAGATATCTGGTGCACTAACTGCTCGATAATCGGCCATACAAATCAGTAGCACAGTTTATCGATCTATTATATAATATCAAGAAAACACCTAGCATGGAGAAACAAACTGAAAATATATGCAACCTAAATCAGAAAGAGAAGAGCAATAATCACCCACTTGTTGACCTGGAAATTGAGGGATATCACATTCAACAAGTTGTGCTCGACTTTGGAATGCAAGTAAATATCATGACAAGAGATACAAGCAAACAAGTAGGTAGACCTTAACTAAATGAATCAGGAATATATCTTAAAGTAGCAGATCAAGGACCTATCAAACTGGCTAGGCTCTAGAGAAACGTTGACACAACCATCAAAGGAATTACCACGAAAGTCTATTTTGAAATCATCGATCCTCAGGAAGGACCTAGTTATTTCCCAACCTTAGTGGTCCGACCATGGGGTCAAAAGATGAAAGCATCGATTTTATTAGAAAAAGAGAGCATAAAGCTCAAAGGGAATGGATAAAAAGTTATTGTCCCCATTCATCCCTCTTAAGGAGAACCTTGGACCAAACCGATAGATGAAGAATTCAACGTTTGACAACTCTACAAGATCCAAAATAACCAAGACTATATTGAGCCAAATATCTATGGGGAAATTTATTTGGGGAACCAAGATTCAGTCGAGCATAATTTTGATGCAGAATTATACGATTAGGAGATATAAAATTATGAAACTAAAGCACAAGGATGCTGGACTATCTAGGCCATACCAAAAAAACAACTCAACAATGCTTTACTGTGTCCATTGTTCCAAAAATATTTGAGAGATAAATTAGGGAATGCCCTTCTCTAGCACCAATTAAAACAGAGAATAAATAGTCTCTCTAGTATAAAGAAAGGGAATCATCGATCCCCCATATCAAACAAGTTTCTAAAAATTTGGGTGAACACGGCTGACTACAAATCCTGGTAGAAATGTTTATTCGGAAAAGCTTCTCGATGGAGGGATACCCATCAAATGAGGCTACAAACATGGACAATAACTTAGACATACTTCGTTGAAAGATTCTGTGGAAGGAATCTAAATAAACAGACACAAATACCAGTCTTCACACAAGGACAAAACCCTGAAAATCACATAAGTATATGCGAAAGGGAATAGAGAATACTTGGATAGAAAGGAGAATGAGCATGGGAAAACCTATTTCCATCGATACTTAACGATCTACCAAATAAATGGTATAATATGGAAGAAACTCAAGGTGAAACATTCGTATGGAATGAACTTAAGAAATTTTTTATTAAATACTTCAAATTCATACCGAAAGATGAGAAGTTGGTCAAAGCAATATAACAAATAAAAACATTTATAGAACCAACTGTTCATCAGATTTTGAAACAACACCATAACCGACTGAAAGCATCATGCAATAAAATTAGCTTGAAAAGAATACCACATTCGACAAGACTTCAACTGGAGAACAAGCATACACATGGAAAAAGATTTCAGTGGAAAATTGATCCTCCAGAAACAGTTAAACCAATTAAAACAATTTTTAAAATCGAGTCGACTAACATGGGAGATACCGACAAGATAACAGCAGCAGATTGCTTGCCATCATTTCCACAATTTAAAGAAGGAAGTCGACAAATCAATGAAAATAAGGTTCCATAATGGATGGACACAAATGTCAAAACCAAAGAAATCAACATCTCTAATGACGACCGACCAAAAAAGGCATGGATAGGTGACTATTCAGATTATGAGAAAACACCAAAGATACTTAACCTATTGAAAGAATTCTAGGATGTTTTTTCCTGAGACTATAAAGACCTCAAAGGATTGGTACAAGATATGGGTGAAATGAAAATAGATATTAAACTAGATGCAAGGCCTGTAAAGAAAATACCATACAAATTGGATAAAAAATATAAGGAGATAGTGAAGAAGTAGATTGACAATATGCTAGCAGCAAGGATCATCTACCCAGTTGACCAATCGGAATGGGAAATCCCTATGGTCGTCCAACCGAAAAAATATGATCCGACAAAATTAAGAATTTTTGTCTATTTCTAAGAGCTAAATAAAGTCACTCTAACATATCCATTTCCAACACAATTTGTAGATGAAATCTTGAATGAGGTTGCAGTACATGAGTGCTACTCATTTATAGATGGATTCACAGGATATAACCAAGTCCCCATCTCCAAGGAAGACTCGAAGAAAATGACATTTGTCTGTGATTTTGGTTCATTTGCTTACAAAGTCATGCCATTTGGCTTAAAAAATGCACCAGCTGTATTCTCAAGGATAGTTATCAAGGCATTTCAAGAATACATATACAAAACAATGGTTGTGTACTTTGATGATTGGACAATTTACTCCATGCTAAAAGATCATTGAAAATGGCTAAGGCTGATGTTAGAACATTGTCGACAAATCCAGCTATCCCTCAACATAAGAAAATGAAATTTTTTAACTCCCATAGGAATTATATTAGGGCATATCGTATGCAAATAAGGAATCAAAGTCGATTTTACAAAAATAAGAATCATTCTAGACCTAAAACTTCCAGTGAACCCAAAGCAAGTCAGAGTGCTACTAGGACATATGGGATATTACAGAAAATTTATTCATCACTATTCATAAATGACTTACCTTTTAGAATAACTGTTAAAAGAAGACCAAGAGTATGAATGGACTGAAGAGTGTGATGCTTCCTTCGACCTATTGAAGAAAAAACTAGTCGAAGCACCCATTCTTAGATTTCTAAACTGGTTAATCAAATTTCATGTTCACATTGATGCATGAGGCATAGCAATAGGTGCAATCTTAACCCATCCTAGAGATGATGAAATGGACTCTCCAATTGCATATATAAGTTGAAAACTAAACAAGGCAGAATGAAACTATTCAATGACAAAAAGAAAAGCATTAGGGATGGTATATTCACTACAGAAATATCGACATTACCTATTAGCTAATTCGTTCATATTCAACATAGATCACCAAGCCTTAAAATACTTGGTAAATAAACCTTTACATCATGGAAGAATATGTGCTTGGTTGTAACTGTTCCAAGAATTTGAATTTGAAGTAGTAGTTCGACCAAGGAAGCTAAATGTCAAACCCGACCACTTGTCAAGAATCGACACGGGGGAATCGACAGGAGTCAAAGATGATCTCCGAGATGCACATCTATTCCAAATAGAAGCTGTACCAGCAAAACTAGAATAAATAGCTCAATTCCTAGAGAATTCTCAAGCACCTGAAGGTATGAGCACTAAAAAGAAATAAATTCTAGCAATGCAAGTCACACAATACACTCTAATTAACGGATTCTTATACAAAATGGGCTTGGATTAAATACTCCATTGGTGTGTCTTAGAGAATGAAAGAGAAAACATAATTCAAGAAGCACACTATGGACCACCTTTAGGACACTTTCAGTCAAATATGACTGCCAAAAGTATCCAACAATCAGGGCTATGGTGGCCGACATTATACAAGGATTGTCGAAAATTTGTTAGTAAATGTGATCGATGTCAATGCTTAGGTAAACTCTTACCTAGTACTGAAATTCCTTTAATATCTATAAATCCAAGTTTAACATTTGAAATTTCAGCTATTGAGTTCATAGGACAATTTCCAATTCCAACAAAAAGGATAGGTCCATGATACATAAAAACAACAATCAAATACGTTATTAAACCTATCGAAACCTGTTCTAGTGAAGTGGCTTCCAAATTTATATATGAAAATATAATTACTAGATTTGGTTGTCCATTGACCTTAATTAGCGACCAAGGATCACATTTTATTAACTGAAGTATTGCAGCATTGACAGAGCAGTTCAATATCGACCACAAACAAAGTACATCTTATCGCCCTCAATATAATGGGGCAATAGAATCATTTAATAAAACCCTAACAAGAGGCTCAACAAAAATATGTAACACCAATAAAGATGACTGAGATGGAAAAATTCCTAGTGTTCTATGGGTTTATCAAACAACTTATAAATGATCTACCGACCAAACACCATTTCAACTAGTCTATGGCCAAGAAGGAGTTGTCCCCCTACTCTTTCGACAACAGACACCAGCAATAGCCAACATATTACATATTAATGTCGAGGAAGCAAACAAGGATTGACTAATGTAATTATCTAAGCTAGTGGAAGACCGACTTATGGCTATACAACATCAATAAATTCAAAAACAACATCTGTTAGAATAATCAACCCATAGTTACCTACCTTAGATATTAATTTAATTTTTTTTGTCTTATTACCTAATTTCCTAGATTTAATTCTATGCTAGTTCCCTTCTACAAGTCCTAGAAGTCAACACATTCTAACACTGAGTCATGGAGCACTTGGGAAACATCCTAGAAACCCAATTTATCATGTCTGCTTTATTCCATATCCTCCAAAGTGCATATTTTCTTTTTCTGAAAAGCTGCCTTGTTTCATTCTGATTTAGGGAAAAAGGAAAAGCTAGACTAGGTGTAGTTGACTTGTTTTTTTCCCACATCATCCTCCATCCTTTTATTCAAATAAAAGCATGTATTATTTTTCTTTCCATCCCTATTTATCTTTCCCACTTGACTTAAGAAATTCATGAGCATCTTCATAGATTTGGAAACTGCTTTATCCACCTATTGGGGATTTGACTAGATTTAGTAAGCCTACTTTTTTACTATTTTGAATGGAATCTTTATGCATTTGATTCTCTCATGCAATGATATATTGAAAAATCCTATTACTTCACAAGATTGGATATTGTACACTTATTGAATACAGATTAGTGTTATGCTCCAATTTCAGTCTCCTTTGGTGTGAATTTTGCATGTTATATTAGCAATTTTGTGAGTGTAATTGTTCTATCTCCTGGGTTCAATTTCCACATGGTATCAGATCCTTTTTAGATCGATTTCTCTCCTTCATTATTGCTATTTTAGGTTTGACATCTTGACTGGGAGCGCATTCTGCTGACTAGAGGGCATAGTTTCTGAGCTATGGACCAATCTTAGAAGATCATATTGACTCCATTCAATTTCTTTGAGTGGAAAGTTGAGATGGAGATATTGTTGAGAGAAAAATTTCTCTACAAGGTGACTATGAAAACCGGGGAAGAGCCCAATGAAGCTACAGATAAAATTAAATGGCACAACAGGAGGGATAAGTCCTATGGTCTTTTGTGTCTGAGCATTTCAAGAGACCTCCTCTTCCATCTTGATGGATTGAAATCACCTAATGAAGTGTGGGAGAAGCTAGAAGAGATTTTTGGAAAGACAAATGAGATGAGAGGACATCAAGTCAAGAATGAGCTAATCTCCTTGAGTCCTAGGAGCTTCGAATCATTGCAACTCTACTTTTCTAAGTTTAAGGCCCTCGTTTTGAAGTTGAAATAGTGTGGGATCGAAAAGAAGGAAGAGAAACTAGTTTTATCCATACTCTCTAAGCTTGTTCCTGAATAGTCAGTGTTTGTTTCGACCTTCCATGCCACCAAGTTGACAGCTCAAGCCTGGAAAATGACTAAGCTTGCAGAGTTCATGGAATCCCTCACACAGGAGCAAGATAAGTTGGCGATGATGGGCACCATCAAACCTTCTAAAGACCAAGCTTTGGTTGTTGGAGATTCAAGGGTGGATTCAAAAATCAAGAAAAAAGCTAAAAATCCATCTGAGAAAAAGAGAGACAAGAATAAGTCTCAAGAGGAGCCCCAAGGTTCCAAGAAGAACTCCCAGAAGAAGAAGAACAAAGGAGAAATGAGCAAGTGCACATACTACAGTAAGGGATATCATCCTGAGATATCTTATATGAAGAATAAAATTGACATGTTGACCCAACTCTTGGAGAAGAATAACATCTCCCTTCCTGATTGCTCAAAGAAGAGGGAAGGAGGATCAAATTCAGAGGACAGAGAGAGANTCTCTTCATCATAAACTATGGAGCTTCTAGTGATCTGAATGGATATCGGTGGCCACCCACCTATTCCACTGGCTCAAAACAATTGTCAATTGTGGTAGTTTCCTAGTTATTTTTCTACAGTTTTTGGGTCCCAAACTTATGGGGCCGTTTTGAGGCCCTAAATGACTTTTCTTGGATATTCAAGGGCCAAATGGTTGCCATTGACATGCATTTGGTTGACTAAAAGTTGTAAATATTGTATAGAACTTTCCAATGAGTTATTGAATTCCCAAATCAGAGATTGTATGCAAAAGTTATGACCCCAGGAAGTTGA
The DNA here is from genome assembly GCA_001517045.1 of Pseudotsuga menziesii. Classification (NCBI taxonomy): domain Eukaryota; kingdom Viridiplantae; phylum Streptophyta; class Pinopsida; order Pinales; family Pinaceae; genus Pseudotsuga; species Pseudotsuga menziesii. The sequence goes on from LPNX010263292.1 coordinate 679,289, forward strand.
CAGTTCAACTTACCACCTTGGGGCCGCAAAATTTATGACGGTTCATCTTCCAGGGTTACATTTTGGAATTTTGGAGTTCTCACGCTCATTATTATTATAAATAGGCCACTTTGTCCTCATTTTGTATTCATCTTGGCACGAATGAGCGTAACAACCACATATCTTCTCAGTGATAGCTAACACCATTCTGGCAATTGTATTACAATATGTTCTATTTCCGCAATTTAATAGAATATTTGTTTACTGTATCTCTATTATATTTTCAAAATGTCTATTATTATGACTCTGTATGTTCTATTTCATTTCGTTCGCACATAAATCCAGATTAGTGGTATCAGAGCAATCTACCCTTTGATTGTTTCTCGATGCATGTCCTCGATGAGGTCCGAGTATAGAGAGTTTGGTATCGAACTAGTTTCACTTGATCATTATCGCCATCCCAAACGACCTCCCATGGTAGAAGAAAAGAGAGACGATGGAGAAAGAGATCCTATCAAGTAGTTGCTCGAGGCAACCCTCGAGCGACAGAGGAACGAGATGATGGATAGTTTCGCCCAAATACTTCTGCGAATGTCGACAACGGAAAGTAAATATTAAACAAGCAGTCGGTTCAGGATGCAAATCCCTTTAAGGTACAAGTTAACTTTGATATTTCTTTATTTAAAGGAAATATTGATGCAGATGCCTTGGATAATTGGTTGAATGTTCTAGAAGGGTATTTCTCTATCCACAATTTTTTCAACAGAGAAAATATCACCTTCGCGCTCCTTAAGAAAGTCCCCCATGTCCAAAATTGGTGGGGTTCTTATTGTGAGCAAAACCCATTAGACGAGTCTGGAATTTTTGAAACAAATCCAACTTGGGCCTCCTCCATAGATGTTGTTAGGGAATAGTATTACCCTGTGGGAAACTATGATGACCAATACACAAAATGGACCATTCTATGTCAAGAAAGGGACCATACGGTGTCGGAGTACACTAAGAAATTTCATACCTTGTGTACAAAGCTGAGTATCAAGGACTCTGAGTGACACCTAATTCTAAAACATCACAGTGGTCTACATCGGTACATCCAAACTGAGATGGACTTCCTTGACATCTCTTCACTTGGATCCGCCTATCGGTATGCTATCAAAATCGACGAGAAATTTCAACAAAAGAACAAGTGAGACTCTGGACCTACGCACCCACTGTCGAAGCAAGGCAAGGGAAACCCTGGCCCGTAAAACACATGACAAGGAAAGGACAACCAATCCCCACCACAAGTAAAGAAGTGAGATGGAAAGACAAAGAAGGACATCAGTAAGTGGTGTGAATTTAATAAAATCCCTTGGTACAACACTAATGAATGTTGCTCAAAGAAGTCATTAGTGGCCGAGATCAAATCTTTAAAATCAGATAATGATTTTGATTCTAAACCCAATGCCACATTTGCATACAATGGGAGGCAGATCATTGATGCAAACCCCACTGCCACTGTTGCTACCACACAGATTTAGCTAGAGGATCCTGAAGAATCAGAGGCAGAGGAGCACCTATTCCACTCATAGATGTGGGTGAAGGGAATGCCTCTACATTTTGTTGTTGACATTAACAACCAAAAGAACTTGATCTTAGCAGAAGTCATCAAGATATTGGAGCTTCTGATAACACCACACCTGTAACCTTATAGCATCGGTTGGCTAAGCCAAGGACGAGGTATCCACATTACTGAGCAATGCCTCCTACCATATAGCATAAAGCCTTTCAAAGATGAGGTATTGTGTGATGTGGCTCCACTCGAAGTCTGTGATGTATATGAGTCACAGACTCGTAGTGTCATTGTCACTTTGGGAGGACAGCTCTACCGAATCCTAAAGACAGTTGCAGCTGCCACAGTCTCACAGGGTAGGAATATAATCTCCCATACCAGGAAATTATTCCTCCTCACAATTACATCTGAAGGAGAACATAAGATCACAGAGCCCTCCACACCCTCTACACAGGGTGTTTCTACTCATCAGACAAAAGAAGAAGACAGAGCCATTGTTTTCTCATCTATCCGAGTACCTATACGATGTAAGGCCATGCATTCAAGGTGCTCATCCATAAACAAATCATCCATAAAACAATTACAACCCTCTGGGGATGCCAAAGAAAAGCAGCCTCTTCACTTCAGCAAATGTTGCACCAAGAGATCAACTCAACACACAGTTCGAGATATGATACGGGATTCGACGCAATGAAGACCATTGCTTCCTAAGGAGGGAGGATTGATACAAAAGGATATTGGTGGCCACTCACCTATTCTACTTGCTCAAAACAATTGTCCATTGTGGCAGTTTCCTAGTTATTTTTCTATAGTTTTTCGGGTCCCAAACTTTCGGGGCCATTTTGAGGCCCTAAACGACTTTTTTTGGAGATTGGGGGGGGGGGAATGGTTTCCATTGGGATGCATTTAGATAACCAAAATTTGTAAATCTTAGATATACCTTTCCAAGGAGCTATTGAACACCAAAATCAGAGATCATATGCAAAAGTTATGACCCTGGGAAGTTGTCTGTTCAACTTACCACCTTGGGGCCACAAACTTTATGACGGTTCATCTTCTAGGGTTACATTTTGGACTTTTGGTGTTCTCACCCTCATTATTATTATAAGGATGCCCCTCTGGCCTCATTTTGTATTCATCTTGGCATGGATGAGTGTAGAAGCTACATCTCTTCTCAAAGATAACTACCACCATTCTAGCAATTGTTTTACAGTCTGTTCTATTTCTGAAATTTAATAGAATATTTGTTTACTGTATCTCTTTTATATTTGCAAAATGTCTATTATTATGAATCTGTATCTACTGTTTAATTTCATTCTCACATAAATCTGGATCATCTAGACATATGGTTTTGACAAAAGAGACATTCCCCTCTCTTGACATGTTGAAAGGTCCACCAATAGCTTTGGGAGATGACTCTCTCACTGACAGTTTGGGGAAGGGAAAGATTGAAATTGACCATGGTAAGTTCAATAATGTGTTGTATGTTCCAAGTGTTGCCTCTAATCTATTGTCATTGTATCAAATGACTCATATTGGGTCTCCAAATAAGGTCATCTTCTCCCCTGATGATGTTAAAATTACTAAGATTTTGAATGGTAAAATCATAGCAAAAGGTGTTGCAGGTCACACTTTGAAGGTATACAGGTTTTCCCATTTTCTACCCTACTCAAACCCCTCTACTCTTATGATTCATGCTAATGAAGCAAGAAATATTTGGCATGAGAGATTTGGCCATCTTAACTACAAGTATCTTTCTGATTTGAGTGAAAAATATATTGTCATAGGGTTACCAAAGATCAAGTTTTCTAAGGGAGTCTATCAAGGTTGTATCCTAGGAAAACACCCTGAGCATAAGTATGAGAAAGCTAGTCATGAGAGAAACATTGTACCTCTTGAGCTGACCCACAGTGACATTGCTGGTCCATTCCCTCATATTTCCATGAGTCAATCAAAATATGCACTAACGTTCATAGATGACGTTTCCAGGTATTGGTGGGTTCACTTCCTAAAGCATAAGTCTGAATTTTTTGACCTCTTCAAAGTATTTAGAGCCTTGGTTGAAAACCAGTCTGGGAGGAAACTCAAGATCCTCATATCTGACAACAGTGGTGAGTATGTCAAGTCTGAGTTCATTCAGTATTGTAAATATGTAGGTATTCAGATGCAACATTCAATCCCTTACACACCACAGCAAAATGGTGTTGCTGAGAGAAAGAACAGATCACTGAAGGAGATGCTAACCTACATGATGGAGGCTAAGAATTTTCTACCAAAGTTTTGGGCCAAGGATATAAAATGTGCACCCTACATTTCAAATAGGGTGCCTCATAAGTATCTTGATGGAATGAATCCTTTCTAAGCTTGGAGTGGGCACAAGCCATATTTGACCCATTTTAGGATTTTTGGCTCAAAGGATTGGGCTAGAATTCCAACTAAAAAGAGGAAGGATTTGCAGCCCCAAAGCAAAGAGTTCCTATTTGTTGGGTATTCTATAGATTCAAAAGGGTACAGGCTGATTAAATTGAGCACTAACAAATATTTCATTGAAAGAAGTGTTCAGTTCCAAGAAGAGCCTTTAGTAGCAGTTGAAGTTGGAGAGTCTTCTTCACCACCAGATCCATTGATTGTAAGTTCAGAGACTAATGAGTTTGCTGATTTTGATATGTCTAATAATGATGATTTGATTTCATATCCTAATAGTCCTACAAGATCTAAATGGGAATCAAAGACCATTCATGCAGCTGGGGAACTAGCTTGAAATCCTAGTGACACTAGGAGGACTAGATCTCAATTTGAGAGTGCCCTTTGTGTGAAAGCTCATCTATTTGCTGAGAAGTGCTGTCTGATGGTTGAATAATATCCACAAACATATTAATATGCATCACATGATCCAATATGACAAACATCCATGAAATAAGAATTCAGCTCGTTCCAGAAGAACAACACTTGGGAACTGGTTGATCTTCCCTCGGGGAGAAAGATAGTTCAATGTAAGTGGGTTTTCAAGATGAAGTTTGCTGCTCATGGGTCAAATTTGAAATATAAGGAAATATTGGTAGCCAAGGTATACTCACAAGTACATTTTATTGACTACAATGAAACCTTTGCACCAGTGGCAAAGATGGACTCCATAAGGCTAGCTCTAGCCATTGCAGCTTCGAAGCAGTGGGAGGTACATCACATGGATGTGAAGTGTGCTTTCCTAAATGGAGATATCACTGAATATATTTACATGAAACAACATGAATGGTTTGTTTCTAATCCATATTTAGTGTGTAGGTTAAAGAAATCATTTATGGGCTTAAGTAAGCCCCCAGGGCTTGGTATGCCAAGATTGATGGATTTTTTCTATCACTGAGTTTTGTTCGATGCAAGTATGATACTAATGTATATTTGAAGCTGATTCATGGTTCTTTGATTATTATTGTATTGTACATGGATGACCTTCTGATTACATGAAGTTCAAAGAAAGAGATTACCTCCTTGAAGGATGCAATGAACCATGCATTTTCTATGAAAGATTTGGGATTGTTGAGCCAATTATCGGGTCTCAAAATTTCTCAATCCCAACATGGATTCAAAGTACATAAGTCCAAGTATGCTTTGGATTTTCTGAACAAGTTCAACATGAAGTATTGCAAGCCAAACAAGACTCCCTTCCTTTCAAGAGTTAAGCTTGAAGAAGCAGGTTCTTCTCCTATGGTAAATAATACACTGTATAGGCAGTTGATTGGGTGTTTGCTTTATCTTACACACACTCGACCTGATCTATCTTATGCACTTGGTGTGGATTCGATATAAATGGATCAGCCTCATGAGATCCATTGGAGAGCAGCCAAAAGGATCCTAAACTTTGTTTAAGGAACAAGAACTCATGGGATCTTCTACAAAGCAAAATATGATCTTGATTCAATTGGGTTTACTGATGGTGATTGGGTAGGTGACAACACAGATCAAAATTCTACATCACGATATGTGTTCACGCTTGCAGAAGGACCAATCAGTTGGTCAAGTAAGAAGCAAAGTGCCATAGCACTCTCATATACATAAGCAATGTATGGAGGAGTTGTAAATGCAACAACTCAATGTTTATGGTTGCAAGGGATACTTGGAGAATGTGGTTTCAAATAAGAGTTTTCAACTATTATCTACTATAATAATCAGAGCACCATTTGAATCTATAATGATCCAATTCAGAGACATTGAACCAAGCACATTGAGATTCATATACACTACATCAAGCAGCTTGTGCATGATGGCAGCATTCATTTTCTCTTCTATGCATCTTCAGAATAAGTAGTAGACATCTTCACCAAAGTATTTTGTGGGAAGACATTCAGCAATCTCAAATCACTATTGGGGATTGATGATCATGCTGTGAAGCATGATTGATGAAAATATTTCCAAAATTTTGTTTCTTCTTGTCCATGTTTAAGAGAGGATTTTCCCACTAGGTTTTTGCCTCTTTCCTTGGTTGTATGGACAAGGAGTATGTAAAGGGTGACTAAGCCTTATTTATAGGCCCTATATTTTTTTATATTTACTCATCAAGTCAGCCTTAAGGGGGGGTGTTAGAATAATCAACCCATAGTTACCTACTTTAGACATTAATTTAATTATTTTTTGTCTTATTACCTAGTTTCCTAGATTCCATTCTATGCTAGTTTTCTTCTACAAGTCCTAGAAATCAACACATGCTAAAACTAAGTCATGGAGCACTTGGGAAACATCTTGGAAACCAAATTCAACATGTTTTCTTTATTCCAAATCCTCCAAAGCGCATATCTACTTTTCCTGAAAAGTTACCTTGTTTTATTCTGATTTAAGGCAAAAGGAAAAGCTAGACTATGTGTAGTTGACTTGTTTTTTACCCACATCATCCTCCCTCCTTTTCTCCAAATAAAAGCATGTATGAGTTTTCTTTCCATCCCTCTTTATCTTTCCCACTTGACTTAGCAAATTCGTGGGCATCTTCATAGATTTGGAAACTGCTTTATGCACCTATGGGGGATTTGACTAGATTTAGTAAGCCTACTTTTTTACCATTTCGAATGGAATATTTATGCATTCAATTATTTCATGTAATGATATATTGCAGTAGCCTATTACTTCACAAGGTTGGCTATTGTACACTTATTGAATACAGATTAGTGTTATGCTCCAATTTGAGTCTCCTTTGGTGTGAATTTTGCATGTTTGATTAGCAATTTTGTGAGTGTAATTGTTCTATCTCTTGCGTTCAATTTACACAGAAACAAAAAGCATGGGACTAATGAAACATTAAAAACAATAACTTTTCGGTTGGAGATCTTGCGCTGCTGTATAACAGTCAGGTGAAAGGAAAACAAAGAAAATACACACAGAGTGGATGGGACCCTATATCATTGAAGAAATCAATGCCAACGGATCAGTCAGATTGAGAACGTTACAAGGAAGAGTATTTTGGAAACTAGTAAATGGTGCTTGACTGAAGCGGTACCAAAACTGAAATAAAAAATCTAAAAAATAAAATAAAATAAAAAGAGAAATGGTTTCATAAGTGTTAACAAAATCTATAAAAACGTAAAACTAACAAAAAGAATCAAAAGACCAAAACAACAAAAAAATTTGAAAGATGTAGTAGAACACAATTCAACAAAAAAAAAACTGACATTTCCACCATCGACATACCACCTATCGACATCGATAAGAGGATCAAAAGGTCCAATCAAACCATTATTACTATGGTCAGAAGGAGCACTAAAACCAGAATGCATTAAAAGAGCCTTTAATAGAGCATCCTACACCATCAAATCTACCATTAATAATCCCATCGACAAGATCGCCATCCACTGCACCTATAAATACTACATCAAAAAAATATTTCATACCACTTTACGAAGAACTAGAGCAACATATTTACCAGACTTCTGAGAGAAAACTATCCAAGAAGAAAGCTGAGCTAGAAACCGACAAGATACCCCAAAGCAAACCAGAGCCATGACAGCCAAAGCAAAATAAATGGAATCTACTGTAACTCCATTAGTAAAATGATTGGAAAATATTAAAAAGGAAAACATAGAAGAGACTTCGTGGGTGCGACACTTAGCAGAGATCAAGAAATGGGCCTATGAGAAAAAAAAAATTGACAGAGGAAGGGATGAAATTAAACCATAGCACTATCATGAACTATGTGAATGCACCCATCATAGTGAGTTTTGGAGGGACAAAAGAAACTATTGCCAAATTCATTGTTAGCCTCTACCACAAAGGAAAGGTTTCCTTCGACAAACCCGTGGAGATATTTGATGAAACTATTTACAAACTCATTGGGATTTCCAACAAAGGAGACCCAGTTCTTGTAGGTATCAAATATGGGCTGGTCAAGAGACTAACAGTAATGCTGACAGGGAAGAACTCCAAAGGGTTGATTATCAGACAAATCCAAGCTACCACACCTAAAATGGTGGCCAAAATCGTGTCTACAGGCCTGACTTTCACAAGATGAGGATGTGATTTGAAACTCAACATGTTGGAATTTGTTGACTGTATAGCAACATCAGGGAAAATTTAATATTGGGCTTAATATGTAGCTGACATGATCAAATCCATTTGTGAAAAATTCTGAGAATCAGGTGCAATAATTATATTTCCATCACTAATCATATGGATCGCCATCTACCACTTGTGTCCAGAAGGGAATCCATAGTTTTTGGAACCAAGCAAATTTCACACGTGGTGTTTTAAGCCATTTCAATGGATCAAACTCCACATGAACTGGAAGATGAAAAATTACTATTAGAGAATTGGTTTCAAAACCTAAAAATACACACAACTAGATGGAGGGTGGCTCAAAACATTCGAAAATGTCTACCCCCTACAACACATATCCAACTAGAACTCAACCATATGGTAGTATGCCATTTTTAAGGATCCACAACAAAAGAAAAACCCCTTGACTATTACCCAATAGTCAAGGATATTTTTCATAGAGTTGTCCAGGCAATCCAAAGCAAGAATAACCATACCAGTAGAGGCGAAAGAGATAATCAACCTATTTTCAAACCATTGACCAACTAAGAGAAGGAAGCAGATTATGAATTCCATCTACATGTGAGAACCTTAATGTTGAAAGAAATTCCTACAGAAGAATCAAATACTCTTCAACTAGTGACAATGCCGCAACCACAACCACAACCCAATTACAACAAGTATTGGTACCGACTCAGGAGGAGGAAGAAAAGACACTGGTAGAAAAACAAGAATATGAGATGTCGAAATAGAACGTCAGACAGTTAACCAGAGAAATTTCCAAGTCTCAGAAAACACAATATAGTCCAGCAAAAGGGAGAGCGAAGTGCAAACTTATCCTCCAAGAATACTCAGAGGATGAGGATGAGTTTCTTGCTTGCATAGCCAACATCTTGTAGGATGCTGCAAAGAATAAAATATTTGTCGAAGAATAGTTTAAACGATTTGTGGAAGAAGAAGCAAGGTAAGCCAAATCTAAGAAGGTAATAATTACAAACCCCCTTTAAGTTTAAGCTATTGATTTAATTTCCACTCCCCCACCCCCATCTCCAACCAAAATAGTAGAGGAAATTATACCAGAATCGACCATGGTCAGTACATCAAACCTCTACAAAAGTGCAATGTCTGAAATGCTAAAAGAAAATTTTGATAAGGATGCAAACCTTCAATAGTTTATCAACAAGATCCTCAAGATTTTCCACACAACACACCAAATCAACACCACATATACACTTACCGAGTCAATTTCAGCACATTCACTCTGCGCCCAGCAACCCATCCAACCACATCAAATTTTTCCAGAACCAAGAGTTGTGGGGACTATCCAATCTTCCTTCCGGATAAATCATGATAAATCATCCCAAATTGTTGCATCTCGCATATCATCCTTCACAGCATCTACTATAAATCGCCCCCCACTAGTTAATGAACTGGATGAAGAAGACCTAGATGTCGATGATCAGGTTGTAGCATTAGTGATAAAATAAGAAATAAACAACCACTTTGACTCTTGCGAAACCAACAACCTTGTTGACCTACACCCAGAAGTCCGAAACCCAATGTTGACAAATAACATCCTGACCACCCCATTAATCCCAGATCATTCACCATCACCTTCACCACCACCAGCCTTAGAACCCCCTAATGATCCAAAACCACCATCATCACCACCACTAGATATACAAACAATCCCAAACCCCATCCATGAAATACAACCAACAAACCCTAATTCAAAAGAAGTTCATCCAACTGAAAACCCATTGACCACAGAGCAACAGACAAAGCAGCAACAACTAGCATTAGTACCAACAACAACAATAGTAGGCCACCATTCAAAGCACAAAAGTAAAAGGAAAGAGAAAATGAAAAAAGAACAGCAACAGAAACAACAGGTACCGACAGTTATCCACCTTCATGAACTAGGATCGAGGATCAAATATTAGAGATGGAGAACTTGATTAACTGTTGGAAGCACTCAATAAAGACGTTGCAACAAGAAATCAAAGCAGAAAAGAACATCTAGAAAATATTAAAGCATAACAAGTTGAATTCTTGACCAAATGCAGGAACTTGACACAAATAATTCTATGAGGAATAACAGAGACTCACATCGACAAATCATTGAGAGGGCTTACGAGTTTTTGGAAAGTGTCTTGTTGAACCTTCAAACATAGTTGCAAACAAAGAAAGATGAGGAAAAAGAAAAGACTTATGCACTACTAAGACATCATTACATAATATTTTCAGAAGCCCACAAGGTACTACAGGGGCATTTGGACGAGTCTATCACTATGGAAGAAGTATTGTGAAACATGTATACTTATTATGGCCAGGTATTTCAGCAAGATAGAGAGACTCGTGAACATATCAAAACAACAAAACCTTGAAGAAGCAATGAAGAGTACAATAGAAGATCAGATAATACTGGAGAGATAAAAACTAGGAAAATTAGAGAAACAAACACATTAGTGGATGAATCAAGCACTTCCTAGCCTCGACACACTCAACAAAATTTTCCTGCGATTGAAAATACTACTTGACACATCAGAAGAAAAAGATCAAATGCTGGGTCACAACACAAGTAATATCATAGACCTCGCAATACAAGAGAAGATTTCGATCCTGTCAAGCATTACAACCTTGACCATTGACATCCAGACTACTCTCCGCAATTGGAGAGAATTTCAGCACCAACTAGCCATTCACCTACACAGCAAATGAAGATAGAACAATTAGATGAAACCGCTTCAAACAAGATTATTTTGAGTACCTCCCCTATTTCTTCAAGACGAAGAAAGATTTTGTTCCTACGGAGATGTTGGAGGAGCTAGTCGGTGAGCCGACTAGACTAGTTAGCCGACTAATTAGAGATTAGGTCATCCTCCATAGGTTGTGTCAGTTGACTTAACCGACATGTAGTTATTCATAACGGTTTTGTAATCATATATAATAGCCTATTTATCCAGATACGAACTTGGTTCGACTTGATGTTTGTATGAACCCTTATGTGTTTTCTGTAATATAAGCTATTATCTTACCTACTATCTTTGTATCTTGTCTCGATTATGATTATATGATTCTTTATGTGTATTATTGGTAACTTAGTGATCTGAGTGATCACAACAATACCCTAATAAATATAATATAATATTGTTTTGTGATTTCCTATGTGAATTCGGTCAAGAGAGTTTAATGGCTCCGACTTGATTAGGTTAAAATTCAAGTGACAAAAAAATATAAATAGAGGAGTTGTGCTTCTCATTTGAACACAGACTCACTCACTTGTGTAGCGCATAGAAGAGAGAGAGACAAACATACAAACAAGGAGGAGAATACTTGTTTTGAAGTTTTATCTTATACATCTATACAAAGGAATTTTTGTTGGGATTTCTTCCCCTTTAGGGTTTCCTAGGATAACTACTGTGTCTATCTTTTGATTATGTTTCTTTCAGTGATTATGCATATGCTACTGTTGTGAATTTGGTTTAAACACTAATGATATCTAGTTAAGCATAAGAAATATTAACACATAGGGACCCAAGCAGACTCAATAATATTCACAACCCACCCATAATCTTCACACATCCAAATATCAAGAAAAAGGAGAGATGTACGCGACTATTCGAGGAACAATAATGTATGTACATGACTATATGTAATTGAACCGGTGTATATGCGTGAGTGTAAGTTCTATGACCCGCGTATACAAAGGAAGAGCTGGTAAAAAATAAGCTAAGACTCAATTTAATCCAAGGGACTGCCAATAAATCAACAAACCATTCTATGTGACACAGAAACACAGAGAAGTAGAGAGAAAATCAAGCCATTCATGCACCCAAATCCCAACCAATATGGTTTCCAATTCTATTACGGGGAAGATCTCCTATGGCTTGGGGTGGACCACAATAGACAGGATCGTAGTAGAAATAAACCCATTTCCAAACATGCTAAATATACAAGTGAAACTAACAGTAAGGGACAAGGGGCATGCCTTATTCTGGATGTTCAAAGTAGATCCATGTTGAGCTTTCAATCAAACTTGTATCTACACATTTCCCTCAACAACAACAAGATAAACACGCATGATATATGTAAAATATTAGAATCTAATCTCGCATGTTATATTCGAATACATAACCAAAGTAATTACATCTATGGATAAAAATATTTATAATTACACATGCAATGGACGAGAAATTAATATTTCTATTAATATGAATAGATTTAAAGATGAAAAACTATGTTAGTACCTCGTCGAATTCGAGAAACTTAGTCTCTCCACTTGGGCCTCCACCACTTCAATCCTCGATACAAAGGAAGCTCACAAAGATCAAGGCAAGCTTGGGAAATAACACTAATGGTTGCTTCGAGGACTGTAAAGGGATGCAAACTCAAAAGTACATAAGAATGGTGCACAATTACACTATAGTATGTTTGCTCTCCAAAGTTCTCCTTCTCTAATGCTTCATAGTACAATATGAGTGGGCCTAATGGTTAAGAGCATGTGTTTCCTCTTAGGAGGTCAGAGGTTCAAATCCATAGGGGGTAGTGTATGTACACCTCTGTAAACTTTAGTAGTTAAATCACTGCGTAGAGGGGGGTCTCATACACCAAATTGGTATCTCGCTTGACGGTGACCTTAAAAATGGATTATTATTATTATTATTATTATTATTATTATATAGCCCTGCGATATGAACTAAAGGGTCAAACCTAGCATATGGAAGGCCAAGGGACAAGTCCTTTGTTACTTGGTGGGGGAAAACTCCAAATATTGTTTGTTTTTTAGTACATTTCCTGATGTGCGAGGGTGACGGTGGTGCAAGGTGTGTATACACGGGTTGTAGACATGTGACCCGCATATACATGTAAAATATCTTTTAATGGGTTCCAGTGAAGGGTCATAGTAAGAAAAAATGGATAAAAAAGGTCTACATAAAGATAGGAATGCATAAGGTTTGGCAAAACAAGCTATAACAAAATCAATTAAATTTTTTTATGGAAAAATAAATTATATTATTTTAAAAGTAAATATAATTATTAAAACACACTTCCCTTTTTATAAATTAATATATTCATCATACATGTATTCAATATGTTTTGAAAATCAATCTATTTTTACATATAAAACATTCCTTTATTAGCTTACTAAAAACCTAGTCTTTAATATTCTAAATTAACTTTCACTCTTCGTAAATGTTATGTAAAAGGAAATGCACTTAAATTAAATTAAATTTACGGAATCCTTTCACTTTTATGTAAAATGAGACAAATATGTCCACCCAAATTAAATAGGCTTGCTTTATAAAATTTTAATTGTGATATTGAAAAATAGTAGACACCGAAAAATTGTGATATTGAAAGATATTTTTATACCTGCCTCAGCAGGTATATTGTAATCGATCGAAGTCAAACTCCTTTGACTTTGGGTATTAGTTGGTGTCTTTTGAGGCAGCTTTAAAGAATTAAAACTTGTTTTGCAAAGTATGACCTAAGGGTTTGTAAAATATTTTTTTTAATTTTGTTAAAAAGCTATTTTTGTAAACAACTGATTGGTGGATAGGAGATGATATCAACATTGGAGTTTGGTATCTGTTTTTCACTTGACACATGGCTACTATGACATCCGCATTTATTATATTATTTTATTATGTTATTATTTGACTTTATTCCGGAACCAAAATTTGACTTCAATCAACGGATACCAAAACACACAAATTTTGTTTTGTATCATGCCACAGCACCGGTCTTTATGCCTCAAGCAACAGATCGCACAACAAAGTTCCTTCACACTATCTTCAACGCAGCAATGCGTCGTTCAACTTTGGACAACAGCGTCTCCACATAGGTCCCACAACTTTCACCACCGAGCAGCGATCATAGGCGGCAGATCTTTCAGAACTCGTCTTCACATAGACCTCGCTAATCAACACAATCTCCAGCAAATAGCTATCACCAGCAAACAACAAGCTATTCTCAACAA
>LPNX010263292.1:696003-715148 GCA_001517045.1 Pseudotsuga menziesii
CATTATTACTCCATGATCATCTATTTATAAGTGAAAATATACCTAACTTCCATAAAATAAGTAATACATAGTAAACTTTGATCACCTTAGGCATTAATCGACTATGTTGGGATAACTTTTCTTAAGAGGCAGGTACTTAGCAACTATGTTGCTATTTCCACTTGTTATATGTATACGCTCGTCGTTTTTATAAATATACTTGCTTGGTGTATTCACCTATTCCTAACGTGAATTCCTTTGCTATTCTATTAAAAAAGAAAAAAATACGAATCTGTCAATAAATTAAAAAAATAAAAATAAAGTACGATTCTGTCTGTAAAAGAACATATATATATTTCTAAGGGAACATATATATATATTCAAGATAGGACAGAATTTTGGGAACATATATATATTTTCAAGTTAGGACAGAATTTTCAAGGAAATTGCAAACATGATGCATTAAGTGTGGTATATCAAACAAGATCAATTAAATATTTTTTATGAAAAAAAAGATTATTTTATTTTTAAGCTTAAATATAATTAATGTAACACATTTTCATTTTTATAAATTTACAGCATACATATTAAATATGTTTTTGCACTTAAATTAAATTAAATGTATTAGCTACCATGGAATCCCAATATGCTTGCTGTATAAAATTTTAATTGTAATATTGAAAAATAGTCCTACATGATTTTATGGAATAATTAATAATTTTCACCATCAAATTATTTGTTTGGCTTTCAGTAAAACAGAAAAGCTCTTTAACTCTGCAAAAGGAAACTAGCATGTCCTCTTAAATTATATATATTCCTAAGGTAAATTCCTTTGCTGTTCTATTAAAATAAAAAAAATAAAGTACGAATATGTCAGTAACGGAATATGCTTTTTTTAACTGTGCAAAAAGAAGAAACTAGTATGTCGTCTTAAATTATCTTTTTATTCTTAATCGAAATTCCTTTGCTGTTCTATCAAAATAAAAATAAAGTACAAATTTGTCATTAAAATAAAAATAAAAAAAATAAAGTACGAATATGTCAGTAACGGAATATGCTTTTCTTTAACCGTGCAAAAAGAAGAAACTAGTATGTCCTCTTAAATTATCTTTTTATTCTTCATCTAAATTCCTTTGCTGTTCTATCAAAATAAAAATAAAGTACAAATTTGTCATTAAGGAAATATGTTTTTTTATTATGCATGAAGGAAAAACTTATATGTCCTGTTAAATTATATATTCTGCTATTATTAGCTAGGGTGTCCTCTTAAATTGTATATTCTGTTATTATTAACTAGCGTGTCGCAAAGTAATGATTACTAATAATTGAATAACTCTAACAGCCACCCGACTCCCTAGTCCCGACCTAAGAGCCACAAGCTGACGTGAATTCCTTTGCTGTTCTATTAGAATAAAAAAAAGTTTAAGTACGAATCTAACGGAACACTTATATTTTCAAAATAGGACAGAATTTTCATGGAAATTTGAAAAACAAATTTATTCTGGGATCGTGCATAGAGTTAATAAATTAAACATTGAGTCATGGGGATTCTGCACCGTGTTCCTTTAAGATGTCATGTTTGGGCGTCGGCCAAATCGCCCAGCGGGTTCTTGTTCTCGTTTATAGGAGGAAGTGGTAGATCAATCTCGATCATCATTTTCTATCATTCCTCCTGTTATTCGACTGAGTGATGGCAATGGCAGTAGGTGAGTTTGCGCGGTTATTGGGAATTATTTTGGGAACGTTTGGATTCATTATCTTCGTGGGATTGGACATACGAGAAGCATACAAGAAGGGAGTTCATTGGGTGCCCGGACGTGCTCTCGTTATCAATGTTCTCACCATTCAGATCATGGTGTTCGTAGAACAGCAGAGTGATCAGGCTTTACTTGGTCGGAACTTGCACTGTGCAAAAACATTGGAAGATGGCGGGCTTGATAAGGATAACTTCATTATGATACATACTACTAGGGTAATGCTATGTGTGTTGGTAGCCCTTTTCCTTCCGGGATTGGCCGGTGTCAGCTCAGGTGAAAAGAAATGGACCAAAATTTTAGCGCTAGGATTGAACTGTTAACCGTCTATCACCGTTTTCCTGACTCCCTGAAGAGGAATAGGAGTAGGAATAGCCTGCGCTCATCGTCGAACGGGGTTTCGTGGATTTCTTTTATGGTATCGGATGTGTTAATATCGGTATCACTCTTATGGCTCACTCTCCTTCTCATCTGCACTACTAGAGCTAGTCAAAGCATCCGGAATATCACCGCTCAAAGAATTCCCTTCCTTCTTGCAGCAAAGCCTGACCTTCTTGACGGCTGGAAGGGAATAAAAGATCAAGTACTGAAATCGTGGATTGTGGTATGTGTATGTGATCCTCAATCCATCATAGCCAAATCAGTGTTAGCCTCATCAGCTGCACTAGTAGTCACAATTTGCATTATAAGTTCAACAATTGGATGGTTTGTCCGGGGTCCAAAGACAACGATTCCTGCTGGTGCCGAATCCTGGTTAAAGCTCATGACAACTATCTTGGAAGTTCTATTCATCCTTATAGGATGGGCAGTCATAGCTTGGAGATCGCTTACCTCTGTATGTTATTATGGAAGATGGAAGCAAAAGAACTGGTTCGCTTGGTTTAGTCAGTTTTTGGTAGAGGATCTTTGGACAGTGAAGATTCAGGAACAACTAAAAGAGGAAGAAGCAAAATACAGTTTTCGGATTCGGATTGAGGACTATTGGACAAAGTACGTGGAAGCGAAAGAATCAAAGAGGAAACTATTAACTAAGGACGACTTTTTCGGCAAGATTCCCGTGATAGGAAAGGGAAAGCGTTTAATTCTCAAATTTGTTCTCTGCATGCAGTTGATTGTGGTCTTCTTCAGCAAAGTATCTCTGTTTGTCATAGAGGTTACGCTCTATAATTGGTTTATCCGCAAAATAGTTTCATTGTTATTGACAGAGGAGCACAAAACAAAGAAAAAAGAAGAGTTTGAAAAGTACAAACATATTTTGGAGAACGTGAACATCGTTGGAGAGAATCCCGAGACTCTGTTTGCAACGCATCGGAAGGCTCTCAAGCAAGCAACCGAACTTTGGGATGACGGTGGCAATGAAGCTTGCGATATTTTGAACACATTTCTCAAAAGTAAGTTGCAGTCCCCATTTTTATGCACAGATGAGCAGTGCCCGCCATTACGTGTGGGTGTACGTGGCCCTTTGGAATCTCAAAGTCAAACAGCAAAAGGTTTGAAATTCTTTTGCAAAACTCCTTCAGACTCGTTAAAAGAGGAAGATTTCTTTTCCTACATGAGCAAAGGGTCATGGTCATGGAAGTTAACAGCAGTCTCATTAATCAATATAATCGTCTCGCTCTCTCCCCATTGGTGGAAAGAGTCTTTAGCACTGGCAGCATACTTTCAGGCATGGCAGCTGGTGGATTTAGTTGACGAGTGGGACCCAGACAGCGATAGTTTGCTTAGGAAAGCAGCAGATATAGAATTCAATCGAGTAGTGGAACGAGTTCAAAAGGAGCTAGAGGCTGATTGAAATGATAAACCAATGGGGGAGGTGGTTGAGCATATCAAGCACCTTGAAGAAACGAAAAAGAAAGAGTTCAAAGACGAAAGTAGGAAGGGAGACGCGGATAATCAATCCACTCCGGTGGATTGGGAAAAGCTTGCTGCAGCGATCACAGTATACAAATTATGCCAGGGTATGGACTGCAGGGCAGGTAATTTTACAGAACTGAAGGATGAATTAGAAAGCTCATTGGCACATCTCCTGGCTGCTTGCATACAGAGAATGGTTGCCGGCGCATTGGTGGACAGTTGCAGGAAATGGGCACAAGGTCACGACGAAGAAAAATTGCTCAAAGCAATCTACATAGGCGGGAAAACTGAGGCACTGATGAAAAAACTACGGGAATCCGAGGTTAGTAGGTGTAACAGTGCATAATAATTCTGTGTGGGTCTTTTATAAATGTCTTTATGAGTACATAGATCAGCATATACATGATGTAATGAAGTTATAGCTTATTTAAATTAAGTTATTGGTTATAATTGTTAGATTATAATATTGTAATAACTTAATAATGATAACTGATTATTTTTAAAATGTTTCCTTTCATAATTCCTATTTTATTGAGATCTTTTTATTTTTAGTTCATTAATATGGGGGTTGAAAAGTTTACTCCTATAATAATAATATTAAGTATTCAATGTTAGATTTTTTATGTTATTATTTGTTTTAGTACCATAATAAATATGGAATTAAAAATTAGGAGGTTGTTATGATTAGAGTTTTATTGATAACTAATTGAAGCTTAGTTGATTTAAAGATGTCCAATTTTAGAAACTAAGTGGACCTAATAAAAAGATCAATTATAAAAGTATTTTGATAGCAATAAAGTAAGATACCAGTCATTATTAAGTCAATTCATGAAATTGCTTAATACTTTTTTGGTGAAATGTGGTGATCAAAATTTGACATTATAGATATATTCTTAAATTAAAACCATAATCTCAATTAATATAGAGAAAAAATTATAGAGAAATTTGTAATCTTTCTATTGATATGTTTTACAATATTAATATCATTTAATGTGTTAAATTTTTATTTTATTATAATTTTTTTTTCCAAGTTTTAGAAGAACAACTAACTTCTCTTATTGTTAATTAATTCAATGTATTAATATCATTTAATGTGTTAAATTTTCATTTAATTAAATATTTGTTCTTCCAAATTTTTAAAAAAAGTGAACAATTCTAGTTAATTAATTCAATGTTCACTTCATATATTTTATTTATTGAAGCTAGCTAATTTTACTTTAATTGCATTTCTACAATTATGTTCCCACCAACACTTTTCCAACTATTAAAAAACCAAAAAATACTCTTTTGAAGAAACATCCACTATACTAGGGATTTAACCCAAAAAACGGGTTTGATTTTTAATGTTATTGATCTTTCTCTAAATTCCTTCGAAAAAAATTAGTATAAGTTTTAAAAGAAATTAAATAAAAAATATAGTATAAAATTGAAATTGTGACTTAATGATATCTATTCCATAGATGTTTAATTGGATAAATGTTTAATTGAGGAATCCATTGGTCTTAACTTCACGACTTAAGCTGGATGATAACGACAGATTTTACTCTTTGGAAATCACAACTACAAAAAATATTTTAGCAAGAGGGTTGGAATTCATCATTTTAAGACCACAATCAAGCATTTTAAAAATTTCAATAAGGGGTTTAACAAATATTCTGAAATATCTCTATTGATGGTTAAGAAATTCCTGAATTGAGGGTTTTCTTGATAAATCTCCATAAATTGATCAAGCTACTCCAAACCCATCCATTTCCTTCACATGCCTATTAATTCCAATGATTTGTGACTTAAAAAAATTAGAAAAAACACACACGAACCAATGGTCAATAATCAACATTGGGAAAATGACACTTCAAATCATAAATTAATCAACAATTATTAAGGGGAAGATGAAAAAGAACAGTAGGAAATATGGTTTCCTTTGGGCTTCCAAAAAGGAAGTACAAGAGAAGGATAGAGAGAAGATGAGACAAATGCGATTATAATTGAGAGAAGAACATGAATAATTTGTAGGCCAACCCATACTCGATGGTGAACCTAATTGCAGAGTCTTTAGGGCATCTAAATGAAGAAAATATTAGTATTTCTTTAGGTTTATATTTAACTGTTAAAACACACATTTAATTTATAATTCTTCGTATTTATATTTTACTATTAAATTGCACATCTAACTTATAATTTTTCATCTAGATTGTGTTAAAACTTTACTTGAAACCATTGAGCAATACGATAAATAGAATTCAAACATTAATCAAACAACATAACTAACCAATATAATTGTTGCTTTGTGAGGTCACAAAACAAATTATAATCTAAGTAGGAATGTTGAGCTAGGATTCCAAATAATCCCCCTCGGTCATTTATCATTCAAAATATAAATATTTTTCTAAGGAGATTGAAATGATTATATAACAAGTGTGAGAAAACCAAGATAACAATGACATGGTTCCATAGGAGACTAAAGCCAAAGTCCAATGTTTCTTTAAGGTTTCTTGAGCCACCTGTTTTTACCTAGATCATTCGAGGGATATGCAAGCCATTGAAAATAATTCAATGGAGCATACAAGCTAGATCAAAGGTGCTAAGGATATGAGTCTAAAGGTTCACAAGGTTTAACAGGTGACCAAGAACCGAGATTCAAACGTTAACCAAGGGATGAGCAAATATTCATCGATCTGTATTTGTTCGAACAACCGAGATGAATAGAACTCAGTAAAATAGTCAAACGGTTAAGACCAAGGATGAGTAAGTGAATATGTAGACCAATCAATCTAATCAACGGTCGATAGGTAGAGCACATGAGTTGATGTCATGTATGTTTAAATTTGTAGAGGGACAAATTACTTTAAAAAATGAGATTATATCTAACAGTGGAGATCCATCATGCATCTATAAGGTGGATGTACATTGGAGGGCCCCAACCATGTGCAAAAGGGAAATTGTTGGAATCATGTGCCAATTTTTTATGTATTGCACATGATCAAGAAACCTTTCAAAACCACTCAGGCGGGCATGCATTACCACCCCAAGAAACCATAGCGGTTTTTGCATATGATGAAAAGTTAACCCCATCCTTAGGCCTAGTCATCATGTCAGGTCGTGTCATCTAACTAGGCCTAATGTCAGTAGTCACATCACCTATTCTCCTAGCTAGTAATATCCTACCAAGTGTCTCTCCAAAACCAATGCCCATTAATAGTAAAATTTTGTCAATTATGTTAGTCATTGTTATTCGTGCTTTCACAAATACCTGTGAACTAGAGATTTGAGCACCTCAGTACTCCCAATTAACAGCCAAGTCAATCGCCCGAACAAAGGTTGCAATCCATGTCACCTAACTGGGTAAACCAATTTAAGCCTTTATGTATTCAAATTTTACCATCAATTAGTAAAAATATTTTTACCTCGATCCTTTAGACTCCTAATATTAGACCTAACAATAAAATGTAAACCGCTAAAATGTCCCAACCAACCTTTGAAGTTGAACCCAAGTCCATTCTAGCAGATAATTCATTCATTTTCGACCATCAAGATGATATTAGGGACCCGCTAATCTCCCATTTAAACATAATTCAAACCATGTATGAATCCCATTACAAAGAATCCACAGACTAAGACCCCTACAAGTGATGGAAGTTTAACCTAATATGCTTAGTATTCCCTCCCATGGTACATTTCCTCGAGTTTATAGTGTGGTGCTCGACATGTTATTTTCCAAGCCAAAGAACCATCAAATACTCTGATGGAACCAGAGTTTTCTGTCATATTGATGTTGAAAGCATTAGGAAAATGTTCACTCTACCAAAAGAACAATACCTCTTACCATTTGGGGATACAGAGTTATCCCTTCAATACAAAACCCTAAGCCTTGATAATAAAATGAATGTCATAAACTATTATATGGAAGCAATATTGGTAGCTGCGAACCAAAATCACCCTTTAAAAAATTATTTTCTTCAAGCCTGAGGCTTGAAGGATAATTTCCCTATTGTGTTCCATATTAGCATACAAAGGAAATGAAGATGTACATGAGACTGTGTTAGGTTTTCTCTCACATTTACATCCAGCAGTAGTCCAAACTCCTAAGTAAAATACTCATTCTTTCTTAGCTCATACTCTCAATCAACAACTAAAAACGTTTCCTTCCCAAGAGATTTTTAGGTTTTCCTCTTGTTTATTCTTCCTTTTCCTGCACCAGAATTTCAAATATTTTGAAACTCTAGGCATGAACATGACTGATCAATTAGACATGGACATTCCTAATTATGAATGGAATCCTATTTTTATTAGAAAAGCTAGCAATTCAAATTTCACAAAATTTACCAACAAGGGCATGAGGATTGCATATATGGTTATCCATGGAATATATTTTCCTAGAGTACTAAGAGAGGGAAAAGAATAGTTCAAGTTTACTCCACAGACCAGATTTAGGGACTAGTTCCTTTTTGAAAATCATACAATTTTTAGGGTGTATGGATTTGAAGAAAAACCCTACAAACTACCCACCTTTCTGCCAATTAAGATCTTGGCAATAGAATATTCCATACAAAGACTTATATCAAATGAGATACACTTTGGGAGTGTTAAACAACAAAAATATTTCCAGAGTCCCAAAAGATATTGTCCTTTCCAGCTCATATATCTAAGTGGTGTACATTACCCAAAAGGATTCCTAGAGAAACTAATCCCAGATAAAGCTGAAGTAATGCCATGTGACCATCATGGGGTAATATAAAAAAAAGGAAGAAAATAAAACTGCAGCATATGAACCAACTCCGAGGCTTGATTTGGTAAACATTGCTAATAAAAATAGATGGGAGGAGGTTGAACAGATTATGAGAGAATCAACAACTTCAAGCGAGCTTGAGCAAATAGTAGGACATAAAAGAGGGTGGAATCTATCCTTCGACTTACTTAGCTGTTGGATATAGATTTAAGAAATAAGATTCTTTCTTATCTGAAGTATACATTTGCCTATTTTTAATTATTCGCTAGGTGTGGTAATCTTCGTTTTTTCATAAATAGGTTCTGTAAATGGTTATAAAGGATTATATTAAAAGAGTAGGGTTAAAAAAAAAACAATTTACGAATATAAATAATAATATTAATGTTGTATTGATTGTTTAAAGTTGGGTTTACTGAGTACTTAATTCATGTATTGTAATATGACTAGCGTAACATGTTTATAAATTAGGTTTTAAAAGTATTAAATAATAAATGGTTTTTTTTCTTTACTAAATGTAAATGAAGTGTTTGTATTACAGTAATTATTATTGTATTATACTACACACTGTTTAATGACTGTGTGACAAAATCTTTCTATAATAGATTCTATCTAATATTATTATAGGTTTTTGTAAAAAAGTTTAAGTCCTAGAAATTGATTGTTATGATAATATAGCTGGAAAAAAAAACAGTAAAAAGCTTCCAAAGTTAAATCAGTTACTTGAAGATATTGCTGGTAATTTATCAGAAAAATTGTTGATTCAATTCTACATAAACTCTACAATTCAATAACAGTTCAGATCATTTTATCCATGTATAATCATTCCTATCTATAGCTAAACAATCCTTCTGTACTGGAGTACGTCATCGTAATATGAGTGGGAAAATGCAGAAAGGAATTTTACTCATTAATCAATCATTTTTAATTCTAGTTTCATTTATTCAGATAATCATATACAAGTAAAGTTTCCAAAATAAATTGCATACTTAATCATTCTACTAGCAGATTCATAGTATCTAAGTAATAATAGAAAAACTAAACATGATTGCTTTCATTCCAGTAATTTGCTTGAATAGAAATAAATAAGATAACACAATGGAAACTGATAATTTGTAGAAGAGACAAACAACCCAAGGATCCTGTTCCACCCAACGTTTTCCTGAAGATAGCTCAATTACTTGTCTTAGGACCCCCAAGCTTGTCCACTGATCCACCAAGATGAATGCACTATGTGAAGAAATGGGATTAAATACCCCTCCAACTCAATAATAGTACTTGACAAGAGTAATTCTATCCTCGATAGTATAGAACTCATTTATGTGGCTGCACTAGTTCAAAATGCAACCTTAATCACTCAATACACTTCTAACTTTCCCCTCATTAAATCTCTTGTGCTCCTTTATCAACTTCAGAAATTTCACAAGGTAAGAATGAATAGCCTCTTGCTAAATTTGATGGATACATATATGCATTCCTAGGTCTTTTGGTCAGTTTTTTAATTAATGAGCCACCTGATTTGTTCCACTTTCTTGGGGAACATGACCACAAAATTAGGGAATTTTCCCCCTGCAACAGCTAGAAGTGATTGAGTATGCTGCAATGTGTCAATTTTCTCTCACCCCGGTCTATTCCTCCTAGTGGGTCAGTGGACACTCATTCAACAGCCTCCTTAGGCTATTTGTCTCATCTTTTATTTATTAAATAATAAAATATTCAACATAATTAATTACAGTCATCCTTGACCTCACTTGGTCAATAGCCATAAATTTACTATAAAAGTAAAATATAATGTTTTCTTAAACATAAAATGTTATTGAAATTGGGGTACATGACAAAGTAACATAGCGTGCATAAGCCTTTTTATGCCACTCCCACCATTGTTATCATTCTGGATCAAAATACAATAACCTAACCTTATGTTTCATAATGTCATCGGTAATACCATGAAGGGATAAGTAATGTTCCCTTTGAGTGACTCATCTTAATGGATTATGTTACAGAGAAAAATTCATATGGATTGGGGTGGAGCACAAGAGATAATATGACACCATAAATCAATCCATTTCTTTATGCAATAGAGATAAACAAAGCTAACACTAAGGGATAAAAGGCATACCTTATTCTGGATAGTTGTAGAATATCCACGTTGAGCTTTCAATCACACTTGCACCTACATTCCATTCTCAACAACAATGAAACATACAAGAATGATATATGTTAAGTGTTATACCTACTCTAGCATATATAAATACAAGATATATAATCAAAGGTAACCACATCCATGGATAACAATATTCACAGTTACACATACAATGGACAAGAAATGGATACTTGTATTAATTATGAACAGAGATATAAGTGACAAACTCTATCGGCACCTCGTTGAAATCAAGAAATTGAGTCCCCCACCACTTCAATCCTGTGTATCAATGGCAAGCTCACAAGAAAATGGAAAGCTTGGGAAGAACATCAATGGATTCTCAGAGGATAAAGGGATGCAGACTCAAGTATACCAGAATGGGGCATAAATCCATGATAGTTTATTTTCCCTCCAAAATTCTCCTCCTCCAATGCATCCAAGTAGCTTAATATATACCCTTCAATGGGAAGTGAAGGGCTGAGGTTGAGTGTTCCAGGAATATGGAAGGAAAAAGGTCAAGCTATTCGTGACCCAATGAGGAAAACTCTAAATATTTTTTTAACACATTTCCCAATGTAAAGGTGTCACAGTGGATAAATATGGGTGTACATGCAGGTCACAATGGAGAAATCAAGGTGTACACATGTATCAAAATGGAGCAAGTTGTGTATACCCATAAATAAAACTTTTAAAGGGTATTTTTGGAACATTAGAGTTTATTTTGAGAAAAGCGGGTCAAAAGAGTTTGCATATGGACAAGGAAGGCCATAAAACCACGATATACCAAGCGTAGTAAAATCATATGTAACATCTTCACCCTAATGTGTGAGGTCATCGCAAGTTACAATATACTGTGAACAAGATTGACATAATGCATGAATATGGTTTATGGTACACTGGAATCTGGTCATGAGAACTGATGTCACATAGATACTAGCATGATCAAGGAGGTAGAATATATGGAATCCCACCAAGCTCGGAGGTATTCTAAAAAAATCACCACAAGTACATGTCCCATCACGTGAATAAAGGAGTGAGTCGAACATGATGGACCATCATCTTATTACTGGACATTGATGTATACCATTAACAAATGTGAGATATCCCACCGATAATGATAATGGGAATCAAGGTACAGAGTGCAATCCAACAAGTTTGAATAGATGTGTTGAGTTCGAACACCTGAGAGAGTCCATCGATTAGGGGACATTGATGTATTCTTGAATTTGTCGATGGCAAGAGAACCTGTCACTAATGACTGCAAGTCTCAAGGAACTCAATGGAATCTGGATCCCTATTCTAGAATAAATGATCTGAATTTGATGGAATGGAATCCATTGGAAGGAGGAAATTAAGGCATCCCCCATCAAACAACACGATGTACTCAGCAACGCTAGATAATTTGGAAGAACTCAGATGTGCAAGATGAGAACGAACCATTAATTGTATCGGAAATGACCAACATGCAAATTCAAGATAACTGAGGAATGGTCGAATTAGGGTAAAACTTCCTTTGGACAAGAGAATAAGGAATATGGAGATGCATAGGAAACATAGACTCAACATGGAAATTGGGAATACTCTTCAACATAGTATGCATCGACAGGGAATTTATAAGGATTGGAAACATAACCAATCAGTGGATAAAACTAATAATAATGAGTACAACTCCTAAAGTCATACTAATAAACCAACCAATGGATAGAATATATGGTGCTCTATTTGAAGGTGACACGAGATGACAACTTCCAAAAAGTAATATCATTTCTCATCCGTATTTTTATGTTTTTTTTTTTTTTTTTGTCTTTTTCATATTGGAAATATTGAAAAGGAATAAAATTGCTTATAGTACAAAACTAGGAGGAAACGAGTTTCATGGGAAAGAAAACTTGTTTGAAGCAATGGAACATACCTATGCTTAATGCAAGGAAGCACAAGTAGGATAAGGAAAACTAGGGGGATGTCTCCTTCGAATATGGGATGATAAAGATACAAAATATGTATAGAATGATATTCTTGGATAGGATTGAGACAAGCTCGGGCTATATCGGATTATAAAACTGAGGCTGGGAGATAGAATAAATCTTAATAAGGAAAGCGGATGCATGAAATGCAATTACAACTTGATATAAATGAGAGTCCCTATGGGATATGGACAACATAAATTTCAAGAAAGAATATGAATTTCTTTCTCAAAGACATGACGTAACTACAACAGACTCCCATACCTAAGGAAGAATGCTTAGCATGTGTACCAAATGGAAAAATGAGATCTATTTAGGGCACCCATGAGTAGGAAGGCTCTACCACTTATGTAATGCCACTTCTAGTAGCAACGTGAAGGTTCCTTAACATCAGGAAATGGGTTCATACCTATAGTTTAGGAAACATGGTCACAGGACAATGCATGATGCACATGGAAAAGTGATCCTATAATTTATTGACCAAATCCTACACCTCTTCCTCCTCAAAATCCTCTACATAATCCTCTGTGTTATTGATATTGTAGTTGATTGAATTGTTTCTGCTATGGAGGATTCGATTGTACTTGCGCATACTATGGTTGAGTATATTGTGGATGATGTGGAGAAAATTGCATATGATTGTATTGTGGAGGTGGCAGAGAAAACTGCAGTTGCATTTGCAGCCATGGTACAAACTGTGGCTAAGTTGGTGGTTGTACCACTTGTAGATGTACTGTTAGATGCTATTCTCCCAGCTTCACACAATACCTTGCAGCCATCATCCTCTCCTGAATAAAATCATATGCTCGACAGTCCTTATCTTCATTCCTAACAGATCGGTAGAACGTGCAATACAAATTTGTTAGCTTCCACTAGTTGAAAATGAGATACTAGTGACCAAACAAATGACCAAAATCTGCATATCAATGACCACTTTTGGTTTGGCGATTGTTGGTGTCTAATTTACGTTCTTTTATTACGTGACCAAAATTGGTCATTTATAGCTTGTGAGTTGGTCATTAATTTGGTCATATATTTGAGTCAATGACCAAATATATGACCACATTTATGACCAAATCAATGACCACATGACAAACTAGAATATGACCAACTTTGGTCGCATAATAAAAGACTGTAAATTAGCCACCAAAACTGTTTTTTGGTCATCGATATGCAAATTTTGGTCATTTATATCTCATTGTTTGGCCACGTATCTCTCATTTTTTTCTCATTTTAGATGCGAATTTTGGTCATTAATCGCATTTATTGGTTACTAATTTAGTCATTTTTAGTCATTTCATGCGTGGTTATTATATTTTAGTAGTTTTAATGGTGTCCATTGTTAATCAATATAAATTTGTAATATGATATTATGTTTAAATTAAAAAAATAATCATACATTATTTATCACCATCTAATACACATGTGAATTATGCAATGTCACATTAATTACTTAATTACAACACATATAAGTAATATAAAGTAGAACCATATAAGTTTTAAGCCGCACAAATTATAATATATGAAATGTCAAGTATTACAATAAATATGAGTTTTCTCAAAAACTATCTCCATATAAATTTACATGAAAATCATCTAGTATATCAATGAATTTTCAAAATATTACAATGGCTAAACCATCGCACTTGTACTTGGCTTCTAAGCCATACTTAGATCCCGTAGCAGCTTCAAAACCATACTTAGCAGCTTGAAACCCTCAGCAACAGGCTCTTCATACTCAATGGAAAATCCTTAGGAATAGGATCTTCATACTCAATGACCCACTTTTTGAGATTTCTAATTGCGCACATGCTTCTATATCCACACTGCACGTGCGTATAATCTTTCTAAGCTTTATGTTAGATTTTTAGCATTTAAGCTATATGATCTTAGGATCTTATATGAGAGAATAACAAGCACAACAATCAATCAAAAGAGACAATCAACAAAAAGATTTTCCTCAGGGAAACCATAAAGGAGAAAACCCCACAACTTCCTTAGAGATAGAATCAATACCAAAAGTAAAACCCAAAGACATTAAGATGATCTCCCGACAGCAGTAGTCTCTCTCTCTCTTGTCGCAACTTCTTTTGTATCTCTCAGTTATGCGCTACAGCTGAGTGTGAGTGAATGTGTGTTAAATAGAGAGGCTCCCTCTCTATTTATACTAATTCCCAACTTGACAATAACTCACTAGGGATGAATTCTCTAGGAGAGTCTAATAACCCTAGGGCCTCGCAACTGCGAGGACTTTAACCCTTGAAAAATAAGGAGGGTTACACTCTATGACTTTACATGACTTGTTTACATTATTGAATCTCCTAATCGGAACATCGACGCATGACATGCCTCACTTACATTACAGATACATCCCAATATAAATATCGGGGTACAATACATAAGATATACAAGTGAATACATTCTGAAGTTACAAATACATCAACACCCCCTCTTAACTAGGAAGGTATTTCCTCAACACAATTTATCCACACATGAAGTCTTCTTCTCTGTATCATCTGGATCATCATCAAGTCATCTTAATCTTCAATTCATCTTCATCTTCAAGTGATCTTCATCTTCAAGTCATGTTCATCAAGTCACCTTCATCAAGTCTGAATCATCACTAGATCTGGAGCATCATTGGATCATCATCAAGTATGGACCATCACTTGATCTGGATCATCACTTGATCTGCATCATCACTGGATCATCATCAATTTCAGATCATCACTTGATCTAGGTCATCACTTGATCATCATCAAGTCTAGATCATCACTTGATTTGGAACATCATTGGATCATCATCAATTCTGGATCATCACTTGATCTAGAGCATCATTGGATCATCATCAAGTCTGGATCATCACTTGATCCAGATCATCACTGCTAGATCATCACTGGGTCATCATCATTGGTGCTATCTCAATTCTACTTGTCACGGGAAGTTCTACAGAGCCAACACCTTTTCATGCTAGTTGTAGGCCTCTCCTTCATGTAGGTCTTCATTGTCTTCAACACTTATATATGGCCATTGAATGAACCATGTCAGAAAGGCCCACCTAGCACTTACATTTGACCATGGGAGGAACACATCCAAGAACCATGTCAGAAGGGCACACCCAACACTCACATCTGACCATGGGAGGAACACATACAAAACCCATGTCAAAAAGGCCCAACACTCACATCCAACCTCATCTTGTCAAAATAGCTCTGTACTTACATCTGGCCTCATATTGTCAGAAAGGATCTACACTTACATCTGACCTCATCTTGTCAGAAAGGATCTGCACTTACATCCGACCTCATCTTGTCAGAAAGGATCTGCACTTACATTTGACCTCATCTTGTTAGAAAGGCTCTGCACTTACATCCAACCTCATCTTTTTAGAAAGTCTCTGCACTTACATCCAACCTCATCTTGTCATAAAGGCTCTGAACTTATATCTGACCTCATCTTGTCATAAAGGTTCTACACTTACATCCGACCTCATCTTGTTAGAAACACTCTGCACTTACATCCGACCTCATCTTGTCAAAAAGGATATGCACTTACATCTAATCATGTGGGAACACATCCCACAATCACATCAGAATGGCTCTCCACTTATATCTGATCACGTGGGAACACATCCCTCAATCACATCAGAATGGCTCTGCACTGATCATGTGGGAACACATCCCACATTGACATCAGAATATCTCTGCACTTACATTTGATCATGTGGGAACACATCCCTTAATCACATCAGCATGGCTCTGCACTGATCAGGTGGGAACACATCCCACAATCACATCAGAATATCTCTATACTAATCATGTGGTAACACAATGCACAATCACATCAGAGCATATATACAATTACATTTGATCATGTGAAGCTCAGCCTTCCACCATGTTAGAAAGGCCAACAGAAACATGAATTCCCTTTGGAGGGAACCTCAATCTGGAGAACACTAAGAAACTTCACTCTGGCTAATAGTTTGGTCAGCACATCAGCTATCTTCTCGTATGACGCAATATATTGGAGCTTCACTACTCCTCTCTGCACCATATCCCTGATATAGTGATATTTGATCTCAATATTGTTTGACTTGTCATGGAACACTAGGTTCTCTAACAACTTCACACATCTCTGGTTGTCATAATATAAACAAGTAGCATCCATCTAGAGATCAAATAAATCATACGATCACTTTCTTAGCCACACTGCCTCACAACTAGCCGAACAAGCTGTAACATACTCTGCTTTGGCTATACTTCGTGTCACACAAGATTGCTTCCTGCTAAACTAGGAGATCACACCTGATCCCATACTGAAGCAAAATCCCAAAGTTCTCTTTCTATTAATGGAACTGCCTGCCCAATCCAAATCCACATAACCTTCCAGGTTAATATTGTGATTTGCCTCATACTTGAGCCCATAATCAACTATACCCTTCAGGTACCTTAGAATATGCTTTGCATCAATCAAGTGAACATGTCTTGGATACGTTAGGAACTGGCTCAATGTGTTCACAGCAAAGCAAATATCTGGTTTCGTATTCATCACATACATCAAGGACCCAATCATATGACGATACACCATAGCATCAACCGATTCTGATGAAGCATCACTCAGTAGCTTCAAGTTTGATTCCATAGGTGTGGTCATGCCCTTGCAGTCCATCATCCTGAAGCTCTTCAAGATATCTACTACATACTTCCCTTATCCCAGGGAAATTTCATCTGCATTTTGCCACACCTCCATGCTTAGAAAGTAGTGCATCATACCCAAGTTCTTTATTTCAAACTCAACAGTAAGCTTCCTCTTCGTATAAGCAATCAACCCATCCTCACTTGTCATGAACAGATCATATGCATACAGTAGGAGTATCACTGGGTTCCCTTCTTCAACCTTGTAGTAAAGGTTGGAGTCTGCTTTACTCTTGGTAAAGCCCAAACTAGATAGGAAAGCTGTCAATTCTGCAGTAACATGTCCTAGGTGCATGTTTCAAACCGTACAGGGATTTCTTTAAATTACACACATGATTCTCTCTGGCATGTGTCTCAAAAATGAGTGGTTGCTCCACATATAGTTCCTCTTCTACTGCACCATTCAAGAAAGCTGTCTTGACATCCATCTGGTGTACTTTCCACTTCATTACTACAGCTAAAGAAAGTATTGATTTGATGGAAGTATATCTGGCTACAGCTGCAAAGGTTTCTTCATAATCTATTCCTTCATTCTTGGAGAAACCACGAGCCACAAATATTGCTTTATATTTCTCTATGCTACAATTTGCAGCATGCTTGATCTTATAGATCCATTTGGAAGTCACAACAGACTTTCCCTCTGGTCTTGGGAAAACATCCCAAACATCATTATTCATGATACATTGAAACTCTTCAATCATAGCATCCTTCCATTCTTTATTTTATGTCGCTTCTTCATAGTTGGATGGTTCTTTATCAATGAAGTCACATAAATAGGGCTACATAACTAGAGTAGGACCTAGTTCTTTTCCTCTCTCTGTGTATCTCTTCTACAGCCCCATATCTTTCTGCACCTTGGATAGCTTCTCATACCCATGCAAGATTCTACAGGTTCTTGAGGATCTTCTATTTCTCGATCTTCTTCTTGAGTTGCATCGTTCATGGTTGTGTCATGAATTTTGGGTACTTCTATTTCTTTAGGTTCTTCAGTAGGTCTCTTTCTGGATTTGTTGTAAGTTGAGTCTTCGTCAAATGTTACATCCCTACTGATGTATATCTTCTTGAATTGTGGGAAGTATATTCTGTAAGCCTTCGAGCTTTCAGAGTATCCCACAAATATACCATTCCTTCCTGAAGGATCTAACTTTGTCCTCTTTTCTTTCGGAATGTGTATTTACACTGGACATCCAAATATTCTGAGATGACTGACTTCTGGTTTCTTTCCGAAAAACACTTCTTCATGTGTCTTGTTCTCGAGTACTCTATGTGGAGTATGGTTATGTACATACACAACTGTTCTAGCTGCTTCTACCCATAGATGCATGGGAATATCTATATCATGAAGCATTGCCCTTGTAGCTTCCATGATCATTATATTCTTCCTTTCTACAACCCCATTTTGTTGTGGATTATATGGAGTGGTCAAATCCATCTTAATCCATGAATCTTTTCATAATTCCTTGAATTCATTTGATGTGAATTCTCCACCATTGTCTGATCGAAAAATATTGATCTTCTCCTCTGTGTAGTTTTCGATCAAGGCTTTGAATTCCTTGAACTT
Organism: Pseudotsuga menziesii; assembly: GCA_001517045.1. NCBI lineage: Eukaryota > Viridiplantae > Streptophyta > Pinopsida > Pinales > Pinaceae > Pseudotsuga > Pseudotsuga menziesii. The sequence continues at coordinate 714,676 of LPNX010263292.1, forward strand.
GCTGAATACTTCATCTTTGTTCTTCATGAGGTATATCCATGCCTTCCTAGAAAAATCATCAATGAAAGAAAAATAGTATGCATACCTACTTAATGAACTGGTTGACATCGGATCGCATACATTGGAGTGAATGATTTCCAAGATTCCTTTAGCTTTTGTTTTGCTACTTGAAAATGTCTTCTTTGTATTCTTTCCTTTTGCATATCCCTTGCATACTCCTTCATGTTTTGCTTGTATTTCTAGAAGACCTTCAACAACTTTTCTTGCAAGCGATAGTGCCCTATAGTGCACATGTGCAAGCCTTCTATGCCAAAGTTCATTTGGTTCTACTATGTTAATAGGAATCCTCAACCAGTGTTGACACTGCTTGTTTGTAGAAGGAGCAAGTCGACATAAGTCGACTTGAGCAAAGACCGACTTAGTCGACCAGCCGACTAAGTCGAGAGACCGACTACGTCGGTCGGCTGAGTAAA
>LPNX010263303.1:0-19689 GCA_001517045.1 Pseudotsuga menziesii
AGTTTTTCTCTTACTGTTATGTTTTAATAAAAGGGAATTATTGAATGTGTAGACTTAGAGTTTATTGCTCGATTTCAGCTAAATAACCTTGTTCTGCTATTTGTAGTTCTCTCTGTAAATAACAAATGATTTTAGGGATCTGCGAGATGTAGAACAGTTGGTGGCGGGGTATGGTTAAGACGCCCCCTAAGCTGGAAGGTCACCGGTTCTAATCCCGTCNTTTGTAGTTGTCTCTGTAAATAACAAATGATTTTAGGGATCTGCGAGATGTAGAACAGTTGGTGGCGGGGTATGGTTAAGACGCCCCCTAAGCTGGAAGGTCACCGGTTCTAATCCCGTCGGATACCTAAAATCCAACCATGTTAAGGGTTGGTGCCGTCCAGGCTGATCCCGGAGTGATTTTGACGGCTTAGATGCCCCTGGTTCATGGCCACTCACCCAATGGCAACCCTGCTAGTAAGGGGGGTTCCACCACTTTGCCAACAAAAAAAAATGATTTTAGGGACCCATAAGTAGTTACAGGTTGTGAGAGGTATAATATTTTTTTTCTACAATTTCTTTACAGAGTAAAATTATTTATTTTACATGAAAGTTTAATAAATCTGACTATATAAATAGATTTAATACAGACCATAGTTTTCCNCAACAAAAAAAATGATTTTAGGGACCCATAAGTAGTTACAGGTTGTGAGAGGTATAATATTTTTTTCTACAATTTCTTTACAGAGTAAAATTATTTATTTTACATGAAAGTTTAATAAATCTGACTATATAAATAGATTTAATACAGACCATAGTTTTCCTCTGGGTTAAGATATCTTGGTTTCTAATCTTAGTTTATGAATACGAAACATTTCTGCAAAACTATATGTGCCCCCTATATTTTATATTAATTAAAAAGTAATAAGGTTAAAACCCTAACTGTAACTTATTACTAGAACAAAATATCAAATAAAATTGGATGCCTTCAAAAGTGCTAAGGTTCTTCGATCATCTCGACTTGATATTCCTAGGATAGTTTTAAGATCTGGACCTATAAAACTCATAGGATCTAGTAATTTCAAATTTCTGTAGTGTTACTAGAATATCCTGAAATTTCTTTTATTTTTGTTTAAGAATAGTAAAATTTTAACTTAAGGGTTTAGATCTGTATTTAAAAACAATACAGCTTCCTAATTTAGAGAAGAGATCGTTTATAACTCAGGTAATAAGGTTATACGCCCATACTTTGAAATATGAATAATACATATTATTCATTTAATTTACTTTACTCATCCGATAAAATTTTATATCTCCGTACTANAAGGTAATAAGGTTATACGCCCATACTTTGAAATATGAATAATACATATTATTCATTTAATTTACTTTACTCATCCGATAAAATTTTATATCTCCGTACTAGAGTATGTCACTAATACTTTTGGTGAGAGGAAAAATACAAGGGATAATTATTTTTCAAATTCCAATCAATTCAGCATCTATCCATTACCAAATTCAAACAATTTTCAATACTAATATCCCAAACAAATTACAATATATTAATATAGAAATAAATAATGACAGAGGAAGATGAGAGTTAGAACTTGGAAGTTTATAGAGAAGTGGAACCATTACCCAAGGGAGACTGTTCCACCCAACTTTTCCTGAAGCAACCAAATCACTTGCTTAGAACCCAAGCTTGCTCACTGCACCACTAGGACAGTTACTCAACACTCTAACAACAAACTTAACTCAGCAATTCACTCTAGCTATCCCCTCATCAAATTTTTTGTGTGCCTGACTTTTCAGTTTGCAGCAATCACAAAGTCATTCTCTCAGAATCAGAATGAGTGGTGAGCCTCCTACTCAATTTGATGGTTTATATAAGATTTCCTAGGTTTTAGGGTCACTTTTTAATTTAATGAGCCACCCATCTCAGTTCCCCCTATTAGGGAACATGACCATTTTTTTAGAGATTATGCTCCTGCAACAACTAGAAAGTGAATGCTGGTGTTGCCACTTGTCAATCAATCTTTTACAGCTGCTCCTTCCTCCTAGTGGCAGTGAACACTTATTTAACAATCTCCACTGAATAGGTGTCTCATTTTATTAACTAATAAAATAAATAATTATTCAATTACAGTCATCCTTGATCACTTGGTTATAAACATTACAATAAAATTTAACATAACGTTTTGTTAAAATAAAAATTAAATATTTATTTTTCTAGTTTTGGGTATGTTACAATTAGTGTTTGGATTTTGTTATTGTTGTGGAAAAACAAAATAACATTTTGACTTTTCTAAAAAAACTAAAAACCATAAAGCAATGTGAAAAAAGGATAAACCAAATTTGAAATTTTCTTTATCTAATCATACCATCCATGTTTGAATCTATTATTATTTTGCTGAAATATATTCAACAACTCAATTATATTTTAGAAAAAAAACATAATTTTTAACACAAATAAGAATGCAAATACTAAAAAAAATTACTAAAATGATCCAAGAAAAACACAAATTATAACACATAACAATGAAAATACTTAAAAACTAAAATATTGTGTTTGATAGATGTTGGGAAGAGAAAGACATCTATTGCAATTGGAAATCTTGGAGCTATGCCCATTTTGTTTGGTCTTTGAATATTCTTTCCACAAAATTAAACAACTTTTTTATATTTATATAAAAAATTCATTCACTCATATGGTAATTAAGTATGAGGACAATGGTAAAAAGTTGGGTTGTGTTTGGGGGATTTGGAAACTGTAGCATTATAGTTGATATTTTTTCTAAAGACTTGTAGAATTCAATGTGATTGGAAATCCTTAATGCTTGAAAATGTAAAGAGTGATAAAAAGAATATAACAAATCTAAAAAAAATTGGTGTTTTATTCAATTTGGAAAAGAGCTTGGTGACAATATTGTTGAGAATATATCTACATCATCCATATTGGCTAATGATGGGGTTCACATTAGAAGTGCCACTATGAATCATATAGGATCCTACCATTATTTCTTGGTGGAATGAAAGAGTTGATATTGTTATGTCTTAAGGTTATTTACATTGTGTTGAGTAAGTATAATTCAATTAATTATGGTACAAATTTATGGAATATGTTTTTTACAACAATAAAACCATCGCATGAGGAATTCATCCAAGAAAGTGAGAGCATGGAAACACCTAGCTCATTGTTTACTTATTTTCTAGAAATGGGAAACCATTTAAAGCTTGCTTCATTTCTCAAGAGAAAGAAATTGCTTGTCCCCCACATTTTGTCAATCATGTCTATTAAATGTGTTTCATAAGCCACGGTTTTAACAATTTTGAGTTTAGTTGGAGCATGGAAATAATGGAGATCTAGATAATTTTCTGCTACATGGTATTTTGTTTTAACCTATCTTGATATACTCTTCACAAGCAAGTAGAATTTGCTTCATCTTCATTGGGGGAATCAGAGGCAAATCATTAGAGGACCTCGAAGCATGAGCTAATTCTTGATATACTCTTCACAAGCAAGTAGAATTTGCTTCATCTTCATTTGGGAGAATAAGAGGCAAATCATTAGAGGACCTGGAAGCATGAGCTAATTTGTTTTTAAATTGTTGGGCAAATATGCAATACATTCAACACTAGTGAATAAATTTTTTGATTGCATATTACCATTCTTTATGGTTAACAAGTTAGAAATAATAAGCATTTCATTCAATCACTCTCTCTTTTGGATGATAGAGGTGCTATGAAAATGCTAAATATGCTTAGTTAGTTGCTAACTTCATCTATGGTTAATATTCAAATGCCTATTTGTGATACCCTAAAATAGAATTTAAAATTTGACCCTTCCAGTTGGCCTTCCTTAAAAAATTGGTGAATCATTTGTGATGGTAATAAGGTAGAAGGTCAGATCTACAGCATGTAAAAACTTTAGTCTATACATTTTTTGTGGGTTATTTTCTCAAAACACCAATTCTATTTTAGTTTCATCTTTTCAACAATTTCACGTTGTGACAACAACGTATAGACAAGTATTATTGCACTTTTTTAAGAGCAATTGGTAGTTAATTTTATTTGGAAATTGTGTGGTGCACCTCCGGTTCTTGTTGCCACTACGCGGTATTGTGTGGTGCACCTGCAGTTCTTGTGGCCACTACGCGGTGGAAAATTTGCTTTAAGCCAATAGAATTATTCAGAAGAAAGATCCTTCTTTCCCCTTCATTTTGCTTCAAATTTCCACAAACTAATAAAATTACTAGGAAGAAAGTTCCTTCCTGCCACTTCATTACACTAACTATTAGGAAGTTTGTTCTGTTAGACATTTTATTTTGTTATGGCAACATGATTTGAACGGCATTTACATTTCATGGTGCAGCGTCCGCGGATATGCCCGGAACTATACTCATGGTGCAACCAATTTCTTCCTTGGAAAATTTAAGAATTGGAGAATTATTTCTTTAATTCGATACAAGTTTTCTTAACTGCAATAACTTTTAAGTTAATTAATAACACAGTTATAAGTAAAGTGGTTGGTAAACTTGATATACCTAGCCAATCATTACATAGACTAAATATTATAGTTATCCTTTTTTAACCATATAACATAAACATTTAAATTAATATAAACATAAAATAATAATTATTAAATTTATATATATATATATATATATGAAAAAAAGTAAATAAAAGACTCATATCTTCTTAATTGAACCTTATTTAAATCATACTCAATATGCATTTAAGCATAACAATATACAACGACCATGAAATGAATCTTGGTTGCACACTAGTGAGCTTTACTAGCACAACCATAAGTGAAGTGGCCATCTATTGAACCAGCCACATATCTTTGTGGGGATGGCTGGTTGCTAAATAAAGGCTAAACATTAAACTAATTACTAGATCATTAAACTAATTATCATTATACTTATCCATTTATGGTATAACATAAGCATTAAACTAATTAATATAAACATAATACAAATACTATTTAATAAACAAAAAAGAAAATTTGATATTAAAAAAAATCATCTTAAGTTTATTGAAATCTTAATCAAAATGTAATTAACCATAAAAATATACGTGACCATGAAATGAATCAAGAATGTACAATTGTTACACCCTGTTTAATCTTGTTGATAAGCTCAAGCAAGCCAAAAAATTGAGATAATATATAAAAACTTATGAACCTAAATATAAATTACTTTTAAATTAATTATAATAAATATAAATTACTTTTTAATATTTAAATATAAATCACTTTTAAGTTAATTATAATAAATAAATTACTTTTTAATATTTAAAAATGTATGTTGTATTTTCACTTAATGAAATTTAACTTTTTACCAACCAAAATAAAATATATTTTATAGTTCAAAAATAGTTTGATAGATTATCAATATAAAAATCTGTCACAAAATTATTATGTTTGGTTGTTTAAAGTCATGATGAGGGTATTCATTCAATCACAAATAATTCTAATTGATTATAAGACCCGTGTAGATCCAAATCCTAGGCTCTATCAAGCGCAGAGAGGGATCAAATCTCTTCGTAGGTATCCATTGATTTGATTCAAACCAAAAGACACATCTTTTTATTTAATGTCCACATATAATATTTTATTATTAATATTTAATATTATTTATGGCCCACATATAATATTTATTATTATTTTTTATTTTGTTATAAACTAACATTACAACATTTCCCATACATGGTTTTAAAATCATATGCAAGGCCCTCCTACAACCATTGGTTGTTTAGGAGGCCTTGCACATGGTTTTAAAACCATAAACCATGTGCATAAAAACCATGTGCATGGTTTTAAAACCATGTGCACATGGTTTTAAAACCAAGCACATGGTTTATGGTTTATGGTTTTAAAACCATGTGCAAGGCCAACATTTTTTATTATTTTTTTAAGTAAAAACATTACAACATGTCCCCCATATTGTGTTTTCTTCCTCACCCATATTTTTTTACGGATAATTAAATTTTTACTTTTTGATCGTTTTGTTAGGTAGGAAGATTACAACATCTCCCCCATATTAGGTTTTTTTTCTCGCCTACATTTATTTTGGCCTATAGTTAAAAAAATTATTTTTTATTAATAAAAATAACGTTACATAACTTTACGTAACGTTACAAGATCTCCCCCATACTGGGCTGTAGAGCGCCTCTTGACGCAATTAGAAAGGTTAGTATTGTCAATTTGAGATTAAGCTCTAATGTGAATGTACCAGCATAGATCCAAATCCCAGGCTCTATCAAACGCCGAGAGGGATCAAATCTTTGGAGGTGGAGACCTCTTCTTAGGTATTGCACTCAACTATCAGCTTTAATGTGATTCAGACCAAAAGGCACATTTTTTTATTTAAGGTCCACAAATAATATTTTTATTATTAATATTTAATACTATTTATGGCTGCATATAATATTTTTTATTTTGTTAGGAAAAAACATTAAAACATCTCCCCCATACATAGTTTTAAAACCATGTACAATGCCCTCCTAAAATCATGGGTTGTTTACGATGCCTTGCACATGGTATTAAAACCATTTGCAACTACCTCCTCAACCATGTACAACAAAACCATGGGTTGTTTAGGAGGCCTTGCACATGTCTTTAAAACCATTTGTAAGGCCCTCCTAAACCATGTACATTAAAACCATGGGTTTTTAAGAGGCCTTGCACATGGTTTTAAAACCATGTGCATGACCAACATTTTTTTGCCGGATAATTCAATTTTTTATTATTTTGTTAAGTAGAAACATTACAGCATCTCTCCTATATTGTGTTGTTTTTCTCACGTACATTTTTTTATGGCAGATAATTAAATTTTTTATTTATTTTTTATTATTTTGTTAGGTAGGAACATTACAACATCTCACCCATATTAGATTGTTTTTGTGGCTGACATTTATTTTGGAAGACAATTAAAAATTTTGTTTTTTATAACTGACATCTATGTAACGTTACGTAACATTACAACGTTACATAACGTTACAAGATCTCCCCCATACTGGGCTGTAGAGCGCCTCTCGGCACAATAATATTTTATGAGACTGTGATTTTTATTTTCAATCTTTTTAGTGTGACAAAGATGATAAATTATTTCATTCCATTAAATTTTAGGAATTGTCCAATGCTTTGTTTTACTACATGAATCTTGTGAACATTTGTTTTAACTTAGGAATGTTGATTTTTATTTGATAGTTAAAATAAAGAGATACTTTGATCTTCTAGATTAGGTTGATCACCTCTTTATAGTATCATTATTTTCTCTTATATCTCATGACAACTTCTCCTTATATTTAATGTAACAATACTTTTAATATTATCACTATTATGTAGAGTGACATTTTCCTCGACTCTGCAATTATTTATCCAAGACTTGGCATTTTTATGCTAGCCTTGCTTAAGTCATTGGTGGTTCTGACTTGAGTATGAAGCAATATTAAGAAATATTTAATCTTTTATGTTATTTATCTTATTCTTGCACATTAGATATTCAATCATAGGTAGGTTATATTTTAAAGATTCAAATAGTACACAAATGTATAGTACTCTAGGTGACTATTTGGAATGAATAAATCACACACACACACACACACGCATATATATATATATATATATATATATATATATATATATATATATTATTTAAACTTGTAAATTTTAGCTAATTTTATCAATTTAAGCATATCTTATATAAAATATGGGCAAATTTATAAGCCAATTAGTCAATATATTTTTTTTTCAAATGGCCAAAAAATAACCAATTAATGAAATTTCACCCTTAAAAAATATCTTGGTCGTAGTCATGCACTCAAAGGGAGAGAGACTCGCTTCTATGAGGATGATAGGTGTTGGCCTCTTTCTCCTTCTTGTCTCGACCCGCAGTTCAATCAACAACACAATACCAACAAGACACCACGAGAAATCGACCCAATAGAGCAAGCTCCCTCGGCAATGCCCATGAGTCAGGCATAGTCTCACCCCAAGATATGTTAATGGGTAACTGTCAGAACCATGTTTCCGTAGTTGGCGAGGGAATATAGTCCCTTGGTGCACGGCTAAGGCGCTCGACAAAGGTGAGGGGATGTAGTTCTTCACTCTATGACCAAAGAATAATTATGTGTCACGATCTGTGTGTGACATGACCTCGTCCTTAACCACTTAACAACTAGCGCAATAGTGTGGTACAACCGACTCCTTAGAACTAATGCACAAAGAGCGACTATGTTGTACTTATCAGATTAACCATGAAATCATACTCAGTAGTCCAACAATACTTTAACCAGTCATTCATTTGTCAACGATATAACAACATACATTCAATAGGAACTTGCATTAATACACATTAATAAACTATTCAATATTCACCTAAACATTCACCATTCAACACATTCATCCATATAACATAAGAAATAACTTGGAAACCCATTTGGGAAAAACCACCAAGGTGCTCTTCATCTAGCATGAGAAGTATATGTAGCATCTTGTAGCCTGCAACTTGCAGGTTGTTCTTAAGATTTGTATTTCTGACTCAACCTTCTTGCTCTCATGCTCTCTGGTTTATTCTCTATCTACTCCTAATGATCCGCACACATCCTGGATTGAATATTCTATTTACTATCTATGCACACAGCTGCAGATCACTTCTAATACTAACGGTCTATGCATACAGCTGCAAGATCCGCAACTCAACATCCTTTCCCTTCTACCAGACTCCTCACTAATTCTTTTACTCTACTACTAACTCTATCTTACTTAACAAAATGAGTGAATTACTGAACGAACCCTTATATAGAGTGGGTTCCTCTTATTTATACTATTTTCCAGACCATGCAGGGCTGATTGAGTACTACTAAGTTATGACAGACTTGAGTAGCTATAAAATATCTCTGTTACATTAAATGGCAGCCCATACCTAGCCGCAAAATTTCTTCATGCATTTAAACACAACCTTAACTAGCCACAGAAACATCCTTCAGCCCTCTTTATCAGTCATAACTAGCCATAAAAACTGTCCTTCCATCTTCTGGCGGTTCGTCCTTCTGCAGTCTTCCTTGACTTCTGCCTATCTAGTATTAACTCTTCTACCTGCCTCTTCCACCATTTCGAATCTGCCTTCCTCATCGCAGTTATCCTGTCGTAACTTCCTCTGCTCTATGCTTCCTTCCTCCACCATGCGCATGTTTTATCTTTCTGTGTCGGTTCATCTGCTTCCTTCTTACCTTGCTTTTCCCTTGCCGTGTGTGCTCTTTTTCCTTCTTTGCTTGTGTGTTAGCTTCTTCCTTATGCACTTTTCCTGTGCCAACAAGCCCCCAATACTCACACGTGGCTCGTCCCGAGCCACTAAGAAAAAAGGGAAGTTCTACAAAATTCTATGCCGCAAAATTGTGACTGTTCACGACTTAAGCCTCCCTCTCGAGCTCTGGCCTAGGTTGTGTAGAAGGACCAACCTTGTCCTGAAATTCCTTCACCATCTGTTGCACTCTAGCAACTTCCACTGTTATTTCTTATGCTTGTGCAACCAACTGCTCCACTCAGTCGAACTTGATATGTTTCGACGGACCTGCCTCCAGCAACTTTGTTATGGTTTGAAGTTTCTGTTGCACAGGATGAATAAGGCATGCAAGTCGTTTTTCCTCCGATTAGTGCACTTACACCTCTGCTTCTCTAGTCCATTCTTGGTGACAGAGAGCTTGGACTTCCAGCTGCAGCTACTTGATCTTAGTGATCTTCACAACTTTCTTTTGAAACAGCAGCCTTTTCATCTCTGCCTTAGCCACGCTGATTCTCTCATCAACTTGCCTCATGCTTGCCCTAATCTTTTCTGTAGTCTCATATTCCATAAGTGCTTCCCATATCCTAGAAACAAATTCTACTTCCTTTACGCAGAGGTTTTCCCCTTCACTGATCTTTTTAGTAGCCTNCCTCATGCTTTCCCTAATCTTTTCTGTAGTCTCATATTCCATAAGTGCTTCCCATATCCTAGAAACAAATTCTACTTCCTTTACGCAGAGGTTTTCCCCTTCACTGATCTTTTTAGTAGCCTCATACACTGCTCTTCTTTGCTCCTCGAGCACCTCGGGAGGTGTACTTGGTACCTGCCTTGCCTACAGGTCCTTAACCTATTTCTTTAGGTCCGTTGCAATCCGTGATAGAAGGGAAACCTTGACAGCTGAGTATTCATCTTCTTGGCTCTCTTATGGTGGGAAATCTGCAACGACGCCCTTAATTTCTTCAGCTAGTGCAATGCGGCTATGCTCATGCGCCATAGTTTATTTCTCTTTATTCTTTAGTGGGGCCTTGCACTACTTGGCCTTCTTTTGCTGTTTCATTTCCTGACAGTGATCTGAAAATTATTTAAGGATCTTTATAACCATTATTTGCATTTGAAGTTTAAAATTTTAATTACTCACAAACAACCTTTAAAATGCATATTTAAAAAACATCCATCAAACACATAATCACGTAAAAATGTAAGCAAACCATCAATGGACAGGAACTGATAACGGAGTTCACCAGACCCCCTTACTACGTCTCCAGGCCACTCCAAATAGGAAGGCCGATAGTTAAAATCTTCAAATGCTTACAAAAATATGTATTCTGGAAAAAAACTTCTGAGTTCTGTCACTCAGACACAGAACAGACTGCAGCACTGTGTTCCTCTCGAAAAATCGAGAAAACTGAGTATAAAGTTTACCCTGTTCGCTTGAGACCTCCTATGGAACACAATTCAAGACAACCAATCTACACAAAAAGACAAAAATACTAAATGTTCTGTACTTTGTCTTAGGAACTGTGCCGGTACTTCTCTACAAAACCCTGCTTCTAAAATCTGTCCCGTGCTATGTAAAATTCTGAACTCCGAACTTGACCCCCATGGCTAGAAATCGTGGTACTTTTTATAGCATCTGGACGCTTTAAGTTTAAAATTATACTATGTCAAATCCGTTAACAAGTGGATGCTTAGGCGCATTGGTTAAAGAACTTGTCAAGATGGGACGAGGTTGCGGGAACAAATCCGCGGACCTCTCCCATATCTCACTTTTTGTTGTATGGTGGCACAATATGTATTAACCACATTTCAACATGGATAATGTTTGGCGCTATCAAACAGCTAATGATTATAACACTATTGCAATGTGGCATAAACCTTTAGGATTCGATAATGTTTTAACATAAAGTCCCACTGCTTGGTTAATAGTTGGGTTTCGCGTTTCCATATGGTTAATCCTTTAGTGCTCCATGCTCATGGTTATGATTTGGATTTAATATATGTTTATAATATGGTCTTTGTAATATGTTCCAATAAGGGGCCTCGATGTTAGCATAACCCTTGTCCCACCCCCTTTTACACATTAACTTATTAACCATTTCAATGGGGTCATGGTGGTCTTACCATGAGGTCTTGGGTTTGATTCCCATAGCCCCAAAATAAATTTTTAAACCATTTAAACCATCTTTGATGAAACTTCAAACTTGAATATCTTCTACGTTTGGAGACCCTTTTTCACAAAACAAGCATCGCTGGAAAGCTGCTGATGAGCTTTTTCATTTTGTAAGCATGTATTTCCTTTTTGAAGACTTTAAATTCTATATCCTTTGAGATGATCTACCTGGATCAAACCTCCCCACTAGAAATCTTTTTGACCACAAAAATCATGGAATCATCATGCAATCAAGTGAAGACATGTTCGTCTCACTTGTCCTGTATCACTTGTCCATTCTTGGAACCTGTACATCCGACTCAACATGACAATNAAGCATGGAATCATCATGCAATCAAGTGAAGACATGTTCGTCTCACTTGTCCTGTATCACTTGTCCATTCTTGGAACCTGTACATCCGACTCAACATGACAATAATCAACACTACACAGATATTGTTAATTACATTAACTCCTTTTTCAACAAAATCATCATTCAATATTGTAGGGACCAACCATATACTACTGATCAGTGATAAGCTGAATACCAACATTAAACATGTGAAAAAGATTGTACTTATATCAAAATTATTCTTTATCATATGAACATTATCAACCATAGTATATGTATTGTGATGCAATGACACTTCCTCTTCGAGTTGGGGATTCTTTTCTTCCTTAACTTGCATAGACATAAGTGCCAAATTCTGACTTGCATTAACAACTCTTTTCAATTGTTGTGTAGTTCCCAATGGCTTGTCATTTTTATATGAATGTGAGTGTACTATGTACTCAATTCCTTCCTTAAACAAATGATACTGATTATTTTCTCGATAGAATATTTCCTTTCGATCATATAAATATGGGCTTCCTAACACAATTCCACAAATATCTAGTGGAATCACATCAAACTCAAATTCATCTACAAACTTGGATGTAATTGCAAACTTGAGGTCACATTGTCTTGTTACTTGTAATTTGTTATCTTTGCATACCCAACCTAGTGGATAAGGTTTCTTATGTGGTTTAGTTATTAATCCCAACTGCTTAACTACTTCTTCTGAAATAATATCAGCTTGAGATCCACTATCTATGAGTGTGTCGATCTTGGTTTGTTTAGTGATTACCCTTATATGAAATAGTGCATTTCTTTTTCTATCTTTAGAACCATCATGATCTTTAGATGTAGAAGCACATGAAGAACCAATGTTAGAATCATTACCAACAATAGTTTTACCTTTCACGCCTATGATTGATATCTTTGTTTCATCCTTAGAATTTGATCCAATGTCCTTAATAATCATCGTAGCCTTTTGCTTCCCTTTTCGATCCTTAAACCACTTTGGTTTCAATTCTGGATGTAGATTCCAACATTGTTCTGCATCATGTCCATCTCGCTAACAATGCGAACATGAAAGCTTCGTATCCCCTTTCTTCATGTTAGCTGCATGCTTACCTTTCCATTTTGTATTTTCTTCTTTTGGCTGACTAGATTCAGTTGAAGAAAAACCATGAACANAAATCTTCGTATCCCCTTTCTTCATGTTAGCTGCATGCTTACCTTTCCATTTTGTATTTTCTTCTTTTGGCTGACTAGATTCAGTTGAAGAAAAACCATGAACACCATTCCCTTTTGACTCAATGTGCGTAGCTTGCACACATACCTCATCTAGGTTAGTTCGATTAAACATAAGTATTGTATGACGCAAATAATTATGCAATCCTCCTATAAACTTAAGAAGAGTTTCTTGAGTGTAAAGAGGTATACCCAAAATCAAAGCTCTCTTTATGAATTCCTTAGTGTAATTTTGTACATTCTGACCTTTACCTTGCTTTAAGTTTTTCCAATCCATCATGGCTTGTTGGATATATCCTAATGGATAAAATTGCTTCTTTAACGTTGAAGTAAACTCATACCAGGAAGAAATAATTTTACCTTTTGTAAGGAGGTCTTCCTGTGTCTTACTCTCCTACCAGATGAGTGTGATGCCTTTAAGACGGAAAATAGCTAACATGATTTTGACTTGATCATCCACAAGCTTTTGAATCCTACAATACACCTCAATCTGCTTGATCCAATCATCTAATTTTTCTGCATTAATTTCACCATTATATGTAGGAAATTCAAACTTAATATCAAGTTNAAGATTTTGAATCCTACAATACACCTCAATCTGCTTGATCCAATCATCTAATTTTTCTGCATTAATTTCACCATTATATGTAGGAAATTCAAACTTAATATCAAGTTTCAAATAAGGTAAATCAAACTTAGCCTTCTTAGGTTGTTTCTTTGAATTTGAAGAAGCAATACTGGAACTTTCAAAAGAGGAAGAAGATGAAGAAGAAGGTTCAGAAGGGTCTTCTCCTTTTCCTAAAGCATTATCCTTCACTTTCTCCTTCTTTCTTTTCTTATTTTCCAGTCTTTCTTGATAATATGCAAACAACTTTTCAACTCTATTTGCCATATAATAGAAAGCTTTGCGGAAGGCCTTCTCATTTTCTTCTCGGTAGTCTTCACTTGCAGTTTTCTTTCTTCTTCTTGAGCCAATTTCTGGATCAAATGCTTCAAGATCTCCTTCACCACGCTGAATCCTGGATCTTGTTTACATAAAAACTTCAAAATGCAATGGTTAAACTCGCTATGATACACTTTGATCTGAAAATTATTTAAGGATCTTTATAACCATTATTTGCATGTGAAGTTTAAAATGTTAATTACTCACAAACAACCTTTAAAATGCATATTTAAAAAACATCCAGCAAACACATAATCACATAAAAATGTAAGTAAACCATCAATGGACAAGAACTGATAATGGAGTTCACCAGACCCCCTGGATATGTCTCTGGGCCACTTCCAAATAGGAAGGCCGATAGATAAAATATTCAAATGCTTACAAAAATATGTATTCTGGAAAAAAATTCTGATTTCTATCACTCAGACATAGAAATAGATTGCACCACTGCGTTCCTCTCAAAAAATTGAGAAAATTGAGTATAAAGTTGACCCTGTTCACCTGAGACCTCCTCTAGCACACAATTCAAGACAACCAAAGTGCACAAAAAGAAAAAAAATAGTAAATGTTATGTACTTCATCTCGGGAACTATGCCAGTACTTCTCTACAAAACCCTGCATCTAAACTTTGTCTCGTGCTATGTAAAATTCCGAACTTTGAACTTGACCCCCATGGCAGGAAATCGTGGTTCTTTTTATAGCATCTAGATGCTTCAAGTTTAAAACCATACTATGCAGAATCCCTTAATAAGTGGCTGCTTTGGCGCATTTGTTAAAGAACTTGTTAAGATGGGAGGAGTTCGCGGTATCAAATCTGCAGACCTCTCCCATATCTTGCTTTTTGTTGTATGGTGGCACGATATGTATTAACCACGTTTCAACATGGATAATGTTTGGCACTATCAAATAGCTAATGATTATAACACTATTGCAATGTGGCATTAACCTTTAGGATTCGATAATGTTTTAGCATAAATTCCCATCGCTTGGTTAATAGTTGGGTTCCACGTTTCCATATGGTTAAGCCTTTAGCGCTCCACATAATAACATGCTCGTGGTTATGGTTTGGCTTTAATATATGTTTATAATATGGTCTTTGTAATATGTTCCAATAAGGGGCCTCGGTGTTAGAATAACCATTGGCCCACCCCCTTTTACACATTAACTTATTAACCATTTCAATGGGGTCATGGTGGCCTTACCATGAGGTTTTGGGTTCGATTCCCATAGCCCCAAAATAACATTTTAAACCATTCAAACCATCTTTGACGAAACTTCAAACTTGAATATCTTCTGCGTCTATAGGCCCTTTTTCACGAAACAAGCGCCGTTGGAAAGCTTCTAACGAGCTCTTTAATTTTGTCAAAATGTATTTCCTTTTTGAAGACTTTAACTTCTATCTCCTTTGATATGATCCACCTGGATCAGATAGGCAACATCATTCTCCCTTAGTCGAATTTCCATTGCGGCTGCCTGTTGTAAGTCATAGACTTCACCCACTTAAATCTTGGAGAAGTCAATCTGCAGTGTGGTAAGCTCTCTGAACACATCATTGAATGCACTTGTTGTTGTTCCTATTTCTAGTGCAGCCCCATGGATCTGTACTTTGATGGGTGGCACTAGTTCTGGTGTTACAAGTAGAACGCTGGGATCCACGCCATATGTCTCGGCCTCAACAATGGTTTTGACATCATTAATGGCATCTATGAGCTTGTTGAGTTTCCTTGACACTTGCTCAGCGACATTTACCTACTGTGTGTTCAGAACTTCGAGGATTTTCTTGGATACCTTGGTTACAACATTCGCTAGTTCTTGAACATCGTCCTTTGTCAAGGTGTCTGTGTTAGCCGCTCTGTCGACTTTTCTCTTCTTTCACAGTGGCTCATGTTGTTGTTGTTGTTGTTCTTTCCAGAGATTGTTGGTCTCCTCATTAGTAGGTTTGTGTTCTTCATCGCTTCAATGGGATCCACCCTCACCACTCTTATCATATTTTTCTTCATCTTGTGACTAATTTTCCTGAATGTCACCTTCATTATTTCCTTGGTCATCATCTTGGCCATTTCCATTATCACCCGCGCCAACATTTCCACCTTGGTTAGCTGGTGGGTCTTCTTGGTTCTGGTCTACAGGCAGCAGCTTTTCCAGTGGGCAATGNCCATCATCTTGGCCATTTCCATTATCACCCGCGCCAACATTTCCACCTTGGTTAGCTGGTGGGTCTTCTTGGTTCTGGTCTACAGGCAGCAGCTTTTCCAGTGGGCAATGCCATTCTTCAGTCCACTCTTTAACAATGGCGTCTAGAGCCTCATCCGTGATTATGAACCCTCCTTGGTGTACTTGCTTGGCCAGGTCCTTCTTCAGTTCCAATATCATGTTATGCACTCTCGCCTGAAAATTTATGAAAGAAGCATACTTGTGCACCGTCGCTATCCAAATTCTATAAGATCACCTAATAACATCACACGACGCTTGGGCATGCAGAAAGAACTTGATGTTGTTGTCCTTCTGGCAGATGTTATTTTTCTTATCCTCTCACAGGTTCTGGTACTTTGCGCAATGGCAAGGTAGTGGGACATCTATTTGTACATAATCTGGTGGGTTGGCCCATAAGGTGAATGATCTCAGGATGAGCAGCCAGGAGTAGTGAAATTTGTAATTAGGGTCCTCCTGATCCTGCTTGGCGTCGTCAATCAGTTCATTCAGTAAGAACTACAACCAGTTGAAAGTTACGCCTAGTGCGCACTGCACGACAAGCTCTACCTCTCCTGTGGTGCCTCCTGATCCTGCTTGGCGTCGCCAATCAGTTCATTCAGTAAGAACTACAACCAGTTGAAAGTTACGCCTAGTGCGCACTGCACGACAAGCTCTACCTCTCCTGTGGTGCATTCATTTGGTCTCATCTTGTACAACAACTTGCATGACATGATCCTTGCAGTGAAATGTATGTTGGCATATTCGATGAGGTGAATCGAGTATCCCCTAGCTGCGTGCTAAAGGTTATGCTTCTTTTTCGTCTTCATGGTCTCCTTGCCCTGGTGCAAATACATTGCAGGGTCGTGTTGTAGGATAAGGAAGTCCTGTAATGGATGATATAAGCTCGACGTCAACCAGGTATGGTCAATCAAGCCATAGGTACCCTCTGTGGAAACAGACCAGGAGTTTCTTCATATACGTGTTGGTCTGCAGACTATGGACAAAATGCGGCATGAACAACAGTATGGTCAATCAAGCCATAGGTACCCTCTGTGGAAACAGACCAGGAGTTTCTTCATATACGTGTTGGTCTGCAGACTATGGACAAAATGCGGCATGAACAACAAGTTCATCAATCCTGCTTAATCGACACCAGCAGCTCACTTCATTGGCTTGAGAATCTCAGGCCCAGTTGGCCCAGTTTGAACTGTGACCATGCAGTTTTCTCTTTCGAAACCCTCCTGTTGTTGACTGTCAAAATCCTCAAATTTAAACTTGGAGAGATTTGGCATTATGTCATTTAGTAGGGGTACGTGCTGAGGGATCTGAGGTGCTACTAAAAATGTATTAGATTTCGTGGTGAGCAATATTGGCTCCACCTTGGCTCTCCTTGTCCAAACATAATGTGGGAAGTTTTCATCTACCTACTCAGCTTGCGGGTCCCTACGGCATAAGGATTCCTCCTCCATGAACTCTTCCTCAAGCACGTCCTCATCCATTGGTGGTTTCCCAGCGTTGTCTGCAATGGCCTTAGCCTTGCGTTTCTTTGACAGTGGCAACCCAGATGGTTCTCTAGTCGCTTTCTCTCCCGCTTGTCTCTGCTCCATTACAGGATGTGCAGCTACAATGGGCAGGTTATGAATAGGGTTCGGATCAGGGTGAGAACCAAGGGGTGAAACAGGGGTCGAACCGATCGCAACAATAGGATTCTTTCTTGTTCAGGCTATGGGGTCAAGTTCTGGTTGTTGTAATTCCGACGATGTGATTTCTTCTTCTATCAGGCACCCCAAACTGACAGTCATGTCAGATATCTCACTTGCACTAGAGATCTCTATTACCATGGGTGTCAGCTCACTATATGACATCCTTCGGCTCTGCAGACTCTCATCTCTGGTTCTTATGGCTCTCTCTGTGTGCGTAAAATATTGTTTAATGGAGAAGCCTTGTATTTATGTCTGCTGACATGTTCTACAATCATTATTGAAATGGGAGGTCGAGGTCTAATCGGTCACATGGGATTCTCGACCAATGCATTCCTTCATTAACTCTTTAACTTGAGTACTGCATTGTACCTGTCATAACAATTATGGCAGTTATGGAAAAACTGACAGATGTGACCATAAAGCACGTCATCATTCTCCTCATATATTGTCGAGTTAATGTCTCTTAGATGTCATAACCACCTCAATTTTTGTCGGATATTCATACTTTTAATGTTAGTATGTCTATCAGCCAGCCTATGAATTTCTCCTTTTCTTGCGTTGTCCTCTTTTTCCTGCGCTTTTAGCTGGTTCTTCCATAGACGTGTGACAGAACAGTTTCATGCGCTCTCNCTATCAACCAGCCTATGAATTTCTCCTTTTCTTGCGTTGTCCTCTTTTTCCTGCGCTTTTAGCTGGTTCTTCCATAGACGTGTGACAGAACAGTTTCATGCGCTCTCTTTTTTATTTTTCTCTCTCTTCTTCTCTTTTTTTTCTTTTTCTTTTTTTTAAACCAGGGATGTTGTGTCCATCATAGTATGGTTTCAAGTGAATACCATTCACCATACCTATGACATATGTTCCATCTGGTCTCTACAGTTTTACTATGCCTGCATCAGTAATGTGCATGATCATATAAGGCCCTAGCCAATGTGTCTTTAACTTGTCTTGGTGTTTGAAAAAATTGTTGTCATAGAGAAACACAAGTCCTCTGAGCGATCATGCCATGCTTTCTATTTTTTCTTCTCGACAGTCTGATGAACTCCTGTGATGAATCGTTCCTCTTCCATCTGAACAAGTTGCGACAACCTTTGTTTGACATCATCTCTGTCAACACAGCAATCCATAAACTTGGCATGATATATTCCATTGGCACAACAACTTCCTATCCATATACTAGTATGAATGGGGTGTGCCCTATCAATCACTTGCAAGTTGTGCAATATGGCCATAGCACAGCTATACTTTCTGATCTCAGTCATCTCAGTGCAATTTACATACCTTGGTCAATGCATTCTCCATAAACTTGTTGAAAGCTTCAACCATTCCATTCACCTAAGGATGATAGGGTGTCGTTTTCTTATGCTGGATCTGGAATTCTGCAGTAAGCTTAGCAATCATTTTGTTAACAAAATGTGTACCTTGGTCACTTTATAGAATTTTGGGACATCCAAATCTAGTCACCACATTTTCAAATAATAACTTTGTCGCAGTCGCAGGGGTACAATATTTAACTGGCGCGGCTTCAACCCATCTGGTTAAGTAGTCTGTCGCAGTGATAATGTAGCGCATGCTAGTCCTTTTCCCTGTGGGACTGATCGGACCTACAAAATCAACAACCCATTTATTGAATGCTTGCAGTGTTATCTGTGGTGCGAGCAGCATATCGTTGCGGCATAATGGTTTCCTTATTCTTTGGCAAATATCACATCATCTGCAAAATCTCTTGGTATCCATGTGTATGGTTGGCCACCATAATCCTGCTTGTAGTATCTTGCACACAATTTCTTTTCCTACATAGTGTCCTCCTGTGACACCATCATGTGCTTCACTCATAACCCAAGGTCGTTCAAAATAAA
>LPNX010263303.1:35664-59315 GCA_001517045.1 Pseudotsuga menziesii
AACTCTGTACAAACTATTGAGAAGCACCATCATTGATGAATGTAACATTTATGTCGGTCACAAGGGAGGAGATAAAGATGACAAAACCCTGATTGCATCATGAGGAAAGACAATTCTAGGCAACAAAGATTAAGGCATATCAGAGAAAAGGGCCTTTGAGCATTACAAGGTAAAGGTATGGTTGGTGTGATTGATTTCACTTTGGATTTTGATTTTAGTGAACATTTCACTTATGGAAAACCAAACCGAGTAATATTTGCATATGTTTCCATAAGAGCAAAGGGAATCTTAAAGTTAATACATAGTGATATGTTTGGACCTATTCTTGTTCCATCATTAGGAAAATATGTGTATTATGTTTCATTTATAAATGATTTCTCAAGGAACACATGGATTTATTTCCTTTGAAAGAAATATGAATTATTTTCCAAGTTTAAATCATTTAAGGCTATTGTAGAGAATCAAACAGAAAAGAAAATAAAGGTGTCGAGGATAGATAATGGTGGAAAGTTATGCAAGAATGCATTCAAGGAATTCGGTAAGAAGTGTAGNGCTCTTGTAGAGAATCAAACAGAAAAGAAAATAAAGGTGTCGAGGATAGATAATGGTGGAAAGTTATGCAAGAATGCATTCAAGGAATTCGGTAAGAAGTGTAGTATAGAAAGGCAGAAGACTACTCCATACACACCTCAATAGAATGGAGTTTCTAAAATGATGAATAGGACATTGGTGGAAAAGGCAAGGAACATGTTATGCGATGTTGGCATAGGACATGAATTCTAGGCAGAGGTGGTAGAGACAACATGTAACCTGGTAAATCGATCACCCACATCAACATTGGTTTGCAAAACTCCACAAGAGGTATGGAATGATAAGAAACCATATATTAAGCATATGATTTTTTGTTGTTGTGATGCTTATGTACATTTTCCAAAAGAGAACATGAACAAGTTGGATAACAAAGATAAAAAAATGTATTTTTATTGACTATAAAGACACGATGAAAGGTTATAAGTTTTGGATTCTTGTAACTAAGGAGAATATTTATAGTCGAGATGTTGTGTTTAGAAAGGTCAAAGAAGTCCCCAGATAAGAACTGACTCCAATGGAAAGGGAACTAGAGAAAATAGAGTTTGAGTTAGAAGATGAAGAATCTGACTCAATAGTATGGGGAGGCAGATGTGGGTGGGATTATGTTTGATCCCAGAGGAAATAAAGTGACAAATTATGCTTGGGGGATTGGACGAAAGACCAACAATGAAGCTGAANCAATAGTCTGGGGAGGCAGATGTGGGTGGGATTATGTTTGATCCCAGAGGAAATAAAGTGACAAATTATGCTTGGGGGATTGGACGAAAGACCAACAATGAAGCTGAATGGCTCGCCCTTTACCTTGGAATGGAAATTTTCAAACAAGAAAATATCAGAAAGATCATCGTTTTTGGAGACTCTAAACAGATCATTTAGAAAATGAGGAATGGCTACAACTCAGGTGAAACCAACTGCAAAAGGTTGTATGAGCGCATTAACAGAATGAGNATCATTTTTGGAGACTCTAAACAGATCATTTAGAAAATGAGGAATGGCTACAACTCAGGTGAAACCAACTGCAAAAGGTTGTATGAGCGCATTAACAGAATGAGCTCCACTCTTCACATTACTTATTATCACATCCTAAGGATGAATAATGGTCTCATAGACAAAATGGAAAATCTAGGAGTTAAGAATAAGATGGGAATTGTCTCAATAAGAGACAAACACCACCACAAGCATTTTCCTTAGTCCTCAATATCCTAGGGGGTTTCCTTACCCAATATCCTCCACCCCCCTCGTCACCCTCCCTCTTTTCAATATGAACATGCATCCTCTGATGCGACAGGCATCAAAAGGTGGCGGTCTTGGCCATGTGAAGGAATTTAAGGAACATCCCTTCCTCCTGCTCAACGAAATCCCCAGTGATTTATTTGCATGCTTCATAGGATTTACGATCATCATGAATTCCTCTAGGATCCCTCTTGATTTGGATATGTTCCCTCTTCTCTTCTTTCCTCCAGAAGAAGAAATCACTACCCTTTTCGTTGGTTTTCTCATCCCCCAGATTGATAGTGCACTGTTTCACCAGGCCGTCGAAGAAGTCCCATCTCTGCCGTGGTTATTTCAGGACCGTATTTCTTCCACCTAGGCTATGCTTAGATCAGATATCATTTCTTCTTGTAGTTTTGATTCTCCTTCATGGCCTCACTTGGTTACGCAAACGCAGGGAATAATGGCATCATCCAAGGACATCGAAGAGATCAAGTCCTCGCTTGTAGACATGCAGAGTAGAATGTGTTGGATTTTTAAAATGGTTAGAACTAGTGTCAACAGTAGCAGAAATGTTGCACAAGATGCTAAATACATCTCAAATCAGCTTGACTGCCATGCATCCAGAATCAACAACAATACAAGTGACCTGCATGAGCTAATGCGTAAATTTGACACTATCAAGGAGGACGTTTAGAAGCCTACTAGCATGATCCAATGCAGTCATGGTAAGGACTCCCGTGATGTTGGATATTTATAGATGGAAGAACCCTTGGTTGGTCAGCCGACCCATGGGCAGGAAGCTCAAAAGTTTCAGGTCGCTCTCTCCTTGTTTTAAATGTTTTTTTGTATATTGCTGAAAAATCAATTTGTAAGATAGTACCCTTCCACGGGTTTAACCTGTTTCAACAAGAAGTATAGAGTCATTTACTTTTCTATATATAGCTTAGAAACCCCTGTTAGTCCTTCTATAGTAGCTCAAAATTTTGGACTCAGAATTTGTAAGGATGGCTGTGTTCAACCTTTTTTATATATATAAAATTTTCTTCGGTTTTTGTTAAAAAAAAGAATCTGACTCAGTGGAAGAAGAAGAGACTCATACCCTAGTTTTGAGAAGATCATCTCGAGAAAGAGGGCAACTAGAAAGGTATTCCCCTCTTGATTTTTGGTCTAGTTTTGTTTTGTCTATTACTAATGTTGATCCTATAAATATGAAGGAAGCTATTGATTCAAAGGATAGTAAGCTCTGGAAGAAGGCCATAGCTAAGGAAACAGATGCCCTAGAAAAAATGGAGTTTGTGATTTAGTTCAGTTACCAGTTGGAAGAAAAGATGATGGTAGAAAATGGTTGTTTAAAAAGAATTTGAATGCAGAAGGTACAATGGAGAAGTACAAATCCCACTTGGTAGAAAAGGGATATTCTCGGGTAGAGGGGATTGATTTTGGTGAAATACTTTCTCCAGTTGCAAATTAAATTCTATTATATTTCTTCTTGTTGTTGTTATTGTTTTTGATCTTGAAGTAGAGAATATGGATGTGAAGACAATGTTCTTACATGTGGATCGTGAAGAATAAATATGCATGAAAGAACTAGAAGGGTTCATAGTAAATGGAAAGAGAGAGCTGGTATGTAAACAAAAGAAGACCCTTTATGGTCTAAAGAAATCTCCAAGGACGTGGTACCAAAATTTTAACACATACGTACTTGGATTGGAGTTTGTGAGAAGGTTGATCATTTTGTATACTCCAAACAAGTTGGTGATCACTTCATTAACATGGTAGTGTATGTTGATTACATGTTGTTGATTGGAAAAAACAAAGACGTTATAAAGGACATGAAGTCTCAGTTGTCCTCCAAATTTTACATGAAGGATCTCAATGTTGCAAACTTCATACTAGGAATGGAGATTAAAAGAGATCTTGAAAATAGGAATATCTGGTTAGATAAAAGAAAATATGTTGAGATGGTACTACAAAGATTTAACATGCAGGAAAGTGCACCAGTCAAGGTCCCTATTCTTGTAGGTGTAAACTTTTCTGTAGAGCAGTTTCTCAAGACACGGGAAGACGAAGAAGATATGTCACGAGTTCCATATGCAAGGGTGGTTGTAGTTTGATGTATGCAATGTTATGTACCAGACCAAACATTCCGCATGCAATGGGATTTTNGGGAAGAAGAAGAAGATATGTCACGAGTTCCATATGCAAGGGTGGTTGTAGTTTGATGTATGCAATGTTATGTACCAGACCAAACATTCCGCATGCAATGGGATTTTTTATAAGATATATGCCAAAACCAGGGAAGGATCACTGTACAACTATAAAGAGGGTCTTTAGATATTTGTGTGGCACCACAAATTATGCAATTTGCTACCAAGGAAGACCCAGACTACACAAAGTAGTAAATGTACAGATATTTATTGATGTAGATTAGGCTGGATATTTTGATTGTAGATTATATACAAGTGGGTATGTATTTAACCTATATGGAGGAGCTATCATTTGGATGAGAAAGAAATCGGATGTAGTTTCACTTTCAACTATAGAAGCTGAATACATGGCAACCACTCATTCAATAAAGGAAGTTATATGGTTGCAGAGATTGTGTTCAAATGTTGGGTTTGTACAGAAAGTTGTAAGGTTAGACTATAGCAGCCTAAGTGAAATCTTACTAGCAAAGAACCATGCTTACAATGCTAAGACAAAGCACATTAATGTGCAATATCACTTTGTGAGAGATATGATTGAATACAAGAAGGTTTTGTTGGAGAAGGTTCACATATTGAAGAATGTTTCCAACTCATTAACAAAGTTAAATAGTACTAAGAATTTCTCCTGGTGTAGAGAATATATGGGCATTGATTCCCTAGAGTTGTGACCCTATGAGTTCATGACTCATTGTTATGCAAAGAAAACAACAAGTGGGAGAATGTTGGGTATTTTTATATTCTTTTCTTTTGTGTGTGCACAGGAGGTGGAGGGGTGTGCTCCTATCAATGGAACTCTAGATGATCCCTTCACCTAGTTCTCTGCCGTATGCACCAGATGTGTTGCACGCAGTGCTAGATCAGGAGGGGTAATAGAGGGGGGGGAGTGCTAATTCCCTCCCCCTTCCACAAAAAGAATATTAGAAATAGTTGTTAGGCCATTTTCGACTTCGTAAATGATTGTTAGAGAAATTTCCAATCTCAAGTGCGACAAGCACAAAATTGTTTGGGTTGTTTTCCACTATTTTGGGGACTTTTCTAAAAATATGTAATTTAATATCGATTACAAAATTGGGGTATATTTTTAATCTAGGTTAATGGATTAGGGTATTGGATGTTGTAGAATACATATATTGTATTGTGAGTGATTCATAATGATAATCAGAAAATAGGAGGTGTGTCTCCAAGGTTTATCAGTTTTCCCTATTAAGGATTTCCATGGTAAATCTATGTGTTTTATGTGTGAATTTTGTGGTATAATATTTGTTTTGCTTGAAAGAATCAGTATGATTTCCTTCTATACATAGGTTTAAACTTACACTTATTGCAACAACTCTCAACATGAAATGAATTTCTACTTCTAATTTATCCCAAAGGTTAGATTTGGGTACTGTGTCAAATGCTTTTCTAAAGTCAACAAAGCAACATAAAACATCTGTTTTTTTATTGCAACAAACCTTAGCAATGGTCCTAAGCGTAGAAAGGTGTTCCATAGTTGAATGATAATTCATAAATCTTGCCTTTCCTTTAGCTCTTTTTAATTGTTTTTCCTAGTCATAAGTTGATCGCATTTTCTAGAATAGTTCCATATAACTTCGCTAAAAGAGGGATAATAATAATGGTCCCATAATTAGATGGATTGTTTTATGTTCACTTTTGAAAATAGGAACAATGAGGCTTTCTATCCAAAAGTTAAAAAGAAAACCTTCTTGACTACTAAATTGAAGAGCTTATGGATGCGTGAGATGATGATAAGACCACCAGTTTTTAAGATTTCTTCTTGGTATCTTTCGATGTCATGAGATTTTATTTTTCCAAGATTCTTAACCCCAAAATATAAGACTGTTAAAGAGAAAACATATTCCTATATAGAAAGGGTTTGAATTTTGTTCATGACATTGAGGGATTCAAAAAGCATTTTAAGTTATGAATTCTAGTCGCTCAAGGGAACCGTATTTTTTCCTTTTGTTTTATGACTAAGAATTTTCCGTTAGAATATCTTAGGATCTAGGTTAGAGAGGTGAAAAATCTCCACTTGCTTTCTATTTATATAATACCATTTTTATCCTTTTGATTGGGGATTTGTACATATTTATTTTGTAGGATTTTAATGACTCATTAGAAGCATCCCTAATCTATTTTGTAGCATGATTTCACTCTTTATCGTACAAAGGGTATAGAGAATTTTTTAATGGAAGTAGATATGATTGTGGTAAAATTATGATAGAGGTCTTCAATATTGTCCTTATTTAATTATAGAATTAATTCATTTTTTTTTATTAGAATTATTTGTTTTGAGGCTTATGTGACTTTCAAAGTTTAGAGTTAGGGTTAATGGTCCATGGTTATTTGAGATGTCAAAATTTACTATTTGGTTGTGTATAAGGATATCATATATCATATATAATATATGACAACTACCAAGATCATGATTACAAGACATTTGGTTGGATCTCAGCTACTTCATAAGATGATATTGCAAATTATTAGATACTTAAAATTAATATATATGATTGCAAATCACCCCCTTAACTATAATACCTAGATTTACATCTATACCTTACACCAATGAACCAAAAAAATTAGTTGTAAGCATGCTAAACTCATTCTTATAGCCATATTCCAATTTATATGTGATTTTGCACTTTTTCATTGTGCCGAAAAACTTACTCTCCATGTTGCTCCACCCAATGANTGCATGCTAAACTCATTCTTATAGCCATATTCCAATTTATATGTGATTTTGCACTTTTTCATTGTGCCGAAAAACTTACTCTCCATGTTGCTCCACCCAATGACATACATTTTATTTTGTCATTGCTCCACTTTCTATCCTTGCAATGCCTCCATATCCATCACATTCTTTTGTTTTTCCACTCATCATTTGATGGAATAACCATAAGTGTGCACTAATCTCGGGGGGTTCACTNCTCCACTTTATATCCTTGCAATGCCTCCATATCCATCACATTCTTTTGTTTTTCCACTCATCATTTGATGGAATAACCATAAGTGTGCACTAATCTCGGGGGGTTCACTTGGGGCACCTATGCTTGTAGGATATTAAAAATACCGTAATTTCATTATATACTAAGAAATGCCTCCAAAATTCTTTTTATTGAACACCCCCCGCGCCGCCGCGCCCCCCCCCCCAATACACCTTTCCAATAAATAAAAAACCCTATTTTTATTAGACATCCTAGGTATCCATTTTTCCATGACATTTTTAATACACCTTTTTATTTTCACCCTGAGTATGGTGACATGACCAAACTCTTACAACTCCTAGATACCCTGTAGGGTGATATATGAAATCTTAATGAGAGTAGATGTTTTTTGGATGGTGGACAACCTCTTGAATGTAATGCCCCGGTTTTGACCCCGTTACATTAGATGTATATATGATGTCTAAATTGTAAATGATCATGGTGTGGAGCTAAAGGCCAAGGCCCCACCATTGATCGGTAATACTATGTTTTGGATTTAAATTGTCACCGATGGTATATCGGGGCATGCAGCATATATTATGTTGGACATCATGTAAATATACGTCTATAATTAATTAAATGAACACAACCAGCTACGGTCACGGCAACTAAATCGAATGGGGCATGATTTTTCCAAGGATAAGGATGTGGGGTTGGGAATTTGTCCATATTGAGCCAAAAAGGGAAAAACCCATGTATCATCTCCTCTTGTTTTATTCCCAGCCACCTTTAGTTAATGATTTCTACTGGCAGCTGGGAGGAGTTATGGCAGTTATTGCCTTGGGGTGTGGGGTGGCAGGACTGTTAGTCCTAGCCTATGCCCTTCATTCAATTCGTCCTCATCCTTCACGCAGGCAATTCCTCTCTTTTCTCCACAATTGGGTCTATTTTCCTCTCCACGAGTTGCTGAGCACACACAGACAGCAAATTCCTTTCCTCCTGGTAGCTATTCACCCTCACGCACTTCCCATTTGGCTGCTCTTTGCTTTCACGCACAGTAATTTTCCTGGGTTTTACCCACGCGATTTTATTTGCAATTCGCGTCCTCTCTGTTGCTGTGCATTCTCACG
Organism: Pseudotsuga menziesii; assembly: GCA_001517045.1. Taxonomy (NCBI): domain Eukaryota; kingdom Viridiplantae; phylum Streptophyta; class Pinopsida; order Pinales; family Pinaceae; genus Pseudotsuga; species Pseudotsuga menziesii. The sequence goes on from LPNX010263303.1 coordinate 43,732, forward strand.
CAGAGGGATTCTCTCCCGTTCTTGTCTTCGCGCACTGGATTTTGCCGGATTTTACCCACGTAGTATTTCCTTGGGCGGATTTGTGAATAGGGTGGCTGTATCCTTCACTCACAGGCCAATTCGTGGGTTCTGTTCACACATCGGTTGGGAAATTGTAAATTCGTCCCTATTGCGTTTTGTTTGCTGTTCTGCTTTTGGGGCTGTGTAATTCATTTTTCTCTGTTTAAGCTGTGATAGCTAATTGATTGCATACATGCAATGGTTGGTCTTCGGACTGTGTGAGGAGTAGGGATGTTGGCTCGATCTGCTTGATAAACCTGGTGTAGAAACCACACAGACAGAACTAGAGGGCTGGCCTTCTTCTCCATCACCCCTGAATAGCACTGGAAGGGAATGCAGGGCCTGAGGGACTGTGTAGCAGAGAAGGGACTGATTCCTTGTGTTGGGTGTGGATGGGTGTCTTAGAGGTCAGGCTAGTTCTGGTGTAGGTGTTCTTGGCTCTGTAATGAGCTCACCAGCTTAGCAAATTGCCTTCATCAACTCTTGGATGGCCTGATAAACCCAACTGAGTTGGCTTGGCTGTGTTTTGGTTACCTTGGGCTATGTGTCAGCCTGCTAGTTCCCTTATTCCTTGGAGAATCATGCCCAGCTCGGGGGTGGAAGTGTTGCTGAGAGATTGATGAGCACACTGGCCTATGGTTGGGTGGAACGTTGCAGCGACGTAGCTGGTTGCGGATCGAGTTCACCATAAGATAAGTAATCTATGTATTTTACCTCTGCAATCTTAATTTACTGTAATGAAATGAACATGATAAATGCATGCATGACTGAATGCTTGTTGAATGTATGATGATGATTCCGTTGTGTATGATAATTCACTGTGGCTGTATTTGATAAACAATGGCATCTATGCACATTTTACCTCAATCCATTTCCATCAGCATTCTGTTTTAGCATTTCAGCATTTTATTAAACCTGTATATGTTCATGAGACTGTTAGTATGCATGGTTAATGCCATGGATCGCGTCCTCCTTGCCGGTTGGAGGCATGGGGACGTTACATTGAACATAAGTTGAGTTCATACACAATCATTCCATTTGACTTCATGTCATCTTCACTCATAGATTATACCTATTTAAACATCATTCTTACAACAAATATAGTTGATTCACATCACCATCACACATAGATCATACTTATTCAAACACTAATATGACTTCACAAATAGCCAATGTCACACCAACTTCAAACCTAATTCTCAAGATCTAATAATTTGCAATGATCTTATGAAGTAGGTGAGATTCAACCAAATGACTTGTAATCATGGGATTGGTAGTATTGTCATAGATTATATGTTGTTAGAGTATACTACTATAAAACATAGATAACATTGAACCAAGTTGTAATTGTGGATTTGAATTTTGCATTTTACAAATCTGATCATATTTTGGGAATTATGGAATGTGATATTGGCACATTTATAATCATATTTTTCACTTTGGAAACACCAATTTATTCTTATATGTGAATGAGCATAGATTGAAATTAGTTCAAATTTAATGAAATGGTGATTTTACCAAAGATAGAGGAATCATATCCTCTATGTTATTGAAATATAAATATAGGNCCAATTTCTTCTTATATGTGAATGAGCATAGATTGAAATTAGTTCAAATTTAATGAAATGGTGATTTTACCAAAGATAGAGGAATCATATCCTCTATGTTATTGAAATATAAATATAGGTTAGTTTGGTTAATGAATATAAATTCTTACAACTTATGAGTGAAAGACATAATTGATAGCTGAGAATAATTAAAATTCCCCAAAGAGATTCAAGAAATTCATAAGTTGTCATTCAAGAAACGATATTATGGACTTCTTATTAAACCCAAAATAGAATGGATTGGGCAACTAATTTTTTTTGCTTGTGATTGACAACTATCATATAGACATATAGAGCAAAAGACATAATTGATAGCTGAGAATAATTAAAATTCCCCAAAGAGATTCAAGAAATTCATAAGTTGTCATTCAAGAAACGATATTATGGACTTCTTATTAAACCCAAAATAGAATGGATTGGGCAACTAATTTTTTTTTGCTTGTGATTGACAACTATCATATAGACATATAGAGCAAAAGACATAATTGATAGCTGAGAATAATTAAAATTCCCCAAAGGGATTCAACCAATTCATAAGTTGTCATTCAAGAAACGATATTATGGACCTCTTATTAAACCCAAAATAGAATGGATTGGGCAACTAATTTTTTTTTCTTGTGATTGACAACTATCATATAGACACATAGTTGCTTAGAGATTTGGAGTTTCTACTAAGACTATTTTTTGACAAGTCGAGTTGTTCCAAGTTGACTAAATAAATGAATTATGTTGGGATAATCCATGGGAATTTTTTTAATGAAACCATAATCAATTTAAGGTGTGTATACATCGTTAACTATCATTCACTTGGTTTATTTAAAAGATTCTTGTAATGACGAATACATCGCAAAGGAAATTAATTAGTTTTTAAAGACATTGTTTTGAAAGTGCCTAGTTAGTAGAAGTTGATAATGATTTGTACGTTAATTGATGTAGAAGCACTGAGTCATAGTTGATGGAAAAGCCTCATCGGAGGCTATCCATCGACTATAAAACTATATCGGAAGTAGAGTATCGGGGTGGGGTATGTAAATGCAACCCTGAAGGTGTAGGAAAAGGAAACCGACGGAGCAAAGTTCGATGGTATCTTGGACGTGATGTATTAGAAGGGACTCATCGGAGGCCGGATTTCGGAAAGTTCACATCAGAAGTGGACCATCAAAATGTAAGTTCAAAAGTGTATATGACGACTTCTGATGAAGGAAAAATTAATGTATTAGAGATGATGGATCGAGATGACAATGAACAAAGGTTTGAACCTAATGAGAGTGAAAATGCAAATAGATAAGATTTCAATGAATAGGAGGAAGTAGTTTATTTACATTTAATTTAGTTTGGACACAAGATTAAATGCAAATAGATAAGATTTCAATGAATAGGAAGAAGTAGTTTATTTATATTTAATCTAGTTTGGACAAAAGATTTTGGGATACCTTGAAGGCCAACATCTATACATTCAGTGTATGGTTTTGTGTGAAGATTAAATATCTCATCATTCATTCTCCTTTAATTTTATTAAATTCACTCGAGGACATAATTTAATGGAAATAGAGTTGAAGACATGAGAAGAAGAAGCTTATGGAAATGAGGTGGTGTAGAGAAGATATGGGGGAGGAGAATAAAGAAAGAGGAATAATATAGAACCCCTCCCAAAGGTAGAAGAAGAAGAATAAAGATGGAGAAAAGAAGGGCTTAGTAGAAGAAAATGAAAGGGGGAGAAGGAAGAAAGCGGTGTTTGTGTATTGTGATTGTAATCCACATGAGACTAAGCCCAAGGATTTTGATGTTGAGACTCCATGCAATTTGGGAGCATATTGTAAATGTATAATTTTTCTAAGTGTAACAAAATAGTTGAATGAGTATTTGTTTGTGTTCCTATGCCTTTGTGATGTGTGTTTGTGTGTTGTATATGTGAACATTAACCGTGGACTTTCTTTGTTTCCAAATGAGGTTTTAATATCTTTGGTATCATAGTAAGTAGTTTTATTTGATTGTGAACGATTCTAGATAAGGGAAAGTGTTGGGTAGAATTGTTCTAGAGAATTACAGTTCTAGTAGGGAAATTACTGGGTAGAACTAAGGGAAGTATGGGTAACAAAGGAATGGATGTCCAAGGAAGATGAAGAAGACCATGCGGTGGTATTGTAATTGAGGAATTAGCTTAAGTAGTGAGGATTTTCCAATCCATATTGGAATCCATTGTGACAACTCAAAAGAGAAGAGTTGCAGTTGAGACTCAATATGTAAGTGATGAAGAATTGGAGGTTGAAAATACCCAACAAGAAGATGAGGTAGTTGAGGACCCTAGGAAAAGAATTATTAAATCCTTAGTAGATTTAAGAGGGTCACCTAAGATGCAGCCACATACCTGCTTGGGAAGACTGAATCCAAAAGAGATGATTCACTGGATCAAGGACATGGATAAATTTTTTGATATGGAACAGATTGAGGATTCTAAGAGAGTGAAACTCACTTGTATGAAGTTGAAGGGTAATGCATCTTTATGGAAGGACTATGTATAGATAGAAAGGAAGAGGAAAGGCAAGGATAAAATCAGAACTTGGAACATAATGGTGGCTAAACTGAAGGGAAATTTCTTTTATGTTGAATATACTTTGAATTTATATAGAAAGTTGCAAAATATGTGAGAAAAGGAGGTTATTATTAAGGAGCATACAAAGGAATTTTATAGGTTGTCCATCAAGCATGACGTAGTGATGGAGACGAATCTGTGGCTAGATACATTAATGGATTGAAGTATGCAATACAAGATTAATTGAGCATTATGAGAATTAGAATAGTTGGAGAAGCATATTGTCTTTCCTTAAAGGAAAAACATTAGTGTTATAGGGAAATAAACAATTAGAGGTAGATGTAGATCACTTTCTAGAAGAGAATAGAGTAGTGGAGTCAAAGGAGATGAGAGCAATAGTGTTTGTGCTCCATCCTAAGGATTCAGAAGCAGTAATGAATCCTTTAGAGGAAAAGGAAGTTTTGATGGATGAGGAAACTTTATAGGTAGGGGGGATAGAAGGTCCATTGTAATTTGTTACAAGTGCTAGACACAAGGGCACAACACTTATGAATGTCCTAAAAATTTTCATACTACAAGGAGGTAGGAGAACAAAGCTCATGTTTCTCAAGGAGTGGAGAGAACTACTGGATATGTAGTTAGAGATGATGTTGATGTAACTCAACCAAACGTTGGTGGGAACCTAATGTTTAGAAGGACCTTATTGAATCCTGCAAAGAGAACTAGACCAGAGGAATTCTATTTTCAAAACAATGTGCATAATTGAAGGTAAGTGATGTTCTTTAATTGTAGATGGGGGGAGTACTAAAATTTTAGTACCATAGAGTTCATATAAAATATGAAGCTAAAGTGTAGATAACATACTAAGGATTATAGAGTATCATGGTTACAGAAATGGAACCATTTCATTATTTCTCAACTATGTCTAATTTAAAAGTTAATATTGGAAATTATCAAGATAGTGTGATGTGTTATGTTGTACCAATGGATGCCTACCATATATTGTTGGGTAGACCCTGGTAGTATCATAGAAAGATTATATATTATGGAATTCAAAATACTATTTTGGTTAGGAAGGATGGAAATAAAACCTTAATGGTACTCCTGAAAGAACAAAAGGGAAAAGGTGGCAGCACCAATAACTGTTTTGGAAGGAGGATAATGTTATGTTCAACAAACGAATTCTTGAGAGAGTAGAAAATTATAGATTGGCAGTATGTTTCCATACCAAAAGGTCTTAGTACAAAGGTGAAAAGGGATGATAATCCCATAGAAGTGGATGAGATGTTGTCTGAATTTGGGGAAATTATTTTTGGGGAGATGCTAAAGGGATTATTGCTTGTGAGGACAATATCCCATTGAATTGACCTAATACCAGGATTTGGTTTTCCAAACAAGGCCCCACATAGAATGACATCAGAAAAAAAAGAGGAATTGAAGACATGGGTTCAAGAATTGTTAGAAATATTATTGATTAGGGAGAGATTGATTCCATGTGCAACACATGTTGTAATTGCACCTAATTAGGGAGGAGAGTGGAGAATGTGTATTTATTCAAGAGATATCAACAAGATCACAGTTAAGTATAAATTTACATTTCCAAGAATGTATGATCTTTTGGAATGCTTGAGAGGAGCAATATTTTTCATTAAGATTGATATGAAGAGTGGTTATCATGAGATTAGAAATCATGAAGGGTATGAGTGGAATACTACATTCAAAACAAGAGAAGGACTTTTTGAATGGTTGGTTATGCCATTTGGATTGAAAAACACACCAAGTACTTTTATGAGGTTGATAAAAGAGTATTAAAACCTTACTTGGGTAAGTTCGTGGTATTTTACTTAGACGATATTATTATTTACAACAAGACAAAGAAAGAACATATTACATGTAGTTAATGCAAGTGTTAGAGCAGTTGAAAAAAGAGAAGTTTCTTATAAATCCACATAAGTGTACCTTCATGAAAGAGGAGTTAGTGTACCTAGGATATTTTTATTTCTCAACAAGGTCTAAAGATGGATCCTAAAAAGGTCAAGGAAATTATAGAGTGGCATGTTCCTATAATTACAATTGAGGTACAAAGCTTCCATGGATTAACTAGTTTTTACAGGAAAATTATAGGGAATTCTAATGGGATTTCTGCACCATTAACTGGATGCATGAAGAAAGGAGAATTCAAGTGGATTGAAGCTACTCAAAGAGGACTTGATTGATTGAAACAAAGGGTGACTAAAGGACCAGTATTGTCCCTACTAGACTTTGATAAAAGAAAAACAGGTTCATTGTGATGCTAGTGGTACATCTATTGGAGTATTGATGAGTCAAGAGGGGAGACCCATAGCTTTATTCAGTGAAAATATGAATGAATCCAAACAAAAATATTCAGTTTATTATTAGAAATTTTATGGAATTGTACTACCATTAAAGAAATGGAGGCATTACTTACTTCCTAAGGAGTATGTTTTGTATAATGGTCACCAAGCATTGATATATTTGAATAGTCAAACAAAATTAAATCAAAGCCATATGAAATTGGTAGAATTCCTACCTAGTTATACTTTTGTATTGAAGCATAGATTAGGAAAGTCAAATAAAGTAGTTGATGCATTGAGTAGAAGGTCAAAATTGTTATCCACCATGAGAGTGGAGGTAGTAGGAATAGAGGAGATGAAGGCATTATAAGAAAAGGACCCAAATTTTGTTGAAGTATACAAGATGAGGTATCCTCTATGGAGTGGTGATAGAACTCCATATTGGATTATTATGTCCAAGAAATATTTCTTTTTAGGAATCATTAGTTTTGTATACCAATAGGATCAATGAGAGAGAGTTTGAGAGTTTGATTTGAGAGTTTGATTTAAGAGATTCATAATGGAGGCTTCAGTGGACATTTTGGTTTAGATAAGATTAGAGCATTGGTTGAAGAGAGATATTATTGGTCGAGAATGGGTAAAGTTATGAAGAGATGGTTTGAAAATTGCAAAATTTGTCAACATGAAAAATAGAGAAGTTATAACGCTAGGTTGTATATGTCATTGCCTATACCTAAAGCGACTTGGGAGGACATAAGCATGGATTTTGTGTTGGGATTGTTGAGAACGCAATGAGGTAATGATTATGTCATTTTATTTTTTAAGGAAGTTGTTAAATTGCGCGGGTTTCCTAGAAATATAACCTCTGACAATGATAGTGAGTTCATTAGGAATTTTGGGAGAATATTGTGGAATGAAGTGTATACCAGATTGCAACTTGTTTTTCATATCATTCGTAGATTGATGGCCCAATGGAAGTTGTCAACATAAGTCTTGGAAATATATTAAAAAAATTAGTTGTGGAAAATCCAAGACAATGGGAGAATGCATTAGCACAAGCTAAGTGTGCTTACAATAATTCAGTGAATATATACAGGGAAGAGTATATTGTTATCACTTACATCTCGCACACATGTGACATTTCAACCAATATTGTAGAAGAATGTCATCAACATACAACATGTAGCTTATTATCATCATCCTCATCAAATTCACAATGAGAATTGAACCTTTGAATGATAAAGTCAATCAGTTTCTACAATCGCACGACTTTTGTTTCAAAACCCACACATGTTTGTGTGGCTATTTTCTTGAAACTCGCGTGGTTGTACAAATGGTGTGACCACTATCTCTCTATGGTGCATTTAAGGCTCAAAATAGAATTTCTTGGCTCCAAAAATTTGAATTATCCTCTTCACATCTTTGGGATAATTCAATAGCCCCCTTCTTATACTTGCAGGACCATTTCATGAGATGGAGCATTCACATTGGGAACTAGATGTTTCAAGACCTCGATTTGGTCTATAAAAGGAATCCATGAACATGCATTCAACAATATAAAACTACAGAAAGGTTATAATGTATGACTTGGTTTGAGAGATCATCCTTCATCCCCCTTCTTATTATCATTTGGCATTCAAAGCTCCCTTATTTTCTTTCTCAAGAACCAAGTATTTCTCTTCATCATTACAAGTTGGTTATCAATCAATTGAGAGAGTTCAAAAGGACCCATCCCTAAGAGATATTGTTGGCTTCTAGTGGGGTTGCATTATTCTAAATGACACCATTTGTAAAAACACTTTTCAATTTGGAAAATACTATATGGTTGAAGTTAACTCACTCTCTGTCTTTTTTATGTTATGGACACTTGTACATATTTTATTTTATTGTTGTTTATTGAGTTTTATTTAGATTGTTAGTGTATGGTCTACTAATCAACACTTACACTATTTCCTTGGTTACTGATAACACTTCAAATTTTCCAAGAGAACCAAGAATATGTGGTGGGTGATCGAGCGCCTTGAGGAGCCATTGGCTCGAAACATCATTTGCATTCTTCTGCAAGCACTTCCATATTTGAGTGAGAATTTTACCACTTCTTGTGGGAAATTAAAAATGACTTGAAGGCATTTCACTGTGGCTATGGGAATTTTCTTAAGACCTGCAGGCATTTTCTTAGGACCTATGAGAATTTTTAAATATCCTTTGTTGTGAGCATGTTTATTACTTGTTGTTGTGGGAATTTAATTGTGGTTGTGAGCATTTTCTTTCTAATCCCGCCAAAGCTTAAGCAGAGACTATATAAGCCTCAAAGTTGTCCAAGGGAGACAGGAAGGTGGGAGTGGTGACCAAGTGTTGAGGACTAAGAGAAAAAATGAAAACCAACTAGACGTTAAAGAAGAGAGAGCATAGGACCATGAGTGGGGCCAATACCTAGAACATAAAAAAGGGGTTATAATGTGACCGAGCAAATGATGATGAGCGATTGATGGATCGACGGTGGACATGCATAACACATCATGGAGATGCAAGGAAGTTAAGGGTGCCTCAAGGAGTCATTTGCACAAAACCACTGGGATGCATGGAAGCTTTGGATTGGTAATGGATCCCAAGAAAAGGTTTCAAAACCACTCAAGCCCTGATCCATTACCACCATGGTTTGCAAAGAGTGAATTTCTCCTAGGAGAACAAAAGCACAAAGGAGGCTTCCACGAAGGAAAGATGAGGTGATTTGGTGCCTACATGCACCACCCACAGATAAACATGTGTTAGGTGGGTTCAATAACATCATGTAACATCACCTTAGAGTATCCCAATATTTGTGCACCAATGGTCAAAATTCAAATTGGGATTGATCGTTAAATATTCAAATAGTTTTTCATTCTATCCTATGGAGAAGGTGAAAGAAAGATATCGACCCTGGACATTCGAGTTAGTAGCATTGCATGGTACACGAAGAAATTCACAAGCCTTTTACCCTTTGGGTAATTTTCCACTATTTATTTTATCATTTATCTTTGCATAAAGAGTAAGCTTTAACAGCTTAGCAACTTTCCGCATTTGCTCATCCACCCACCGGTCATCGTCAGAATTTTACATATGGCTTCCTCATCTAAGAATAAGCTTCCAAAATTGGCGTCCCCCCAAAAGACCCCTTTTAAAATTTTCACAAAATTTATGGGCTTCCCACTCTAAATTTAAAAGCACTATTTTTTCTTAGATTTATGAAATGATTTGATGATTTCTTTTTACTCACATGATTGATATTTTGCTTTTTTATTCTTTCGCTTAAATTTCATGAAACGATGCTTTGGTGATTTCGATGATGCATATCAATGGGGTCTTTTGATTTTATTGGTGTTCAACAATGCATGGACAAATCATATTGAGCTTGTTGGTAAGCAGACAATTTTCCTTTAACATTAACTTTTACAAAACCTTGTTTTAAAAATTTCCTTGTTCTAATTTTGCCCTTCTTTTGGCAATTAAAATCAATTCAATTAAACCTTTCTCATATACATTCATTTTGCGTCTTAAAAGAAATTATATTAAACATTGGAGAAAGAAAGACGGTGTTCATAGGATGACTTTATAAAAGGTCATTTGCAAATTCACATACTTCATTATTTTCATTGAAAATTTGATCACATTAAATGTTACCCTCCAATATTAAATTCTGGGAGAAAATTGAAAATTGTTTAAGGGCATATAAGGAAAATAATGTCTTGTTTCATTAACTGGGAAAACCACTATTTCACCTTTTTTATATTTCTTATGATATAATGAAGTTGTTAATATCAATCATTAAAATGTTATTAATAATTCAAACTTATGGGTTTTTATATTTTTAAATATGTTATGCGTTCACAACTTTTACGTTATTTTTTTTAATAAAAGTGTTCATAAATGGAGATTATGTAAATTTATCTTTTGGAGAATACATATTTACCTTTTTTTTCATATATATAAGCTATTTACATATGAATTCTCCAAATTGAAAAGGTGTTTATTGCTTAGGGATTTTTATTGTAATGGATAAAAATGTTCATAAATGGAGATTATGTAAATTTATCTTTTCGAGTATACGTATTTACCTTTTTTTCATATATAAGCTATTTACATATGAATTCTCCAAATTGAAAAGGTTTTATTGCTTCTAAAATTTTAGGAAATTCTATTATGCCATTATAGTTGATTTTACATATTAATTGCAAGGATTTCAAGTTTGAATATCACAAGGAAATTAAGGTTCAAGATTTTGACTATGCTTTGAAAAGAGTAAAATATTAAAGGGAATTAAAAGGGTTTCTAATAGATTACCAAGTGATTTTTAAAGAATACTTTAAGCTAGCCTGCACGGGTATGGCTCATTGGCGGTTCAGTTGTTATGAAGTGACTTGTTGTAAATTGGAGGTCACGAGTTCAAATGCACTTAGATTTACCTGTGTCCCATGTCTTGTAGCGGGTGTGAGGCACCTAGGGGTATAGTGATAGCAGGAATGGATCCTTGGACCCCGTGTCATGCGAGTACCATCCCAGCTCCAGATGTCGATTCTCCTAGTTACACAAAAAAAAATACTTTAAGCTTAGTTTTGAAGTTAAGATTTCCTGTCTTTTAAAAAAAAAAATATAATTTTTTTTTTGTTTTTATTTTGCAAAATCCAAATTTAATTATGTTTTAGATGTAATTTTAATTGTAAAAATAAATTCAGTACCTTTTACAATCTTTGGAATATCTAAAATTTTAAAACTATTAGAATAATTCAGACGAGAATTTATCAAAATTATGCCAAAACTATTTCAACCCAAATTGTAGAATATTTAAACTATGACATACAAAATAATTTTAACCAAGTTCTCCACATTCCAATAAAACTATTTGTGTTGTGTCTGTTTTGTTTTTTGTTGGTTAAGTAATTAAGTACTAATGTTATTGTTTCTTCCTTTACATGTGTTAAATCCTTTCAATGTTACATATGTTGAAATTACTCTTGAATGTTGAGGAAAGAGAAACACAATATCATAAATAGCACGTTAAAGGAAGCTACTACGAAGTCGCTGGGAAAAGACAATTCATTATCAAAATTACTAAAAGTTGTTGCCAGATTAATGAGAATGAGGATATTATGGAGGTGGCGCATCATTAAAGGAATTCCAAATAAAATTAATATAAAAATGCTTATCCGACAATAATGCTTCATCCCAACGCAAAAGAATTCTCGAGTGAATGGATAGATAATAAGTCAAACTTCGAGTTAATGGTTGGTATTGTTGCCCTGATTGTTACGACCCTACATTAAGCACCATTGACAAGGAGTTTAGGAGGGCGCGTCAGGATGTGCTATTCAAGAGCGCACGGTGAATAAGCACTTCTAAAAATCTGAATCTAATGGTTATAGAATAAGCAGGCCACCAATTTCTTATGTATCCCTAGATTGATATGATCCTGAGAAAGCTAGACAACCATAATTTTCAAGAATTTGCAAATAATGTCATGTCAACTACATATTCTTTGATGCATGATGTAGCCTCTCCTAGCGAAGAATATCTTTCACAATTGCATATTACATTCGAAACCATTGGATGATTCAACTGTATTCCCTACATGCAATTTAACTTGCAACTTTTGGTTTCATGCAATAAGTAGTGAATCCTGCATGGCAGAAAATGGTCTCATGCAAGGAGTAGTGAATGCTTGCATGGGAGAAGTGGTCTCATGCAGAATATAGTGAATGCCTGCATAGAGAATTTGTTCTACACCTCGATCTCACCAATCCTTCACAATAATTGTGGAATACCTTTTCTTTATTGGCATATATCTTTGCTCTTCTGACTTCGGGATGAAATCACCTTCCAACTAAATGCTAAAGCACTTAGTTAGGATGATAACTCAAGTGTCATCATGTAAGCGTCATATTTTAGTTTAACTAAAGTGTTGTCATGCAAAACACTTTTAGTTAACTAGATCTTCTTTATTAACAATTAGTTAATTCTCTTAACTAAATATCTTCTTGATTACATCACTGAAGTGATCAATTCGAGTTATCCTTAATTAGTTGAATTATTCCTTGTTAATAGCACTTGTAGTTAAACAATTTGAGGTCTCCATAATTAACTAAAGTCTTCGTCATGAGCAATTAAAATGATCTATTCTTAATGCATCTTATCTTTATCTATTATCTCATATGCATGGTCCACATGTTCCAACTTTAACTTATCTATAATATCAATTATAATAAGGATATTTATCTAATGATGTGATCATGTTTAATTACTATCATTCCAAGTGGTCATATCCTAAATTAATTCACTCTAGATTTGGATAGTCTCTAGAGGATACTTAATAACTCATCCATCTTAAGTGACCATGGTTAGTAATACATCACACACCATTCATACTTCGATTTGCAAAGCATTACCTCTATACATGAGGTACACCTCAACACATGAGGATCCAACTTGACACACAAGTCCTTAGTCTTGTCCAACAAGACTGTACAACATCATCACTATGACATATCAAAGTGCATTCCTCAGCACATGAGGCTTAGCCTTTACACAGAAGGCTACTTAGTCATCCTTGAGTCTAAATCAAGAATCTACTCCAAGTTTCTTGATTCGAACTCAGGCTAGGCTAAGGCACTACCTTGACATGCGAGGCCCAATCCTTTCACTGAAGATTGGATTGGAGAATGACTCATGAAGTTGTAACTTTAACAGGATATGAAACTATAAATTCTATTACACCTAATTCTCGTCATCAGCATGTGATAAGATCCCAGACTTCGGTATTTCCCTCAATCCCAAACTGTGAAGCATGAACATTGTGTTGATGTAATTGTAACTTCAGAATGTATTCACTTGTATTTCTTATGTATTGTAACCCGATGTTTATTCCTGGATGTATTTGTAATGTACTTGAGTCATGTCATGCCCCGAGGTTCCTATCGGGAGTTTCTATAATGTAAACAAGTCATGTCAAGTCAAGGTGGGTAACCCTCCTCTTGTCTAAGGGTTAAAGTCCCCATAGTTTCGGGGCACTAGGGTTATTAGACTCACCTAGTGAAGTCGGCCCTATTTGGGTTTAGTCAAGTCGAGAATTAGTATAAATAGAGAGCTAGCCTCTCTATTTATCACACACTCACTCACACTCAGTTGTAGCGCATAGCTGAAGAAGAGAAAGACACTGGGGCAAGGAAGAAAGAGGTTACTGCTGTCAGGAGATCATCTTACTGTTTTTGGGTTTCACTTTTGGTGTTGATTCTATCTCTGAGGAAGTTGTGGGGTTTTCTCGATTTATGGTTTCCCCGAGGAAAAACACTGTGTTCATTGTCTCTTGTGTTTGATTGTTGTGCTTGTTGTTCTCTTAGTTAAAGATCCTAATGATATGCTAGCTTAATGTTGAAAATCTAACATGGTGTCAGAGCTAACCTGAGAAGAAGACACTATGTAGCTGTGGGAACTAGGGATTCCTACTTTGTGGATCTCTCTCCACATATTTTCAGCAAAAGAAGGTTGGAATAACTCTCCTCCCTAGGGCGCATCTTTCTGTCGAAACAGAATCCAATTTCGAGGTTTTTTCAGTTTTGGACTCGACACTGCTGCCAGAAATTAGGGCTTTTCACTGAAGTGGAATTTTTCAATGAGCCCAGGCCTAGATTGGTCTCCTCCCCAAAATCAAAGTTAGGGATCAAATTCAAAGCATTTGGTTGGACATAACTCCGAAAAAGTAAAACCCTAATCTGCTCCTAAACCGGCACTACAGGATTTCAGCTCCAAATCTAGATCCGACATCTTGACTTGGTAAGATCTAAATCTTTTGCATTTCCATTTGATGTTCTCAGTTAAGATGTCTCATCATACCAAGCTTGATGAAAAGTTTGAGGGAGCTAATAACTTCCGAGCCTAGAAGTATAAGATCTCCCTGGTCCTGGAAGAAAATGAGTTGGACTCCTATATCAGTGAGGAGGTTCTAGTTCCAGAGGGAGATGAGGCCAAGGCCTTACATAAGAAAAAGTTGGTTATGGCAAAGAGGATCATTGTTGATTCCATCAAGGATCACCTCATACCACAAGTTTCCTCCCTGAAGACATCTAAAGCCATGTTTGATGCCCTAACCAAACTTTTTTAAGCGAAGAACATGAATTGGAAGATGACTCTAAGGAACTAGTTGAAGAATGTAAAGATCCAGAATGAGGCGACCTTCTAGTCATACTTCACAAGGGTCTCCCAGATCAAAGAACAGCTGGAAGTAGTAGATGAAGAAGTGGAGAATGCAGAAATTGTGATGACAACCTTGAATGGCCTCCCTAGGTCATGGGATTCTTTCATCCAAGGAATCTGTGCTAGGAAGAAGTTAGTCAAGTTCAATAGACTGTGGTAAGAATGTTCACAAGAAGAAGCTCGGATAGCAACCCGAGAAGAAAAGATGGGAAGTGAAGATTAAGCTCTCACAGTACACTCCAGAAAAGGAAGAAGGGAAAATCATCATCACCAAGGTAAGCATTCTCAACAAAAAAATAATCTTGTAAGAAGGGATCCATCCAAACTTAGATGTTATACATGCGATGAAACATGACACTTTGCTAGAAATTGTCCCATGAATAAAAATGGATCCAAGAAGAAGAAGAACTCCAAAAGAAGACATCATGCTCACACTGCTGAGGATGATGATCCTCCCAGGATGAGAGTAAAACAAGAAAGTGAAGACTCTTCAAGTGAAGATGAATATGTTTTGATCTCCGCTCTCACGGGAACTGTCACTCATGGAAGCAAAGATTGGCTTATTGATAGTGGGGCTTCCAAACACATGACAGGTTTCAAGTAATCCTTTGAGAAACTATCCGAACATAATTCACCCCATAAGGTGAAACTTGGGAATGACTACCAATATCCCATAAAAGGTAGTGGTGAATCCTCCTACAAGCTATACTCTGGAAAGTCTATGAAAATGAAGGATGCCTTTTTTTGTACTAGGACTAAAGAAGAATCTCCTAACCATATCGGCACTGGATGCAAAAGGCATGAGGGTTTCATTTGCAGATGGCCAAGTCCTCATGTGGTCAAGAG
>LPNX010263310.1:0-53448 GCA_001517045.1 Pseudotsuga menziesii
TCTTTATGCTATTTCACTTAACTTTAATTTTGTTTTTGGTGATTAGGTACAGCAATAGCATGCTCCTTACAGAAAGGAAGAAATTGCATATCGATTGATAATGACCCACTCCAATGCAATTACATAAAACAAAGAATTAAGGCTATTCAAGTTCTTCGAGATGAACTGCAAGAAGTTGGTTTGAAGAAAGGAGAGTTTAGTGAAACACTTGTGGCAAAGATGTCAAAAGAGCCCCAACCCCCGTTAGGAGGGGTGTTTGGAAAGGAGCACTTTGGGGATCTTGCAGACATAGAAGACCCAATGGAAAAGGACATTGATGTCCTTGAGGAAATTCAAGCTCCAGAAAATTCCAATGTCGATGAAGAATTTGGCATGCATGATATTGTTGAATAGTTTCATGTTTTGAAGAAAATGTTAATTTTGACAATTTTTTGATCAGATATATTAGTAATGTTTTGACTTTCAGACTTTATTTTAGAAATAAAATTTCTAAATATAATGTTTTTGATATGTTTTTTACAAATAATTTGTATATTTTTTCTCGACTTTATTTGAGTCGTCACTTTTTGATAACTAATATGAAGTATGATCATTTTTAGAGAAAAATTCTCTGAAAATTCATTGAAAATGGTTTTAAATGTCTTTATTTTCTGGAATTATTTACAATTTTGTCAATAAAAATGCCTTATTTTGTACATAAAAATGTCTTATTTTATAGAAAAAATCGTAAAATGTATATGTTTTTCATTATAAATTGCTTAAAAATGTATGTTATTTTGTTAAATTTCAAAAAACACACTTGAAAATAGAAATTAAAAATATTTTACAACAAAGATAATTCAAAGGCCCCAAAAAATGTCTGAAAAAGAAAATGTGTGATACTGGCATCAACCATTTTTGAAACGGGGGTAAAAATAGCTACTAAAATTAGGAGAGAGTAAAACGAGAACTGTGTCGAGTTCTCGTTTCATAGTATAAGTGGTTAACCGACTTCCCTTCTGGTCTTGGGACAACATCCCAAACATCATTCTTCATGATCGATTGATACTCTTCGATAATAGCATCCTTCCATTATTTTCATTCTGCTGCTTCTTCATAATTGGAAGGTCCTTCATTGATAAAGTCACATAGTAAAGCTACATATCTGGAGCAAGATCTAGTTCTCTTTCTTTCTCTATGATTCTCTTCTAGAGCTCCATATCTTTCTACACCTTGTATAATTTCTCATACCCAAGAAGGTTTCCTCTTGTGAGGATTCTTCTCTTGAGGTGGATCTATAGGTCTTTGTGGTTCTTCAAATTCTCGATCTTCTTCTTGGATTTCTTCATTCATGGTTGTATCATGAATTCTGGGTGTTTCTGCTTCGTCAGGTTCTTCAGCAGGTCTCTTTCTGGATTTGTTGTAAGCTGAGTCTTCATCAAATGTTACATCCCTGCTGATGTCAATCTTCTTGAATCCTGGGAAGTATATTCTATAGGCCTTCGAGCTTTCAGAGTATCCCACAAATTTACCCTTCTTTCTTGAAGGATCTAATTTTGTTCTCTTCTCTTTTGGAATGTGTATGTACACTGGACAGCCAAATATTCTAAGATGGCTGACTTCTGGTTTGTTTCTGGGAAATACTTCTTCAGGTGTCTTGTTCTTAAGTAGTCTATGTGGAGTATGGTTCTATAGATACATCGTTGTTTTGGCATATTTTTTCCATAGATGCATGGGAAGATCTTGATCATGAAGCATTTCTCTTGTAGCTTCCATGATAGTTCTATTCTTCCTCTCTGCAACCCCATTCTGTTGTGGATTATATGGGGTGGATAACTCCCTCTTAATCCTTGATTCTTTGCATAAGTCTTTAAATTAATTTGATGTTAATTCTCCGCCATTATCTGATCGAAAGGTCTTGATCTTATTTTCTGTGTGGTTCTTGATCAAGGCTTTGTATTCCTTGAACTTGATGAAAACTTTATCTTTGTTCTTCATGAAGTAAATCCATGTCTTCCTCGAAAATTCATCAATGAAAGAAACATAGTATACATACCCGCTTAGTGAACTTGATGACATTGGTCCACATACATCGGAGTGGATGATTTCCAAGATTCCTTTTTCCTTGCTCTCACTACTTGGAAATGTCTTCTTTGTATTCTTTCCTTTCGCACATCCTTTGGAGACCCCTTCATGTTTTTCTTGAATTTCTGGAAGACCTTCAACAACTTTGCTTGCAAGTGGTAGTGCTCTGTAATGCACATGTGCAAGCCTTCTGTGCCAAATTTCATTTGGCTCTACTGTGTCATGGACCAAATCTTGTTTTGGATGGCCCTTCAATTTGTATAAACCTCCTTCTTGTTCTCCAATTGCTATTGCATCGTCAATAGTGTTTCCTCTTGACCACATGAGGAATTAGCCATCTACAAATGCAACCCTCATGCCTTTTGCATCCAGCACTGATATGGATAGAAGATTCTTCTTTAGTCCTAGTACAAACAAGACATCCTTCATCTTCATAGACTTTCTGGAATCTAGCTTGTAGGAGGATTCACCCCTACCTTTTATGGGATATTGGTAGTCATCCCCAAGTTTCACCTATGGGGTGAATTATGTTCGGATAGTTTCTCAAAGGATTCTTTGAAACTTGTCATGTGTTTGGAAGCCCCACTATCAATAAGCCAATATTTTCTTCCATGAGTGACAATTCCCGTGAGAGCGAAGATCAGAACATATTCATATTCAATTGAAGAGTCTTCACTTTCTTGCTTTACTCTCTTCCTGGGAGGATCATCATCCTCAGCAGTGTGAGCATGATGTCTTCTTTTGGAGTTCTTCTTCTTCTTGGATCCATTCTTATTCATGGGACAATTTATATCAAAGTGTCCTATTTCATCGCATGTATAACATCTGAGTTTGGATGGATCCCTTCTTACAGGATTGTTTTTCTAATGAGAATGCTTACCTTGGTGATGATGATTTTCCCTTCTTCCTTTATTGGAGTGTATTGTGAGAGCTTGATCTTCAATTCCCATCTTTTCTTCTTGAGCTGCTATCTGAGCTTTTTCTTGTGAACATTCTTCCCACAGTCTATTGAACTTGACTAACTTCTTCCTAGCACAGATTCCTTAGATGAAAGAATCCCATGACCTAGGGGGACCATTCAAGGTTGTCATCACAACTTATGCATTATCCACTTCTTCATCTACTACTTCTAGCTATTATTTTATCTAGGAGACCCTTGTGAAGTATGATTGGATGGTCTCCTCATTATGGATCTTTACATTCTTCAATTGGTTCCTTAGAGTCATCTTCTGATTGATGTTCTTTCCTTCAAACAATTTGGTTAGGGAATAAAACATGGCTTTAGGTGTCTTGAGGGAGGACACCTATGGTATTAGGTGATCCTTGATAGAATCAGCAATGATCCTCTTTGACATAACAAACTTCTTCTTATGTAAGGCCTTGGCCTCATCTCCCTCTGGAACTGGATCCTCCTCACTGATATAGGAGTCTAACTCATTTTCTTCCAGGACCAGGGAGATCCTATACTTCCAGGCTCAGAAGTTATCATCTCCCTCAATATTTTCATCAAGCTTGGTATGATGATACATCTTAACTAAGAAACTCAAATGGAAATACAAAATATTTACCAGTTCAAGATGTCGGATCTGGATTTGGAGCTGAAATCCTGCAGTGCTAGTTCAGGAGCAGATTAGGGTTTTGTTTTTTCCAAAGTTCCATCCAACCAAATGCTTTGAATTTGATCCTGAACTTCGATTTTGGGGAGGAGATCAATTCAGGCCTTGGCTCACTGAAAAATTCCACTTCTGTGAAAAGCTCTAATTTTCGATAGTAGTGTCGGGTCCAAAACTGAAAAACCTCAAAATTGGATTCTGCTTCGACAGAAAGATGTGCCCTAGGGAGGAGATTTATTCCACCGTAATTTTAATCTATGGAGAGAGATCCACAAAATAGGAATCCATAGTTCCCGCAGCTGCACAATGTCTTCTTCTCAAGTTAGCTTTGATACCATGTTATATTTTTAACATTGAGCGAGCATAACATTAGGATCTTTAACTAAGAGAAAAACAAGCACAACAATAAAACACAAGAGACAATGAACACAATGTTTTTCCTCGGGGAAATCATAAATGGAGAAAACCCCACAAATTCCTTAGAGATAGAATCAGCACCAAAAGTGAAACCCAAAAATAGTGAGATGATCTCCCGACAGCAGTAACCTCTTTCTTCCTTTCCCCGGTGTCTTTCTTTTCCTCAGCTATGTGCTACAACTGAGTGTGAGTGAGTGTGTGATAAATAGAGAGGCTAGCTCTCTATTTATACTAATTCTTGACTTGACTAAACCCAACTAGGGTCGACTTCACTAGGTGAGTCTAATAACCCTAGTGCCCCAGAACTGCAGGGACTTTAACCCTTAGACAATAGGAGGGTTATGTAACTTGACTTGACATGACTTGTTTACATTATAGAAACTCTCGATAGGAACCTTGGGGCATGACATGACTCAAGTACATTACAAATACATCCCGGAATAAACATCAGGTTACAATACATAAGAAATACAAGTGAATACATTCCAAAGTTACAATTACATCAACACTATTGGTGTTTCTCCCTTCGACCCATGTTTAGGCCCTTGTTTTTCTATCAACAAAGCCCAAGATACCATCCCAATAGAGCAGGTATCAGCTGGCATCACCTACGATGCAGATCCAATCTCACCCGAGATATATTTATGGGTAACTGCTAGAAATAGGTTTCTGCAATTATCTGGCGATTTCTACTCTCATAGAGCCTCACCAGATTGCTCGATCAAATCCAGGGGTTTATTTCCTATTCTTAGTGTGTTCATTCAATATTTTAATCTATGTATCTGTAGACAGAGGTTACAACATTTAATATAAAGCCTTGGCATAGATTCTATATACCTACAGTGAAACATATACATACAAGAACTTATTCATAAAAAAATGTTATTCACTCTATTAAGATCTACTTAATCACATCATACATTCATTCGACATAAAAATATTCATCAAATACACAAAAACACAACATTTAATGTGGAAACCCATTTGGGAAAAAACACAAAGGCGCTCTTCATCTAGCATAAGAAATATGTAGAGCCTTCCATTTGTGCACTTAGCTTGCAGACTTTGTTTAATATCTTCTCTACAATATATACATACTTCCCTCCTCTCATGATCTCTAGTATTAGGTCTGTAAATTTTTCCTCTCCTTCACCCTACTATCAATTCGCACACATCTTGGATCGAATTTCTTCTCTACAAATATATAAATATACAAATACTAAGACAGAAGTTGGAAGACAACAACCAACACACAGCTTGGGGTCTCCCTTTTATAAGATATTACATGTTGTAATCAACTGACTCTATTCTGTTATCAAATAGGCTATCATTCCTCTTCTTGTACATTCAGTTACACTGAGAGTTGGCACAATCAACCCAAAAATACAAATATTATTTATTACCAAAGAATGTGTTATTCTAGCTGACTTCTTACCCATGATTAATGGAGATTTCATTTTCAACCATTGTACTTCATCATCTATCGTGGTTCCTTTTTTCAAGACTTCTCTCTTCGCAACTTCTCTTCCATCACGGACTGTTCTCCCACGGTTGCTTCTGTTGCATCTCATCCTCCATTGTAGCTTCCCTTGTCATGCAACTGTAATATTTATATTCCTGAGCATAATTTTGGCCATATTCTACCTATATTTTCCCAAGGAAAACTTGCCCACAAAACTCACATATGGATCGTCCTGAGCCACACTAGTCTAAAACCTCTGTTGTGACAACCTTACTTGAAAATACTGAAATATTTTCAATATGTACATGGTCTCCTCCCATACTTATGCTTCCTTATTCCTCAAATTCTCCACAAGGTCGGATATGATGTGTTCTGAAGATGTAAATTTTGCTGACTCTATTGTTTATTGCATTTTTTAGTGTATAGGGGTAATAATACCTGTAATTATTTCTCCCTCTTCCTGTAATTTTGTGACCCTGTCAATCTTCTTTTGTTGTTGTGTTCACACTGTTGCGACTTTCTGCTATAATTTCTTCATCCTTACCCATTTTCTCTACTAAGGGAAGCTTCTTCATTTCATTCTTCATTTGGTTCACCTTTGTCTCTACAATGTGTAACTTCTCTATGAATTTCTCTAACTCTTCATTGTCATTCAAAGCTTCCCACGTTTGAGAAAATTTCTCGACTGCCTTGGCACATAGTGCATATGCCTCTTCAATTTTCTTTGCAACCTATGTTGCTGCTTTTCTTCTTCATGCTTGAAATATTACTTTTTTAGAACGTTACGACCAATGAGATAAAATTTCATGAACATCACCAAATATATCCAAAGCTTCTTGTAAGGTTGAAGGTGACATTGTAGCATCTCGTTGTTATTCACCATTATCATAACTTTTTTTTGGAATGGTTGATTTTACCAAAGGACACTTTATATTTTGGTAGTTTTTCTCATCGGTGCATCAGGTGGTTTGGGTGGAATATCCTCTGTTAGCCTAATTACAACCGTTTCTTCATCTTTTGGTAGTGGTGTTGCTGCTGTCTTACGACTACTACACCATTTCCTCTTCGATGCGCCAAGTGGGTCTAGTCGTAACCTAGCTTTAGGGATGAATGTAATATATTCATCTTCTTCTATAATATCGGCCTGCAGTGGAACATATCTGGTAGTGTCTTCGATAATAAGTGTTGGTGAAGGGGTTGCGACACTAGATTTTGCAACTGTGCATTTACTCGAAAAACCATAATCTATGGAGAAAATCAATTGGTCTCTTGCACTTGTAGACTGTTGGAGACATTTACCACCATACACACTCACTTTGGTCAATTTGGCCTAGTTAAACCATTATCCTAAGTTTTATTGACTTAATTGGCATCAGAGGAGCATTGTATGACATCAGCATGAGCACACCCATGCCTACCTTTAGTCAAGGAGGCCAACTAAGCCTTCTCCTTCATTCAGGGAGGCTAACTAGAGCACTCTGGGGGTGATCTGAGTGTCATAAATGTACTTTATTGATAACTGATGGTTACAATTAGTTAAACAGAGCAGTGAAGGAACCTCCCTTCATTAAATTGATTATTAAATGATTATTTAATGAACTAGATTCAACAGGGGTGCCTCCAACCATTTTTGATGGTTAGTTACACTTCAGTTAACCTCATTGAGGTTGATTGGAGTCATTGATGCACTACCACTTGCTGGTTGGTTTGCAGTGACATGTGTCTCAGCTACTTTTAGTTAGAATTAGTCATTTATTGCACTCTGAATTTAGTTAGGGCTCAGTTGAGTCAATTAGGGTTTTGAACAGTGGTTAACTTGAGTGTTTACTGTAGCTTACATTTAGTTAAGCTAGACTCACTCATTCAATTCGAATGACCTCCTTGGGAATTAGAATTGTCTTGGAATTCATGCATCTGGTATGATTATTGTATTGTATCATCATTTTTTCATTTGATTATACCGAGCTGCTACTTCCATTGCAGCACCATTTTTCCAATTTTATGCATATTTGTCTATATTCTTTGTGAGACTGTGTTTTTAGTTACTAGACCACTATGACAAATTAATATGGTATCAGAGCTCATGACAAAACGAAACTCAGATCTCTCAAAAACAAGGTTTTTGATAGATCTTGCATGAAAAATTGAGCAAAGCTCAAAAATTCCAGCACTGCACTAGAAGCCAAGGCTTACCACTTATTACCCCAAGTAAGGAAATTATTGGTCAAGCTTACTTGATCAACTATGCTGGGTGTGATGAAATCCTAAAATTTTTAGGTTGTTTGACCTTATGGTGCCCCTTTTGTTGTGATTTGCAGGTTTTTTTTTAACACGTGAAAGCATTCGCTCCAACAGTTTCAAATGGCTTCTTCCATAGAACTCTTGACTCCGTTCAATTTCCACTCATGGAAAGGAGACATGGAGATATGGATATGTGCCAAAGGACAACCTACACATTTTAGTGGAATAGAATCCCAGTTATTCGATCTCTCAGATCCATCCCCGTTGCTCTTCTCCCGAAGGAGCATCCAGTTTTCAGAGTATATGGTTTTCCAGATTTTAGCTTAGATTGATACTTTATTTTCTGTATCTTTTTTTACTTTTATAAGAGATGTTTTGACTCTTTGACTCTTCCCTTTTGTGATTATATAATTTATCCAACAGTTCCATTGACCTACTTTAGTGGCCATTAGTTGGGCATTAATAAAAATATATTATCGTATTCTGGGTTCAAATCCCCCTAGGTGATGTACACTAGTCTATGCTGAAAGATTTACTAGGGATTCCATTCACGAATGTGGGGAGATATCATTAGGTTTTACCACGAGATTTTCTGTGGGAAATAAATTAGAAAATTATCAAACCAAGGGCAGTAATGCAAGGTAAAATAGAAAATAGTGTAGTTTTTTTGTGTATGATAACAAAGTGATTCAATGATCAAACAGTTGAAGTTTTGTACCTTGGAAGTTGTTCCCCTTAGTGATTTTTCCTTAGTCATGAGGAAAGGGGGAAATAAAGTGACCCTTGCATTAAATGACTTGGGATAATCATTTAATTCAACTTTAGTGATTAAAGTGACTTTTGATAAATTTAAGTAAGGTGAGCGAAATTAATTTTACGAGAATTAAATGTGCATTAATTTTCATCCACTCATATAATTCATTTTGGGCCCTTGGATTATATTACCCTTTAAATACCCCAAGCATCCAAACAAAAGGAAAGGGAAAGGCATTTTCATTCATATTTTGAATGAGTTTTAGAGAGAGAGAGAGAACTATCGACTTCTTGAGTGATAGAGAAGGACGCAGCAGAGGAGACATTTCCATCATAAATTCCAAGGAAATATTTCAACAGAGTATTGGCATGGATTCCAACACACCCAACAAAGAAATCAAGGAAGGATATTCACATTAAATGCATCCGTGTAGCAGCAGTATCGTACAGGCCATTGGAAACCTGAGTTGGAATTGATGTCAAATAGAGGTTGTGTGATTGAATTATGCCAATTTGAAGAAGTATATGAAAATTTCAACTTACAGGAAGTTACAGTCACCTTATAGGAAGCTATAGGAAACTACATTCAGTACATAGGAAGCAACAGTCGAATTAGAATGTCTACTACTAAATAGTCTGAATCTGATCAAGCCTCTATGATCTAAGCTCATCAGTGATTAAAGCCAACAATTTTAAATGATCAGTGGTGATACCCTAACCCAAATTGTATGAACAACAAAATCTAGTTCTAATTTGAAGAAGCCCTAGAATTGGGCATACTGTCTAATCCAAAGTTGCAGATGTCTAGTAAATCAGCAAAATCGAAACTAGAAAATCCCTAGTTAAAGCAGCCTAAAAAATGATAAATGTGGCACCTGCAAAGCCCTATATTTTTAGGATATTTTTGTTAAGGGTTTCAAGTCCAACTTGTATGGTAAACATTGGCCAAATGAAATCCCTTGTGTTGAAATCATGGATCCCAATAATTTTTAAATAAAATTTTAGCAAAATAAATAATGCATTGTATGATCAACGTTTCAAACCCTTGAAACATGGAAGTGGACAAAACATCAGCAACACTAATGTGTTTACTTGAAGAGCAAGGGTCACAAAGCTCTTAAATTCTGAAAGAAGAAATCAAAATAAGTCGTGGTATTACACTTGTGAAACAAATTGGCTTTATGACCTTTTTGAAGAAAATTAAAAAAAAAAAAAATTAAAAATCAATAAATGTCAGCCTGTAAATAAATAAAAAAGGAAAAATTCAAAAATTACCATAAGGATGTTGGCCTCACTTGTAATCCTTGTGTATAAATACAATGATGAATTGGAGTTTTAGGTATGCATTTTGATGGTCTGTGATTTGTGGGTGGACTGAGGCCTAGAGATGGGGAACTAATGAATCCAAGAGGAAGGTCTAGTGGATCTTGAAGCAAGTTGGACAAAGGAAGAGATTTTGCATAGTTATTTTTGCTGAAGTAAAACAGGCGTCCAAGGATGGATGTGCAAGAGTAAACCTATGAAAAGGATGGTTCAGGTTAAAGTCTAAGAGCTGAAGAATGTGTGGGTTTTCACAGTCTTTCCATAGATCCAATATTTGTTTTTAGAGTCCTTTAGAAGGTATCGAAATACAAACAGTCCCAGATTTGAAAGGTTGATATCATTCAAAGGATAGCCAATCAGGATTTCCACAATTCATGGTTATCACAACAAGTCTAGGGCATTGTTTCATCAGTGCCAACTCGGGAGTTGTTAAAAAAGTTATGTCATCATTCACAGTAAGGATTATTATTTCGATCAACATACAAGTTGAGGATCACCCTCAAGCCTACTGATGGTCTACTAAACAGTGTATGGTTGAAAAAGTTTGATAATTCAAAAGGAATTTGTATTGTAGTTAGTTGATCAAATATTGTTATTCAGGAAGAAGGGTTGAGCAAGGGAAGGATAAATGGCTTATTAGGTTGAGCGTAAATTATTTCTTCAATTGAGGCTGAAATCCTTGAAGGAAATCTCTTCATGGCTCTATTCATATAATTTTTCATTAGTGAATAGTTTGATTTTCATAAACTTTCATCATGGATCTGTTCATTCTGCATGTTTTCTCCAGGCCAATTTTTGAGCACAAACAGGATGTTTCCTTGACTAGAACTAGATGTTATATTTAACCCTAATCTTGGCATTCTAATGTTGATAGTTTTCAACTTGCACAAGGAATTGGCTTGTAGTATTGAAGGGATGAATAAATGGTGCATGATTTGAGCATAACAAATCTTTCCTTAGGTGGTATGTTTATGCTAACTATAAGTTTTTTAAACTGGGGCAATTTCCTTCCTGGTAAGTAATTTTATTGTCTTTGTTCATGTTAAATTGTGATAATAGTTCTTCCTTGCTCAACATGCTATCTTAATTTTAGATCCTATAACCTTCTAAATCAATACTTTAATAAGGTACCTTCCCTTTCTAGAGATATCTAATTTTCAAGCCTACCATAGGCCACTTTCATGCCATATTGGGAGGTGGTTTGACTTGGCCATAATAAATGTAGAACCACAACTCTTTGAAATGTTGGGCAAAGAATCATTAATTATGTGTAAAAAAGTGAGGTGGGTATACCGTAGAAGTGGATCCAAGAACATGTATGGATTCCACAAAAGGAAAACAAATGATATTTTAAGAGGAGTATCTAGCTGGAAGAGGTCAAGATGGACCAAAAGAATTATATTTTAATAAAAGGTGGTTGAAGGATTTTTTTAATACCTCGACAAAATCATATAGGGGTGGAAGAGGTCAAGATGGACCCAAAGAATTATATTTTAATAAAAGGTGGTCGAAGGATTTTTTTAATACCTCTACAAAATCATATAGGGATCATTTGAAGAAGTATAAAAGGAGGAGAATGTTCACTTGCAAAGGGTGGATTCATCTATGTTTTTTTTAAGGTTTTGGGAGGAGGATTTGTGGCAAATTTGAGTTTTCATTTCCTTCATCATCTAAGTTGTAGATATGGATGCTATGTAATGCTGTAAATTATTTTTGTTGTTGAAATCTACTTTTCCAAGGATCTTTTAGACGTGTTTGCTACTTTGACTCCTTATCCCTAATTATCAAGGCACTTATTCTATTGAATTCTGTAATTTGGCCAAAGACAAATTTTTCCATTGGATTGGTTGTTTCAGCACAAATTCAATGAACTTGTTGGTTTAGGTTTATATGAGTAGTCTTGACATGTTAAATAGGTGGCCATCTGTGGGCCCATTCAACCTAAAAAGATTACATATATTCTCGAATATCACCTTAGGAAGATACACCATAGCTACTCGGCGGACTGCATCTTCTTTTGCCACTTTAAGCCACTTAGGGGTTGCCAGATTAGCTGCTTATCCACAATAACAATATATATAGAGATCAAACAATTGAGTAGGCCATAGAAAACTTCTAAGTACTTCATTATTTACATTTTCCAGAGGATAGAATCAGCTACACTACCATTCTACTAACTGACACACGTAGCTTTGCAGACACCATCCCTTACTTTAAATTCTATTCACCATACCAAGTTCCAACTTCCGTGTAAGGTTTTAATTCAAGTATTTATTTAGTTTTAGGCTTTTAACTCATTTTGTTCCAATATGTATGCAAAACCAAGGTAATAGATACCTTGTGCACATCCCCATATGTTCCTTTCAAAATCACCATCATTAACTATTTTTAGCCATTCATGGCCATCATAAATTTTCTTAAATGTACTATATTTTTCCCTCACTCTTTCCTTTGATAGCTTCTTGAAATGGGAGTGTACTGTATTAGAAAATTGTCAAAATG
Organism: Pseudotsuga menziesii; assembly: GCA_001517045.1. Taxonomy (NCBI): domain Eukaryota; kingdom Viridiplantae; phylum Streptophyta; class Pinopsida; order Pinales; family Pinaceae; genus Pseudotsuga; species Pseudotsuga menziesii. Next base: position 12,376 of record LPNX010263310.1, read on the forward strand.
TATAAATTTAGATTCAACGCCATATGAGATGCCAGATAAATTCCCCTTTCTATTGCAGCCCAAGAAATAACTGAATTTGTGGCACTTAAAACGATAGCAGACACAGGTTTTACTTCCAACTATTTGAATGACTGTATAATTGATACGAATTCTCAGATTTGGTAGGTAACACAGTGGTTGTAGTGGATAGATCACATGGTTATATGTATACGTACGTATGTAAGATATATAGTTATATGTATGTCTGTAAGTATCTTTAGATAAATACATAATAAATACAACATATTTCTCAGCAAATGCATGAAGAAACGAATTTAGTTGACGTGAAAGATGGAATTCAACAAGTGTAAAAGCTAGATAATTGTTATGATATACACCTGTATCCTCTAGGGTAAGAGTATGGTGTAGGCTGAGTGGGAGGATTTTGATGTGAACCCATCTTCAAACTTGCATCTAGAGCTATAGCAAGTTCTTCATCATTGTCCTTGGGCTCTTGTGGAATGCTACCTGAGGCTGAAACAAAGATAAGGAGTAAATGGAAAAGATAATATCTTCAAACATGAAAAATCACCATAAGGTTGGTTTCTCACATTGTGTATGAATCTTATTAATGCTCGAGGGGTAGCTAATTTTCAACCAGTTAACTGAATTCCATATGTTCGACAAATAATTGTCCCTCTAGTTCTAAAATTTACAGTTTACTGTATGATATTTAGTATGTTCATTTTAATGTAAACTTATAGTGACCCACCATTTAACATATAGCAATGACTCTTAGAACCAAAGAAAAATGAAAATTTGTATACTATAACCCTGGACACCTGCAAAGAGTATCTCTCCATAAGACAAAAGACAAAGCCCTATCTGTGGCTGGTAGATTAAGACATTCGATGCTCTTGACCTCCTAACTTGATTTTTTCTTTCTAAGTGGCAATTAGGTAATAAATCCATTCCTCTACATAATTTTTCCTTAAATGGAATACTAGAATTGGGGACCTTCTAAAACTTACAAAGTTAATTAATTTTACCCTTTAAAGAACTACATGTGAAATATTCTACACTATTGTCTACATGGCATAATCCTTCCAACAATGTAAATATCGGAAGCTTATAAATTTGGCAAGAATTCTCACCCTTTAATGTAATGTAAACTTATAGTTCCCCACCATTTAACATATAGAACTGACTCTTAAATCCAAAGAAAAATACAAATCTGAATACAACAACACCTGGACACACGCAGAGAGTATTCCACCGTAGGAGAAAAGATATTCAACACTCTTGACCTCCTGTGGAAGACAAATTAAGACATTTGACACTCTTGACCTCCTTAGTTTAGTGTTTCTTTCTAAGTGGCAGTTAGGTAATAAATGCATTCTTGTTACCCTCATAACATAATCTTCCCTTGAATGGAATACTAGATTTGGGGACCTTCTAAAGTTCACAAAGTTATTTAATTTTACCCTTTAAATAACTACATGTGACATATTCTACACTATTGGCTACATGGCCTAATCCTTCCAATAATGTAGATATTGGAAGATTCTAAATTTGGAAATAATTCTCACCCTTTTCATGCACCGTCTCTTCTCTATGACCTTGCCATCAACTTATTCATCATCCAGAATCGAACACTAAAAACAACATACAAACTGTTAGGGGATGCTTTAATATAAATTTTCATTTTGATGAATCTTTCACAAGCATTTCCTAATTCCGATAGCTAGGTATGTTCTCTTCTTTCAACAAATATGTAACTAAGAATGTGCACAAGATTAAGCCATGTGTTTTGTAAAATTTAACACTTCCTCCACATGATATTTTGTATCAGCACCTACTCTCAGTTTTTAAAGTCAAGTTATCATGAGTCATGAAAAGAGATAGGAAATTCACAAATTTCACTATCTTATAAATACTAAGCACAATATTCAATACCAAAATCAAACTCAATATAACAAATGTATTTCCCATAAACATGTAAACAAGATATCATAAATGTCATGATGATACTAGATAATTTGAAATTTCCATTTGAACCTTGTAGAGATACTACATGGAGGGTGCTGGTTGGAACAAGGCCAACTACAGTTAGAATCCAGTGTCCTTTCTCTTGTTTTTCTTCTATGACACTCTACAAAGTAATTTGATCTATGAAATATTTGAATTTTGTGCCAAGCGTTTCTAACTTAACAGTAAATGTTATATTCAAAAAAACAGAGGCCTTATGGACTAATTTTTACTACTTATACCAAGTCTCTTAATATTCAAGTCTAGGAAAGTGCTCAATCAAACTTGACTTGCTTCAAAATGGAGATCCTAAAATCAGCCAATAAGTTTATAAATTACATGTTAACATTTTGGATATAAGTTGTGTTTCATTTATACGACAAGTTATACCATGACCTTCAACCTAGTTTCGTAACTAAGACTTTGTTAAGACAATAATAATAATAAAATGTTAATATTACGGCAAGCAAATCTCTTTTGTTTGTTTCACCAAATAAGGGTGCACTTAACTTGATAAATGGAATATAGAGTGTAAATAGTATCGCTAAAACATGGGACTAATAAAATCTTCTAAAGAAACAAATGTTTAGTTTAATATAAGATAACTTTAGAGATAAAAGAGACTATTAAAATAAAAGTAACAGTAAAAAGAAACCGCAACTACCATCATATACCATCTGGTCTTGTTAGTTCTTCAGAAAGATAAAGTGCAATTGCATGATCCATCTCCTCATCTTCATCACGTAATGGACCATCCTGTATACAAATGTCCACATAATCAAACAAAGCATGTATTACAGAGGAGCATAACTGTAAATCCCAACTATAAATTTAAATCACATCATAACAATATAAAATAATATACTACAGGAATTGAACAATTCCACAGTTACAGAAATAAAAACAATCCATGGGCCATGTATTAAAATAAATAAAGAAAAAAAATTAGATTTAAGAAATTTAAGTATCACACGATAATTTCCAAAAAAAATATGTAAAATAGGATTTTTTCTACATTTGGATTCTCCTTGCAGAATCTCAGGTAAAAATTTCCACAGAAACAACCGATAAACATAGCAGGATGGACCTCAGAGATCAATTGCGCATAGGATAAATATGAAGGTAAAGTAATAGACATATACTCAAGCAAATGATGAAAATAACATCTAGAAAGGACTGAGAACCATCTTAAATAAACCACATAATTCATATAAGACTAATACACTTTCAAGAAAAAATGTGAAGAAATTGTTAACTACTACACCCAAAAACAGCCTAAATTTTACCATTCAAAAACAGTCGAAAATTAATCACTAGAATATAGCTAACCTTGTTAGAGCTAACATATAGAAGATTAAAGAGTATTAGAAATGATACACACTAATGAGTTTGGGATTACCATGGAATTAGAGGGCACATGCAAAATTACATTATCATGTCCAAATGCGCCTGAGTAATGTGCATTTGACACTTTGTGACTTGAACCTTTTAAAATCTTTCATAGCCACATCATCATTCGAGATTTCTTGTGAGAGTATGATGGTACAAAATGACCTGCATGTCCCGAGTAACATGAGCCAACAGTGAAAACAATAATGATGAAAAACATAAATCTAGGAAAGAAAATTATAAGGTTTTCCTTAGCAAGCTCTTATATTTAAAAAATGGCAGAAATATTGATTAGTTGTTCCAGAATTTTAAGCATCTTTCTTATTCTCTCAAGCATATGAAAAGACGGTGTAATTACCAAGGTTGTATCAACAAATAACCTTGTAGAAAAATCAGATTGCAACTATGAACTATTATTCTCGATTTTAACAATTACAGTGATAAAATATATCTTCAATATGCCTAAACATTTTAGACCATATTATACAAGTTTTGAGTCAGACAACAAGGATAAGGTTGGCAATTAAAATATTTGCATCAATGACAAGGAGATATCATATACAACCTTCTCAGCTAAGGTTTATCACTACCCAAATGGTTACCTTAGTAAAAATTTTAATTGCCTTCGATGAAGAACATAAGAAGTCATATTATGTCTCAAAATTCAATCACGGCTATAACTGAAATTCATCTTTGTATGTTGGTATCATTGACAATATAGATTTTATGAAAGAATTTTTTGTATAAAAATCCATGTAGAAAAATAAGGAATGTACTGCATTCCTAGTCAAAGTCGGGATATTCAAACTTCACAATGACTCAAGAGTTGTTGGTCAAGTGATATCAAAGACACGTTTTTGAGCATCAAATGAATCTTTATAGTTTTGCAATAGCATCACTAAAAATTTTCATATGTAAATTTTGTGATTTAAGGGTACCGTAGTATCCAACCCAAAGACTTGCGGTTCAAAAGTAATATTTCTCAAGGATGTTCTTTTCACATTAGTAATGTTATATCCTTTTGGAATTTTAAATAGTCACAATATTTTCTATGGTTCTCAAACTCATTGGTGCCTCCTCTATATGCATATGGGATTATGAAACACTATGTTTCTAAAACTTGTGCACGCATTGGAAATTTGTTGCTAATGAAGTAAATAATATGTTTATTTCTCAAAGGAAAAACCCTCACCTAATAATGTATGTATCCAGCCATAATCACTAACATTCAACATTGCATGGGTACAAATGGGGTGTAGGTACAAGTGCGACCGACAGGCATTGTTAACATGTTTTAAAAACTTGGCAAGTTCAGAAGAAGAGGTTTATAAGTGTTCAGGGTTTTAATAAAAAAATGAGTTCAAAATAAACCCCAATAAATAAAAAACTTATAAGAAATTCAAAACTTGTACGAGGGTTTTGAGTTCAATAGCTACCCTAAAATGTCCATGGAATACACTGAAACTAGTCTCACTCCAGAGATTTCTAAACACAAAAAAATGATAAGATATTCATACCTTTGTTCAAAGAGTGATCGGGTGGTATGCCCCACCTTGTTAATAATTCAAAAAGCATGGGTGTCATATTTCCTATGATGCAAAGACTCTGGCCGTGATCTCCCAGAAGATCTGATGCCAATGTTGATGTGCCCCTGAGTAGATGATGCTTGTGATGCCTGATGACATCAAATTTCACATTTGTGGAGGCTGAAGTACGTGATCTGTAGTGTAGGGAAATGGAGTGAAACTAGAGAGCCAAGTAGGGGCTAAACCATGAAATACACTAGTGTGTAGTGTGCAGCGCCATTGAAAATATCCACCCCCTTGGCTTTCGCTTCCATGTGGTGGAGGTGGTCGTCCTCCATAAGTGGTGCAGTCGCTTGATAAGACTACAATGCAATAGGCCTATGGACACAAAAATCTAAGTTCCCTGTTGGAATATAACCAGTCATAATGATCTTCTGCTCATGGCTTTCCAATAGCTTGGCCTCCTATCTGAAAGACAACTGTAGTCGAATCAGTGGTCTAGCTATTATAGTTTCCTGTTTTGAGAGTGAAAACAGCTCTCTCGGCCCTCATTGGCACGCTTTTTAGTTTTGTGTTTCAAATATCACTTCGGTATGGCTAAAATGAACCAAATTATTTTTTAAAATTATGATTTAGCAAGTTGATTCATGGCATAAAATACAAATGATAATGTGTAAATTTGTATGTATTTTTGTTTTTAACCAAAAAGTTAAAATTTGTATAGTATTTTTATTTATTGAGGAAAGAGAGAAAACATACACAGTGACAAACGCCATAAAATATCGTAGTTCAAACATAAACAAAAATAAAATAAATAAAAAAAACACTTAAAACATAACCGAATGAAACACTTAGAATTTGATTGTGTTTGTAGTTATATAAACATGGAGTAAGTTACATATGTATTTGGTTTACTTTGAAGCTATATGAGTTTTGATGGGGAGCCTCACCAAATGCAGCCATAAGTAAAGGACCCATGAAGCACAACAGCGCCACCACCACCATCAGTCCTGCCTTGACAACCACCTCAGAGATAGCATATTCTATGATAAATATCCTTATAATTGAAACTTGCATGCATGTAATCCCCAGAGCATGTTTGTTGTAGAACGACCAAGCCCATTGCTTTGGTAATTGCAAAGTAACAATATGGATGTTGAAATAATGATAGATAGTGTTTCATTGTAAATGGTAATGGCATTTGCAGCAAGAATAAATAATATCAATGGTACTACTGCTACTCTCTGTGAATCCTTCAATGCACGAGTTCATTACAACTTTCAACCTCGTTGGTCAGTTGTTGTCCATTTGGTTCTCACCGGCCAACCAAGAAACTAAGGGATCACTAATGGCTAGTCATTACAAGGGTCCTACATAGGATAACAGGGTAGGATGACTTTACTTACAAAGCATTACCATCCAAATTATTTGTCCTTCATAAATAAAGTACAGATTGTATACGTTAAATCCATATCTAAGGTGATTATGTCAAATGTAGGATATGCCAGTATCCTATGTATATTGCAAGCTTAAGCCAACCATGAAGCACATTACATATTTTGGAACAATTTAAAATTGCAATTAATTACATTTCTCTTTTGCCAAAATATTACACGTTACTAGCCAAACGGAACGGAATGGAAGAGCAGCTAGGGTTTTCTTCTAGGCCCTTTGGTCGTTTCTCAGGCCCTGCTGAAATACCATAAATGTTGATGGAGGAGAAAACAAACGTAATGTAAAATGTATAAGTAATAAATATGAAGAAGATGGTTTACAATAATAATTTCCTTGGGTATTTATACCTTAAGTGGGGAAGAGAGGTGACTTTTCAAGTCACCTCTTAGTTTAATTACAAACATTTACTAAAATTAACCTAGATTAATATTTAAATTTAACATTTGTAACATTGCCTTCTCCTTTTAAATTGCTTTGTCCTCAAAGTAGCGTAAAGATGGCTGTTTTTGAACGAATTTATCTGTTTCCCATTATGCATCTTCTTCAGGGTAATTCTTCCACTTAATGAGGTATCCATTGATCATTCTAGTGTGTAATATCCATTCTCTTATGTTGATGATAACTTCTTGTTCTACGATTAGTTTCCCTTCTTCATCTAGAGTGGGGAGTGTTGTTTGAACTGATTGTTGTTGATGTAACGAGTTTTTAAGATTTGATACATGAAAGATGTTGTGAATTTGACTTGTCTCTGGTAACTTTAGCTCGTATGCTACGTTGCTAATCTTCCATATAATTTGGTATGGACCATAGAATTTATGTGCTAGTTTGTTATTTCCTTGTTGTTTGAGTGATAATTGTTTATATGGTTGAAGTCTTACGAATACCCAATCTGCTAATTCAAACTCTCTCTCTGTTCTATGCTGGTCTACTTGTTGTTTCATATGATTTTGTGCCATAGTTAAATTATCCTTGATTGTTTGCATAATTCATTGGTTGTCGTCTAGTTGATCTTTTACGACAGGTACGTTTGTGCTTCCTTGAATGATTTCTTTCCATCGGGGTGGTTCATAACTATATAATGCTAGAAAAGGAGTCATCTTTGCTGAGGTGTGATACATAGTGTTATACCATAATTCCGTGATATGTAGCCATTGTAACCATTTCTTCTATTTGTCTGTGACAAAACTACGGAGGTAGGTTTCGAGACACTTGTTGATCACTTCGGTTTGCCCATTGGTTTGTGGGTGATATGCTGAGTTCATATCAAGATTGATCCCAGTTTGCTTGTAGAATTCATTCCAAAAATTGCTTGTGAATTTGGCATCTATGTCACTAACTATAAGTTTTTGGAAACCATGTAATTGGTAAATATTTTTACAAAACACTTCAGTGATTTGTTTAGCGGAGTCAGTTTTCTTTATTCCCATGAAATGTGCATATTTTGTTAGTCGATCTATTACCACAATAATTGTATCCTTACCCTCTAATAAGGGTAACCCTTCAATAAAATCCATAGACATTTCCTCCCACTTTCGCTTTGGAATATGCAATGGGTGGAGTAGCCCTAGAGTCACGATATTTTCGCTTTTATTCCTTTGATATGTGTCGCATTCAGCTACATATTTTTGAATGTACTTATGCATTCCTTTCCAATAAAATTACTGTATGGAATTGTAATATGTTTTGAAAAAACCTACATGTCCAGCAGTAAGTGAATCATGATATTCTATCATTACCTTAGTTTTAAACCTTGATGTTGGGTTTAAATAGATCCTTCCTTTGTACCACAAGATGTCATTTCGCCACTCAAATTTTGAAACTCTATTTGGGTCTTCGATTAAGGTGCACGTGTTTGGATCTTTAGTGTATTCTCTTCATATTTCATCCAACCATTATGGAATAATGATTGAAATTGCATATGTCTGGACTTCATCCTTTCTAGATAGAGCATCAACGACTAAATTGTCTTTCCCTCTTTTATGTAATATCTCCATATCAAAGGTAGCGATTTTTTCTATCTACTTATGTTGTTCTGTTGACAATGTTTTTGGTTGGAGGAGGTACTGAAGACTGTTATGGTATGTTCTTATCAGTATTTTTCTCCCTAGAAGGTATTTACGCCATTTTGTTAAGGCATGTATATTGGCCAGCATCTCTTTATTATAAGTGGACTTCAAACTTTCTCTCTTGTTGAGCTTTCTACTTTCGAATGCTATTGGGTGCCTTTCTTGCATCAAAACTGCTTCTAATCTAAACCCTGATGCGTCGAAATCTACTACAAAGGGTTTTGTGAAGTCTGGCCTGGCTAATACCGGAGTTGAAGACATCATGCATTTTCATGTTTCAAAACTTTTTTCTGCTTCAATATTCCATTGGAAGGAATTTTTCTTCAATAAATTTGTGAGAGGGGTGGTTATATGGGTGCAATTCTTTACAAATATTCGATAGTATCCTGTTAGGCCTAGAAATCTCCTTAGTTTCAATATGTTATCAGGTTTGGGCCATTCCATGATTTCCTTGATTTTACTTGGATCAACCTAGAAACCTTCCTTTGATATTTTGTGACCTAGGTAGTCCACTTCTTCTTTCCCAAAGGTCTACTTAGACCTCTTCATGTAGAATTTGTTTTCTTCCAAAATGGTAAGTACTTGACTTAATTGTTCCAAATGCTCCTTCCACGTTCTGCTATATATGAGAATGTCATCAAAAAACACTAGTACAGATTTCCTTAAGAATGGCTGGAACAATTCGTTCATTGCAGCTTGAAATGTAGCCAGAGCATTAGTCAACTTGAAGGGCGTTACTTTGAACTCATAATGGCCTTCATGAGTGAAAAAAGAAATTTTAGCGACGTATTCTACTCTGAATTTGATTTGGTAATAACCAGATCGGAGATCCAACTTTGAAAAGTACTTGTCCCCATGAAGCTCAGCTAGCAACTCATTGATGAATGGGATCGCAAATTTATTTTTGATAGTTATTTTGTTCAGTCCTCTATAATCTATGCACATCCTGAATGACCCATCATTGTTTCATACTAGCACTACTGGAAATGCATAGGGGATTCTACTTTTTGAAATGATGCCACACTTCAGAAGATCCTGAGTTAACCTCTCGATTTTTGTTTTATGGTGATGTAAGTATCTCTATGGTTTGCTACTTCCAGGTTTTTTCCCTGGTTCTATTTCAATTATGTGTTCAATATTTCTATTTGGTGGAAGCTCCATGGGTAGTTCTTGAAACACCTTGTGATGTTTTTTTATCAGCTCTTTTATCTCTTTTTGTTTGTCCATGTCTCGTTCACACATTAGAAGCTCCATTTCTTAGCATTGAAGTATGTATGCTGGTGCACCTTTCCGTAGTAGTTTTTCCATCTGATGTGATGTAACTAACTATGTCGGAGGTGGTTGGAACCCATATAATTTGTGTGTCTTCCTGAATGATTGGAATTCAATAAAATGCTCTTGGTGATTTGTGGAGTATGTAACTAAGGTTTGTAACCATTGTATTCCTAATACTACATCGACTCCTCCCAGTGGTATCGTAAAAAAATCTGATTCTAAGTTATATTATTGCATTTGTAACTTGTCTTTGTGACATTTTCCCACATTGTCAATCTTCTTGCCATCTGCTACCATAACCTTCATGTTAGGTACTGGATGAACAAATAACTTAAACATTTTAGGAAGGTTAGCATTAACGAAGTTATGGGTTCTTCCAGAGTCGATGAGAACTGTGACGTTATTTTTTTTATATGTCCTTTAATCTTCAATGTTTGCGGTTGGGAGATTCCAGTAATAGCGGCTAATGATATTTTTGGGGTGTCCTCCTCGATTTCTGTTTGGTAGTATGGTTGAATATATTCCTCGTTCTCAATTGGTTCTTTGAATTCCAACTCTCCTTCTTCTGCTTCACATGCATAGAATTTATTTTGTAAACACTGGTGCTTAGGATCCCATTTGTCTACACAAAACTTTCATTTCCCTTCCTTTATTCTATGGGCCTCTAAAATGGGCTTCGTTCCTTCCCTGAGTTGTGGTGGTGTATATCTTGGATTTCCTGTGTATGTTGATTGTAAAGGCTTCCTTTTGGAGTCATCTTTGTCGAAATTTGTATGAGCACATTTCTTGAAATTTTTTCAATAATCTTGGCTTTGTGTTGTGCTTCCTCCAAGGTAGAGATGTTATGTAACTCTAGTTCATTGCAGATGTGTTGTTTAAGACTGTGTATGTAAGTTTGTAATCGTTGGTCATTAGTTAACTGCGGGACTCAAGTTCACAATGCTTCCCACTCATAGGTGTACTCATCGACACTGTTTTTTTGTTGTAACCTTGTGAGTTTGAAAGAAAAAAAATTCGTCAATGCCCTGGAATCTTTTGATGAGTTCATTCCTGAAACTAGCCCAGTTGTGAGAACATATTCTTGCAGTGTTCTTCCACCATAAGTACCAATTGTAAGAGTTTCCTTCTAGATGCATGGAGGCATATTTAAATTTCTCGCCTTCCTAATGGATGTTGTGGATGTCTAGGTATTCCTTGGATTTGTTAATCCATGCTATGCATTATCGTTCATCCCCATCGTATTTGGGTAACTTGACTTTCACCAGCATTTGACGTCCTTGTGTGTATGAGTTTGAGGACGACATGTTGAATAGAGGATCTAGCTTCTCTGGTGTTCTTGGAGAGTTTGGATGCAGGTCATTAGATATTTGTAATATGTCCAAGATGGAGGTTAAAACTGCTTGATTTTTGTTTTGGTTTTCTTGTAGAGTGAGTAAGGTATTTTGCATTCGTCACATGATTTGTGTCCAAGTCGACATCAAATTGTCACTCATTTGTTTGATCTATTCCTGGAGTTCCTCATAGTTCTTGTTAATATTCTCATTGGTTTGGTCGAACCGAGTGTCCATTGATCTATTGATTGGAATTTTCTCGACGCTAAATGTGGATTTATTTTTGTTTGCGATATGATACCAGGGCGCCACGATTTTTTTTAAATAATTATAATAATAATAATAATAATTATTATTATTATATAGTTTTATTTGATAATAATATTAATAATTAATAATAGTAATAAAAATATATTAATATTAATAATTTATTTAATATTAAATTTGTATTGGAGAGGAGGAGGGAGGAGGGGTGCTAGGAAGAGACAGAATGGTGGAGCAGGATGGAGGTGGAGATGGAGTGCAACGTGAGCACGTGGACGGCAAAGTGGAGGTGTGCAGTGGAGGTGATATGGTGGTGGACTGGTGCCGAGAGCCGAGGGGCTCTAATACCAATGAAATACCAGAAATGTTGATGGAGGAGAAAAGAAACGTAATGTAAAATGTATAAGTAATAGATATGAAAAATATGGTTTACAATAATAATTGCCCGAAGTATTTATACCTTAAGTGGGGAAGAGAGGTGACTTTTCAAGTCACCTCTTAATTTAATTACAAACATTTACTAAAATTAACCTATGTTAATATTTAAATTTAAAAATTGTAAAACATGCTCAGTATCATCAGAACTCGCTGGATGATCATCGACCATCTAGCGACTCTGAGGCTAATCAATGGCAGTTGTTAAGGGAGGGGTGGAAGCCCCCTCCCAGTTAAAGATTGTAATTTAATATTGGAATATGTTTTCATTAATGGGATGGTGAGTTGTATATTCATTTTTTTCATTAAAATATATTTTGGGTTGTGCGTCATGTACAGATGGTCAAGGGATGGATCTAGTAGGATGGCCCCAATCAATCGCTAGTCCTACATGGTTCCTCAAGTCGTGTATTCATAGTGATTAGGAGGTTAGGTTATATGGTGATTCAAAATCCTGAAATGATTGTAAATTGAAACTAAGCATAGCAGTAATGAATCATATTCATTTAAGAAAAATGTTTTGAGATGGAAAATAAAAGCATAAAATGTCATTAAAAACATTGTTGATGTGTGAAGTTCTATCCAAATTCCAACACTATTCTTACCATAACTATGTTCTTACATGTGAAGATCAAGGTTTTTCGTTAAGAGATGCCCACTTATAAGGCCCAATATGTAATAACATTTGATACACTTCTTCAAAGTAACACTATGGGAATTATTGAAATGCTTGTTGCTTTATTTCATTTTAAACCAACCAAAATGTCCTTAAGAGTACAAAGAAAGTTAGCTTTTGTGTTAAGATTGATATCCACTTCTTGTGCCTTGGATTTTCTTAGTAAAAATGAGGATTTTGATGGGGGGGTTGTCCAAAACAACCTTGTAGGGTGACATTTTGGTAGCACCATGATAGGTGGTATTGTACTACCTTTCTACAAGGGGGGTGTAGGGGGGCTAGGGGAACTACTAGACCCAATGGCCAAATCAGTCAATGTAAAACCCAATGGCTAACAATATTTTTATGGTCAACACCTCACAACCTATATTACTTGTTAGTAACTCCAATATCTCAAGTTTTGCAATATCCATAAGTATTATGACATGTATCATCATTGTGGACATCAGCATTGTCATCATCATCATCATCATTAATGCCATATGGTCCATCAACATAATCTTGATCATCATCCTCATTATCATCATCATCGTTAGCATTAAATACATCATCAACAAAATCATCATTATCATTGTCATTGGGGTCACACATATTCCATTAGTGTTCTTAATCACTAATCGACATTAGGATTCATGTAATGTAATTGTTAAGGTCAATTATATGTCGTTACAGTCATTTCAATGATAATAGGGTTGTTTATATGTCATTACAAACATTTTGGTGCCATTAGAATCAATTAGGATCCAAAAGTGATACCACATGCATAATCATTGTTGACATCCAAATCCACATCCACATCATCATCATCATCATAGAATAAATCAACACCATTGTCAAAATCATAGCCATCATCAATATAATTGCTATAATAATGAGGAAGGAGCCATACTACCTCACAAGAATGGATGATATAGTCGTATACTTATCAAATCATATCCATATGCTCCATCATAATTATCATAATGCATCATCATCATGTTGTTAGGGCCAATCATATGGGATTAGGGTCTATTAAATGTTGTTGGGGACACTCAAAGGCCATTAGAGCACTTTAGGTGACATTAAGGTAATTTACCCCTCATTAGGATTAATCAAGATCCAAAAGTGCCATGATTATGATAATTTAGGTGCCACTATGATAATCAAGATAAAAAAGTACTATCACATGAATCATGATCATTGACATTGACAATGATATATATGACGTTATGTCAGACATTTTCCGAATAGAATTCATAGCTCTAAACCTAGTGCAATTCCTAGCGCGGTTCCTTTCGAAATTTAAGGAATTATTACAAGTGCTATAACTGGATCTATACTTGCCGCTATGTTGGATGTTTTGTAGGCAAAATTCCTAGCTCTATACTGGGCGCTATGTTCAATGTTTTTTCAGTCGAAATTCATGGTGCAATTTCTGTCCCCAACCCTGGATTAATATACGATGCTATGCTATTCAGGACGTTTTTTTTAGAGGCTATTCTTGGTGTTATATGGGATGATTTTGTAGATGCTAATTGGGACGTTAATTGGGATTCTAATTGGGATGATAATTGTGACGCTAATTGGGACGCTAATTGGGACGTTAATTGGGATACTAATTATCGTCCAAAATAGCACCAACTTTTAAAAAGGGATGATAATTGGAATGTGAATTGGAACGCTAATTGGGATTCTAATTGGGATGTTAATTGGTACAATAATTGGGACCTTAATTTGGATTCTAATTATCATCCAAAATAGCATCAAATTTTTAAAAATGACGCTAATTGGGATACTAATTGGGATGCTAATTGGAATGCAAATTGGGATTCTAATTGGGATGCTAATTGGGATGATAATTGGGATGTTAATTGAGATGTTAATTGGGATTTTAATTGGGATGCTAATTAACATAAAAAATAGCACCAAATTTTAAAAAGGGACGCTAATTGGGATGTTAATTGGGATGATAATTGGGACACTAGTTGGGATGCCAATAAGGACACTAATTGGGATGCTAATTAGCATCCAAAATAGCACCTGCTTTTAAAAAGGGACACAAATAATGCCATTAAAAGTGCCATCTCGTGGAAAAGTGTCCACTTTGTCCAAAAAATAATGAAAAATACACTAAAAGTGATAGTGGACACTAAAAAGGAAGCTAAAAGAGACGCTAATCACCAGGTTTTGTTGTAGTGGATACAGAGGTTTTAACGAGTATTGATCTTATAGGAGAGGGATTTTATCTTATAACTAGAAGTGATTAGTGAGGGTTGTGAGCTTATTTGACTCCTAATATCTAATCCATATAACCCCTATCTATCCCAACACTTATATTAACCTATAATATAACCCACTTAGTATAAGCCTTAATATGTATAACCTCAAAATTTTATTACTCACTCATAACCCTTAAATCTTATAACTCTTGACACATAGCCGCTATAAACTCTAACATAGCTATTATAACTCTAATACATAACCCCCTATAGCTCTTAAACCTTTAAACCCTTTTTGATAACGATAGTTGTCGAATTTCAAATGAAGTAGCGTCAAATTTCCTACAACAAGGTCGTCGGATTTCCTACGACAAGGCCGTCGGATTTCCTATGACAAGACCACCGAATTTCCTATGAAAAGGTCACTGAATTTCAGATGAACATGTTCGTCGCAAAACCTACGAGGCGTAAAGTTAAAAATTCGATGACTCTGCAAGATGAATTTTTTTTTCGGAACGTACAGTAATTTTCATCATTGCAATCTGACACAATTGTAGTTACATCCGATGTTGTTGGATTTTGGGCTCAAATGTTGTTGTTTTGTGTGTGAAACTAATAGCTAATTCATTCCATTCAACAGTCCATCATCTCAGTTCTATCAATGTATACCAGTTCCTTTGTGTCATGTATAATGTGTGTACAAACTAATTGACCTTCCTATCGCGAACATGCCTCCCATGTCGCATGACAATACTCAATGTGCTCAACAGGATTGGTTAATCCTGTATAATTTTGAACAGGATATCTAATCTCTTCTTAGAATCATATCTCCATAAACTATTTGCATTGTGTACATTCTGAGATATATTCTTTATGTACGACCCACCATATGGCAGGTGTTTCTTTCAATCCAAAGTCCATGGCGGATAAGTGTTGAGGTTCCATGAATTTTTCTTTAAATTATGTTAGAAATCATGTAAGGTTACCTAAACCTTCTTATGTGGTTGGATCACTTATCTCAATTCATACACATTGCACAGATCATGTAATTCTTCCACACCTTTTCATGGATACTTCATGCATCTAATTCTGCCAGTTTTCCACTACTTCACTAGAATTTGAGGTACAAGCTAGAACCAATACTCTGGCAACTAATCTTTTTGTCAGTCGTTGAATTCACATAATCATCCCTATCATATTTGATGTTATAAATATGGTCCATATGGTTTCATTGTTGTTCACTATTTATTAGTTCGACATATATCTAACCTTATAGTGGATCAATTGGCGTGACCACCCTTAGCTCTAAATATTCAAATGTTATTGTTTTTTTCTTAAAATTGATAACAGCTTGATTATAAATGACCTTTTCAATCCACAAAAGTGAAAGATATGGATTTGTGTCATCGACAATGTCGATTGCTTCAAATTCATCATACGTTCTCAGGCCTTCTACCTTGACACACACCTAAGTCAGTTGGCAGATAGGTAGGACTTTTGATTGATTTGTTAATTGGAGATGGACATGATACCATGCAAGTCATGGTTTCCCCATGCTCTCCCATGTTTCTCTTGTCATAATGTTCACATTAGAGCCTATTTCCACACTAATATAGTCCATAACGTAGTCTCCTATATGGGTATTCATTCTTAAATTGCAACGAATCTTTAATATCTTTCCCATGTGGTTAACCCTTCTTTTTGGTCGTACCTCTTCTTGAGGTTCTTTTATTAGAGCTATCAATTATGTGACAACATCCTTATCTTGTACTTGAGATAAGCATCTTTTCAAAAACTATTTAATATTACTAACCTTTCCCATTGGTTTCTTTTGAAAAAACTGGTCGAATCTCTAAGGAATTTCCACTATTGGTCTTCCAAGTAGAGTAGTAGTACAAGTTGATCCTTGATTCTTGTTGACAAATTCTAGTCATGTGTTCAAGAATTATTCCTTTTATTTTTGCACTTCGAATGACACTTTTATCTATGTTGTTAGTTGCACCTGCAGTTGTCCATGTTGTGCTTCTTGGTCTAGTCCAATCATAGCACCTCCTCTTGTTATGAAAACAATATGTTGCTCCCTAGGCTTAGTAGATATATTCTGGATATTCTGATTGGGGTTTGATTTGGGATTATATAGAGGGTTTGGATTTCCCACATTCCTAGCATGACATTTTGCAATTAGCTGAGGACATTCCTGAACAGTATGTTCAAAATGTTAGATTTTTATCATTCAAGCTAGCATTATGATCTTAGGATATTATTTGAGAGAATAACATGCACATAATAAAACACAAGAGACAAGAGACACAAATAATTTTCCTTGGGGAAACCATAAATGAGAGAACGCCACAACTTCCTTAGAGATAGAATCAACACCAAAAGTAAAACCTGAAAACATAAAGATGATCTCCCAACAGCAATAGTCTCTCTTTCTGATCCAAGCTTCTTCTCTCTCACTCATGCGCCCCAGTGAGTGAGTGTGTGTGTGATAAATAGAGAGGCTCACTCTCTATTTATATTCTTTAATTCACTTAATGTCCACTCCAGCATGTCAGCCTCACTTAACAATTACTTACTAGAGCTGACATGATCTCTAGGAGAGTCTAATAACCATAGTGCCCCACAACTTGTCGGGAATTTGCCCTAACTTACAATAACTCACCTAGGTCCAACTTCTTTAGGATAGTATAATAACCCTAGGGCCCCATAACTATGGGTAATTTAACCCTTGTACAATAGGATGGTTACCCACAATGACTTGATATGACTTGATTACATTATTGAATCTCCCGATAGGAACATCAGGGCATGACATGACTCAAATACATTACAGACACTTCCCAGAATAAATATCAGGGTACAATACATAAGATATATAAATGAATACATTTCAAAGTTACAAATACATCAACACTCCCTATTTACTAGGAATTATTCTCTCGACACAATTTATCAGCACAAGTCTTCTTCTCTGTATAATCTAGATTATAATTGAGTTCTCGTCATATTCATCGACAAGTCATCTTCATATGGATTTGGAACATCACTCTATCTAGATCATCATCACTGGATCTATATCATCACTCATTCTGGATCATCACTGGATCTGGATCATCACTTGATCTGGATCATCACTGCTGGATCATCATCACTGGATCTAGATCATCACTCGATATGGATCATTACTATTGGATCATCATCACAGGTGTTATCTCACGATTCTTCTCATCACAAGAATTTCTGCAGAGCTAGCCCTTTTTCATGTTGGTTGTAGGACTAGCCTCCATGTAGGTCTTCTTCAGCACTTATATCTAAACCTAAGTCAGAATGGCCAGCACTCACATCTGACAATGAGAGGAACACATCCAACACCATTTCAGAAAGGCACAACACTTACATTCACTAGCATGATAGGACACAACTACTATCATTTGTGAAAAGGCATGGCACTCACATCCACCAGCATGGTAAGAAACACCTCCTACCATCCGTGGAAAGGCACATCACTTACAATCACCAGCATGGTAGGACACACCTACTACTATATCTAAAAAGGCACGTCACTCACATCCATCAGCATGATAGGACACAACTACTATCATCTATGGAAAGGAACGACACTTACAATCATCAACATGATAGAACACAACTACTATCATCTGTGAAAAGGCATGAAACTCACATCCACTAGCATGATAGGAAACAACTACTATCATCTATGGAAAGAATTAACACTCACATCCACCAGCATGATAGGACACAACTACTATCATTTGTGGAAAGGCACTACACTTACAACTGATCATGTGGGAACCAATCTCAAAGTCATATCAGAATGGCCCCCAGTCCTAGACAGAGTATTCCTAGTAACTAACTAGGTGCCTCCATTCAAAGAATGGCATTCAGCACTTGTTTCTGATCATGTAGGAACCAATCCTACAGTCACCTCAGAATGGCTCAACACTTATATCTGACATGAGAGGAATCAATCCTCTCATCATGACAGAATGGCTCAGCCCTTACATCTGACGATGGAAGGAACCAATCCTCTCACCATGTCAGAATGGCTCATGGACTCATCATTTCCCCTTGGAGGGAACCTCGATATGGAGAACACCAAGCTTCTCCATGAAGTACTCAAACTTCACTTCGGTTAATGGCTTAGTCAACACATTAGCTATATGTTCATCTATCACAACATACTGGAGCTTCACTGCTCCTCTCTGCACCATATCCATGATATAGTGATATTTGATCTCGATATTGTTCAACTTGTCATGGAACACCAGGTTCCCCAAAAACTTCACACAACTTTGGTTGTCGTAATATATACAAGTAGCATCCAACCGGAGATCAAATAAATCAGACAGTAGCTTCCTTAGCCATACCGCCTCACAACTAGCTGAACAAGCTGCAACATACTCTCCTTCAACTATACTCATTGCCACACAGGACTGCTTCCTACTAAACCAAGAGATCACACATGATCCCATACTAAAGCAACACCATGAAGTGCTCTTCCTTTCAATGGAACTGCCTTCCCAATATGAATCAACATAACCTTCCATGTTAATCTTTTGATTTTCCTCATACTTGAGCCCATAATCAATTGTACCCTTTAGGTACCTTAGAATATGCTTTACACCAAACAACTGAACATGTCTCGGATCTGTCAGGAACTGGGTCAAGGTGTTCACAACAAAGCAAATATCTGGTCTCATGTTTGTCAAGTACATTAAGGACCCAATCATCTGACAATACATCATAGTATCAACCGATTTTGATGAAGCATCATTCAATAACTTTAGGTTTGATGCCATAGGCATGGTCATGGCCTTGTATTCCATCACCCTGAACCTCTTCAGGATCTCTACTGCATACTCCCCTCATCCCAGGGATATTCTGCCACACCTCCATGCCTAGAAAGTAGTGCATCATATCCAAATACTTTATCTCGAACTCGGCAGCAAGTCTCCTTCTTACAGCTTCTGTCAAGAATAAGTCATTGACATATAACATGAGCATCACTGGTCTTCCACCTTCATCCTTGAGGAAAAGGTTGGAATCCTCTTTACTCTTAGTAAATCCCAGAGTCACCAGTAAGCTATCCATCCTGTCATACCATGTTGAACATTGAGATCTTCTATAGTCACTCCCTCTGAAGTGAAGCATCATACTGCCTCTGACTTTCGTACTATATGCACTCTTTTCATGAGAAGCCTCGTGCTACAAATATTTCCTTGTATCCCACGATGTTTCCATCTACTACATGATGGAACTATGAACTTCCATTCATGTATCAATACTGCATCCTAGACATCATTCTTCTTGAACTGGTCTTCCCTTTCTTCTTGGATACTTCTTCATAGCTGGAAGGTTCTACATCAATGATGTCACTGCATTTGTCATATTATTCTTCATCTTGAACTATCGTCACTTGGAACAAGTCTCATCCTTCTTTGCTTTTAGGAGATTATGTATGCGATCTTTCCTACAAGTCAAATGCATTTGTATGGTTAGAAACATTTCATAAGGAATATTCATAATGAAAAACTCTTATGCATAAATATATGATCAGGAAACTATTTTAGCCAATACAACATTAATCCATATCTCACGGAAACATTTCTAGATACCTTCCATATCCACCAGGACAACATTGAGATTGTGCACTAATCCAATATGTCAGTAAAGAGGTTTCATTCTAGATAAGTAGCAATAGAGAGTTGTATAACACCATGAGCTACTTACCCATCACATGTATATTAGTAGTATACTGTCATTAATGCAAAAATTCTATCATGCATAATACATCAACTAAATATAAACAAATGCATAACAAAACAATATCATGAAATGGCAATTGAATACTTATCTTTATTTGTTTCATGGGTAGACTCCTTCTTGAGCTTTCAGCTTCATCATCTTCTTTATTCATAATAGCATCATTTCTTATCCAAATGCTAAGATGGATAAGAGGTTCTTCAAGAGTTGAGTTCTTCATATTCCTCCTTGCTTGAGGGATCTTCTTTGTATGGTGAGAGCATGATCTTCCCATCTTATTTCCTCTTATTATGAGTCGAGCTTCTTCTTGTGTGTGCTCTTCCCAGAGTTTGCTGAAAGTAATCAATTCCTTCTTGCACACATTCCTCGCATGAATGAATCCCATGATATTGGGAGGCCATTTAAGGTGGCTATCACCACTTTTACATTCTCAACTTCTTCTTCTACTACTACAAGTTGTTCTTTGATTTGAGAGAGCCTCATAAAGTATGACTGTATGGTCTCTGCATTCTGGATCTTCACATTCTTCAACTATTTTCTCAAAGTCATATTCTGATTTATGTTCTTCCCTTCAAAGATCTTGGTCAAGGAATCAAACATCTTTTGTGTATTTAGGGAAGACACTTGTGGTACAAGGTGATCCGTGATTGAATCAACAATGATCTTCTTGGCCTTGACAAAGTGCTTCTTGTGGAAGGCTTTTAGCCTCATCTCCCTCTGGAATTGGAAGCTCTCTACTCATGTAGATGTCCAATTCATTTTCTTCAGAGAGATCATATACTTCCATTCTTGGAATTTTTCAACTTCACCAAGATTATCATCAATCTTATGTGATATATCACTTTGAAATGAGAACCTCAAATGAAAATAGCAAAAGATTAGCTCTTACCGATTTGCGGTGTCCGTCCTGGAGATGGCTGATCTAGGGTTTGTTAAATAAACCCTAACTTTTAAATATTGGAATATTTTATATATGACTAGATATTAATATATACCTCTTCAAGGTGAGCTGTCCAATGTACTCATTTTCTTAAAATAGTAGAGGGAATCTCCCGAAACAGGAAGGCCTAGTTTTCCAATTTCTTCTACAGAAATTCCTAATACTGTTTCTATGGTATCTCTGAAATTAATACTCCTATGTGTATAAAAATTTTCACTAAGGTATCCTCACCTATTATTATTCCAACATTACAGGATTCATCAAAATTTGTTTCACCAATTGGGACTTATGAGCATTTTCCCATGGTGACCTGTTTCAGGACTGTTCATCATAGTGAAGTTGTACAGACTACCACGTGTCACTGTTTTATCTTATGGGTCTGAAACTTGGATCACAGAAACTAAAGCCTATTCCCTTTCTGGAACAGCTTCATAAATTTCATTTGGACCTTCGTATCCCAAAATATAGCAATTCTTCCTAGGTGTCCTATTTGGGGATGAATCCTGGGAGAGGCTGGAACACTAACTTGGAGGGATCGTATCTCCTAGAATATAGTGAATCTGAGTCCAAAATTTGGATATAGTGTAAATCAGTATTTTATATTTGTCCTATTAACGTTTCAGCTCCTTATCCTTCTCCAATCCTAAGATATAGCGAATGTACCAAAACTTATCACTTTTAGTATTTTAAGGTTTTTTCTGCACGGGGTCAAACTAGGGTTTCACTTTTCCAGAGTTATACCCAACCAAAAATCTCAGCCCAAGTCTATAAAATTTGATTTTGATGAGGAGGGAAATCCTATGCTGGGCTCACTCAAAAATTCCTCTTCTGTAAGAAGGCCTAATTTCCTGCACCAAAAACTGAAAATGTCTGGAATCGAATTCCGCTTCGACAGAAAGATGCGCCCTTCAATGGAGAGTCATCCTAGCATACTTTTGCTAATGGATTATCGAGGGAGACTCAAAAGGTAAGAATCCCTAGATTTTTATCATTCAAGCTAGGATTTTGATCTTAGGATCTTATCTAAGAGAATAACATGCACAACAATAAAACACAAGAGACAAGAGACACAAAAAAATTTACTAAGAGAAACCACAAAGGAGAAAAACCTGGAACTTCCTTAGAGATAGAATCATCACCAAAAGTAAAACCTGAAAAACATAAAGATGATCTCCCAACAATAATAGTCTCTCTTTTTGATCCCAGCTTCTTCTCTCTCACTCATGCACCCTAGTGAGTGAGTATGTGTGTGATAAATAAAGAGGCTCACTCTCTATTTATATTATTTTGTTCACTTAATGTCCACTCCAACATGTCGGCCTCACTTAAAAATTACCTACTAGAGTCGACATCTCTAGGAGAGTCTAATAACCCTAGTGCCCCATAACTTGTGGGGACTTTGCCTCGACTTACAATAACTCACCTAGGGTCGACTTCTCTAGGATAGTCTAATAACCCTAAGGCCCCACAACTGTGGGGGCTTTAACCCTTGTACAATAGGAGGGTTACCCACAATGACTTGACATGACTTGTTTACATTATTGAATCTCTCAATAGGAACATCGGGGCATGACATGACTCAAACACATTATAGACACTTCCTGGAATAAACATCGGGGTACAATACATAATATATACAAGTGAATACATTCCGAAGTTACAAACACATCAACACAAAATACTTACAAAATGAACATTTCTTCGTAGGACTCGCATAGTCCGTAACAAAATATTCAGGCTTCCCAAAATTATAGCATATAATTTGGCCTCTTATGCGACCAAATCCTCCTTCTTGTCCTCTGCCTCTAAAATTTCCACCCCGCTTAGTTGAGGATATTTTTGTTGCGGGTACTGATTCTATAGATACTAGAGCTGAGGATACTAAGCTTATGGATATTACACATGTGGATATTGCGCTTGTGGATATTGAGCATGTGATTTCTCAAATTGCAGCATCTTCTCTTCATTCTTCATTAAATAGGTATCCCTTATTTTCTCTTGTAGCAGCTGGTATTCTCTCCAGTCCTCCTCATGGCCTACTAATTTCAAAAATTTATAGTATAAACCAGTCGGCGTACTTATAATCTTATGTAAGTACAAACACTCTTCCGACCAATGGCCTCTAGTCTAGCATATTCTCCACCAAGTTCTCCCTTGTCTGTTCATCGAGTTTGGCGCTCCCAATGCGACATGGTTTATAAACATCGGGAAATTATATTTATGGTGGCCCTCTGTTTTTCATCTGGTACACCACAATTCTTCCTACATCTCTTTCTCTTTTTTATATCATGAAGTTGCAACGTAAATTTGGCTATTTGTGACTGAATTTGCATCATCCTTGCACTAGTATCTCCTACATGTGAGGATTCCAACTTCATGGCCAACTCCAAATCTCTAGTCTGTGATACAATCTTTGTTGCATCAGGGGGATTCAAATGTGCAGTAACAACATTGCAATAAACTATTCTTTGTGTTGAAGATCTGTTATTTGGAAGCCTACTTTATCCATAAATGTATTAAATATCTGGTTTAAATCCCAAACAAACTCCATAGACAATTTATTAATCACTTTTATTTCTATTATACACCAAGATCCAGATTTGGTATTTTTGATTCGTTTATTAATCCCGCTTGAATTTGTTCAATTTCCTTATATGTGACTCCTATCGGACCACAGATAATTTCATGTACCAATTCAGTGCACAAACCCTATGGTTTTGTGATCATTTGAGCCTTCTTAATGGCTTCATCTTGGACTTGTCACACAACCCACGCGGATTCACTTAGAAAACAATGTTGCTCTAGGTATTCTAACCCATTACTATTAAATATCAGTAACTTAATATCATTCCCAACCATTATATTTATTCTAGGAATTGCTCGGCTAGTGGGAATTATTTTTATGATATTCCCACCACTACTGTTACTTTGATTAACAAAGCCAGTGGGAGATGAGTTTATATATCTTACCTCCAGAGATGTATGCAGGATCGTGGGTGTTTCATATTCATACTTTGGGTATGGGACTTCTTCTTCATCTTCTTCTCTTTTAGATATAGGATGGTATTCCTCTTCCTCATTGCAATAACCTCCATCCAAGTAAGATTTCAACTCATAGTATTCTCATCCAGTCATACTACAACTTCCTCTTCTAGTCACAGTCCTTATTCTCTTTCCCGACCAAAATATTCTCCCACGTCTTAGAGGTCCACCTTCTAGTTCAGTTACTTTATCACCAGGGAACATCTCAGCTTACTTTTCTCCATTTTTCTCACTCTTCATTTGCGGTATATCCTAGGAATCTATGCTTAAATATTTACTTATCAAACTCCATTCTCAGGATCCCTTTCTCACATATAAGCATCTTTATCCAAATCCTTAAAGATGTCAGGTATCGCCCTCGTGGTCCTTGGAAGAGCTTATTTCTACTTCACTGTATGATGTTATTGTGTCAACAAAAAATTCAGTGATGTATCCTTCTAAAATATTGTCTACCCAGAAATCGACACCCCTAGATATAGGGTTGCTAATACTCTTCAACTACTGAATCAACTTAAGATTGCACTTTATCGGTTCTCTTTCTTGGAAATTTTTTCACTGCATTGCTAGATTCAATAACCACTCATCGAACAAAACATGAAACTTGCAAAAGAAAATTGCATGAATGTCTGTATAAAGGTATCGCTCCAACCACTTTGTTGGATTCAACCGTGATCCTTCACTTTCTTCCCATGCAAACTCTAATGCTTTAAAATCCACCCACTCTTTAATTTTTGGCTTCATCTAGTGCCAAAACATAGCCCTCACCAAAATGATTCATAATCCCGATAAGATAACCACTTGTTGGTGTTTCTCCCTTTGACCCACGTTTAGACCCTTGTTTGTCCATCAACCAAGCCCAAGATGCCGACCTGGAAGAGAATGGCTCTATCGAAAGCACCAACGATGCAGATGTAGTCTCACCTGAGATATATTTATGGGTAACTGCCAGAACCAAGTTTTTGTATTTAGATGGGGATTTCTGCTCTCACAGCACCTCACCAACTCCCTCGATTAAATATGGGGGCTATATTTATTATTCTTAGTGTGTTCATTCAAGATATTAATTTTCTTAGCCATCGAAAGAGGTTACAATAGTTAATATAAATCATTAGCACATATTTTTTCTACCAAAAATGCGACACATGCATACACAAACTTGTTAATAAGCAAATGTTATTCACTCTATTATTATCTACTTATCCACATCACACATTCGTTCACCATAAACATATTGTTCAAATACACACAGATACAATATTTAATGGGGAAACCCATCTCGAAATAACCACAAAGGCGCTCTTCATATGACATGAGAAATATGTAGCACCTTTCATCTTCGTACTCATCTTACAGAATTTATTCTAGATATTATCTATAATCTATAAGAATTATATCCTCTCATGCTCCCTAGTATTAGGTCTCTAAATTTTTCCTCTCGTTCACCCTACTATCGATCCACACATAATATGGATCAAATTTATTCTCTACAACTCTACAACTACTAAGACAAGAGCTGGAAGAGACCAACCTGCACACAACAGGGGTTCTTCCTTTTATAAAATATTACATGTTGTAACCAAGCGACTCTATTTGTTAGCCGAAAAGTTGTCATTCCTATTCTCGTACATTTATTTACACTTATAGAAGGCATTATTGGCCTAAAAGTAAAAATACTCTTTATTACCAAAGCTTGTTTTATTGTAATTGACTTCTTACCCAAGATCAAACGAGCCATCCTTTTCAACCAATGTACTTCTTCTTCTGTCATGGTTCCTTCCGTCGTGAATGCTCTCTTTAGAACTTCTCAGGTCTGTCGCGGACTCTTTTCCAAAGGATTTGTTTGTCGCAACTCTTCATCCTTCACAACTTCCTTTGTTGTGCGACTGAATCTTCACATTCCTGAGCAGAATTCTAGCCGAATTCTTCCTATCTTTTCCTAGGTCCAACATATTCGATAATATTTGGGGAAAAATATTCCCTGAAGGGAAAGGAAACATCACAAATAAAATATTAAAATAAGGAATAATATAAATAATATAATATTTAGTAAAATAAAACATAATATTAGTTATATTTAACTAAGGGATACAACCCTTTGGTGAATAGTCACCTTATAATCCCTATATATGCGACTGCATCCTCATTGTACATTATTGTCTTTTATATCATCAATTATATATTATTTTTTCCATTCATGGAGTATATTTGTTATTTACGCTAGTTATTTCGATAGAAATTTTTGTTAATCATTATGTTCAAACTCTAGACTCCAAAAATCTTCCATTCTGGTGCACTCAACATAGATCTCATGGCCATTTGAAAATCAATTGTCCTTATAACCTGAAATTAGATGACATGGGGGTACACATTTTTTCATGATCCCTTCCAACTTTAGAGAAGATACTCTAACAAATACTCAAAAGCGGAAAAGGGAGGAATAGGATACTAAAGTGGTGTATTTGATGTTGTTGGTCAAACATGCAAGGAGAAACGATGGAGTAGATATGCTAACAAATACTTAGAAGTAGAAAAAGGAGGAAGAGGATATGAAATAAAAATATCTAAAGTTGTAGTCCAACCAACCAAGGATAACAACTCTCTTGAATGAGAAAATTAAAGTCCTAGAGTCGAATATCCTTCTCTTGAGGGGTATTCCATACACCTCTTTGACACTATGGATAAGAAATTACCAAAAGTGAAGAAGTCGATGTTCATAATCAGCAACGAGGGGCCCTCAAACCCTATCATTGAGCATGTGGTTATCCTAGAAATAAGTGATACGTATTCCCCTAAAAAGCAAAACATACATGAGAGTTCTATATGGAGGATTATAATGTTGATGACTACAATGCTAATAGAATGAACAATTCTTACTATGAACCATCAATATCCAAGCACTATCTCACACAATCTTAGGAAAGAGTACCAAGTAAAGCTAGTGGTTTATTTCCAATGTTAGGGTCAACAAATGTGGTCATGAGGGGGAGGAAATCATACATGGAGTAGCTAAAATAGGAGGAAGAAAATAAGGTATTAACTAGAATACAACAAACCATACATGGGGCCCTTAATAGAGCAGCCACCAAAAGGGTATAAGATGAAAGTGTTCTCACACAATATAAGGGTTGGGACTTTTTTTTCTCCATTAAATTATTGGTAAGTAACATAATTAACTACATTCAAGCCTCATATTTTTCAAATCATTAAATCGACCTTTGGATATTTTGAATGTATATGCCCCTTTGCACGAAAGACAAGAGTTTTTGGGAATGTAGATGTGCATGAAATAATTTGATCCCTATGTGTTTTTTTCACACCAAAACGTAGTAAATTTTGTATCCCATTGAATACGAGGGAAACATCAAGATATTGTTTTGTGAAGCTAGGCCCATACTAGTGGAGCATTAATACTTTCTATCACTTCTAAAAATATTGTGTATTTTTTTTTCCTAGCATATAATTAATGCTTGCGAATTTTCATTTTTTTGTTTTCAAAATGTTGGAAAATTGTGTCATCATAGTAAATTTTTTCTCATAGTTATGAGGGTCATAATTAATAGTCATAGTTTGGGAACTACACATTGAAAAGCATGCATAATCATGCAATCATAATTCAATCTCATGTTTATTCCATGTAGTGCAGTTAAAATCGATATTTTTTAGGATAATTTTATTTCTTACTACCTTACAGTATGCATTATTTTTTTCTAGAATTGTAGGATACTTTAATCACTATCTATTTCCTTGAATTAACTCACATTTAGAGAAATTGGAATTGATAAAATAAATCTACAATATTTTAAAGCATTAATTATTGCTTGATTTTCACTTAACACAGTCTTTCAAGTTCAATAACCTCGCATTTTTTTCTTTCAAGATAGAAATTTCCATATGAGAAATCCATTTTAAATTTTACCCTTAATCTAATCTATAATTGAATCATTATTTGAGGTAATCACTAGATTGTGACACTTACACCCTTTATCCTTGCAAGAGTGTTAGACTACTACATTTGGGGTTAAAAAACAACATTGATACATTTTGGTACCATTTCCCTTTATTTTCCATAGGTCGTGGAGTATTAGTGCAATGTTGTATTCAATGCACTTATTCAATAAGGTTTCCATTGATGTCAAATTCCTAGTGTATACAAATCCGAAGTGGTCCCCTTATGTTGTACTAGCTTTAAGCATGTCGCTCATGGGAAGACACTTTGGATTGTACACATATGGAGAAAAACCCTAAAGAAGTCTCTAAGGTTTTCCTTCAACAATGTTTGTGGGAAAGGTGCAGAAACCCCTAGAATAATGGTGTTGGTTCCACATGACCATGATGTTGGGCTCACATGAACCATGCTCAATAAGACCCTAAAGGTCCCATGAAGTTCATCCAAATCAATATTGGTGTGAAGTATAAATAATCCTCGAGAGTATTGATGATGGTTCCAAATAACCCCAAAAGTAAGGATAAGTCCACATAAAGAGGAAAATACCTCAGAATAAACAATGATGTTTCCACTAAATATGATGAGGATAAGACCCAAATATCCTTTGATGAAGATATGAAGTGATCATGAAGAAAATTTAAATTTCCATGATGATTCCTTAAAGTGGGGTATTGAACCATTGAAGTACCCCTTAGAAAATGGGGATCCAAAATTTAAGGACAAGTGGAATGTATGAAATAAAGCAAGTTAAAGGTATCTTAGAGGGTATAGATATAAGGAGAGACTACACTTGGGAATTTAATTAAAAAATTCTTCTTCTAATATCCTACTAACCTATATTTTTTCTACTATGTAATCGTTTACTTTCATATTTAACTATATTTGTTATTTTAGGTTCTCTTCATGAGTTTAGACCCATATTTTCTTGTATAGCGTATTTGTTTATTTCCATATTAAATCGAAATATTTCCTTACTTTATAATTTTCATTTCTTCTAACCTTAGCATGTTTTTTATTTCATGCTAATCAGTTATCTAGATTTTAATAAAAGGAGTTACCTTTTAGGATTATATAAAATAATATACTCTTAGAAACAAATATTATATTTTGTTCCTCTCTATCGTTACGATTATAATCAAAAGAGCCATAAAATGATAAAAAAGCCAAATATTCACAAAGATATCACTTAGTAAGTTCCCACACCTATAATTTCCATTCGGAGGTGAGAGAAAGGGTTTCGAACCTGGTCGATAGTGGGTGCATCAATAAGAGGGTTCTAAAATCATCGCAAATGTTTTTTGAGTATTCCAAAACCTAATAGTAAACCATCAATTAGGCACAAGGATAGGTGAAAGTAGGTGTACAAGGTCATGTATTCACCCACATGTTTGCTTTGAAAGTCCTCAACTGCAATAATACCATTAAGGTCAAAATTTGGTTAATCAAGGGGGGAGATTAATCATACCCATAACCTTTGGTTAATCAACTATATTTTTGTGATACCTTAGTCCCCCAGGTATATACCATGGTATAGTATGTTGGATTGGTTCATCTTGATTTGCGCTATGAGTCGTTGTTTCGCTACCCTATCCCAAAGTCTTAAGTGGTTCATTGTGACACATGGTTTGGGTGAGGATAGCTTTAGCGCTAGGTAGATCATGTATGATATAGTTTTAGATTAGGATTATGTGAGAATAATGTGAGTACTCTATCGTGGTTCAAGTCACCCGATAGGGATTAAATATAAATACAATTTCTTTGGCATATGCCTTGGGTGTCGAATAAGACCTTATGATAAACATCATATCATCCTTCGTTTAAGAAAATAGAAACACGTATATATGTAAGTGCAACTGAAAGGATAATGCAAGTTATAGTTCACCAAGAATATTTTCTTTTGCACACACATTCCATGTAAACAAAATGTTCTTTTACAGAATTGAAAGAGACACTTCCCTTTTTGTTTCAAGAGGAAAATGAAGCATGGTAATTCAAACAATAAAACTTAAGAATGTTGAGCTTATTTCACCCATCTAATTGAAAAAGAAAATGAAGCATGGTAATTCAAACAATAAAACCTAATAATGTTGAGTTTCTTCCACACATCTAATTGAACATTGACACTTTTTGCATATTAAAACACAATTAATTTTTGGGTTAATTTTGATCTCTAAAAAAACTAACTATTTATGTTTATTGAAAGCATTTGGATTTTGTAATAGCTAAAGTGATTGCATAATCTAAATTATAGCCAACACAAGTTCATAGTTCCACCCAAGCAAAAAAAATTGCATAGGCTTTCAATGATATTGTAAAGAATTGGTCCAAATTACTCAATTATAATTATAACATGAATATATTGGGTAAAGAAGTACATTATTATTGATATATATATTCTTCAAAATTATATACATTTATTCACAAAATGATAAGCAACACAAAAATATAAATAATGCATACGAATAAAACATTTAACTTATTTACAACAACATAACATCATAATTAAGTATCAAATATTAAATTCATACATGATTGAATAGTTTTTCTGCAACAAAAATGATGGAGGATTGCTTATATCTATACAAAGTTTTAATGATTGTATGACTCGTAACTTTAATTAAACATTTCGATGGAAAAATAATGGGGTGTGAGAATACCCAATGGGTTGTTAGAAGAAATCCCTTTCCACTAGGATGCATTTGCTTCATCTTAGAGGAGATGCATATGCGAAAAAGGAAATTATAATATTTTTTAAATGAAAAATTAAATACATAAGCAATGGAAAATAAAATTTGTTTCATACTAAACTCGTCAAAGAACATATATAGAGAAGAAGAATCCTCGTCTAAGCAATTACAATTATGCTCACAATCAGAAGATCCATGAGCCTAATAATTGGGTCATGTCTAGAATGACCAACCTAGTTAGATAAATTCCATAAACTTGGTGGTTTAACATCACTAGTCAATTCCTCTCGATGGGAATCTACCACAACCAAACTATGTTGAACTACAATGCGTGTTTAGGATGATAAATCAATACGAGTGGCCTTAATACTATATGATAGATGAGGTAGCTTAAGGGGGATTAACGATACGCCTAGGAGTAGGAGACCCTATCAATGGGTTAAACCTAGTCGTTGCTCGATCTTGATTAGAGCCAAGAATAATTCCATGGGATCCTCCCGTGTCAAAATAATTGGCATGCATACAAACACTGAATCCAACCCATAATTTCCAAGGAAAATACAAAGGAGACTCCTTGTTAGTGCAAGACAATTTATTAAATACCGCAAACCATTGATCCATGTAGTGGTCTCCCCCACAGGGGGTTCACTAGAGAGACAATATTATATCACGTCCATTCATATTGGGGGTTTGGATACCCCTATAAGCCTCAAAAACATATTTTGTCATATTAAGGGGTCAAGGGTTTTTTTTAATTGACATAGTGATATAAATATTGGGGGTTATTTTATTTGGGTAGGCTGAGGAATAACATTCAAATGGTGGGATATATATATTCTTCATATATTTGGAGGCCGCCCACATAGACATGTTGAATGCCTCCATGGTTGAATGTAAACACATCCCTGCACTACAAGAAAAATGGCATTTTTGTGTCACATAAAATTGTTGTATATTAAAATAATATTTTATAATATTATAATTATGTTGGTAATTTTTTTTGTTGATTTTATTATATAGCTTTTGAAATCTTATATATGTATATATGTGTGTGTCTGTGTGTGTGTGTGTGTCGTCTATTGGGCATAGCTCATGCGGTTGGGAGATTTGGTTATTGCACTCCCCACCTGGGTTCGGATCTCGCCGGGGAAATTTGCTCATTGGGAGACCTTTTATGTAATGAAATATTAGGCTGGTGAGCAATTTATCATGATTAATGATGCCTAAGTTGATGTATACTTGCCTAGCGACTATAAGATATTTTCCCAAGTGGACGTAGCCATGGTGTAAAATTGGGCTTCCATGGTGAACCACTTTAAAAAAAATATATGTATGTATGTATGTATTTCAAATGCGGTTCGCAAACCCCCCAACGGGAATGTTATGATCACACGAAGAGATTACAGGGGCCCCACCTGAAGGGACCTCACCCCATTAGCTCTCATTACAAAGCTACCCTGATGAGGACATCAAGTGAGACCTTTATATAACAATCTATAGCCACCTGAGTATTCGACCCCGAGATCTTCTACTCACAACTTACATCGCTCAACCACTAGAGCTAGCCCAATGGTATATATATATATATATATATATATATATATATATATATAAAATTGTTGTATATGAAAAAATTTTACAGTACAACATTTAATTTGAAATATTTTTTCTATAAGATTATCATTATGCTTATGATTTTTTCTTGTTAAATAGTTTTTTAATGAAAATATTCATATTATTACATTAATCATATTATAATATTATCAATTGAAATATTAATTCCAATTGAAATCTTACTCCATAAATCCATCTTAAAAAATAGCAAAGAATTTGATTATATCATTGGATCATATACATAAATAAAAAAATTCAAGCATTTTTGTCTTAGTTTCATACATAAACTTCTTCCCAATTAAATAAAATTACAAATATTCCAAAATATAATACTTCTCCACCCAAGAAAAATCAATAACCTCTTGGAT
The DNA here is from genome assembly GCA_001517045.1 of Pseudotsuga menziesii. Lineage (NCBI taxonomy): Eukaryota > Viridiplantae > Streptophyta > Pinopsida > Pinales > Pinaceae > Pseudotsuga > Pseudotsuga menziesii. The sequence continues at coordinate 45,382 of LPNX010263310.1, forward strand.
AACCATTGTTAAATTTATATGGGACTATCATTTAATTTATTTTAAGATTTTAAATATGAAATAAAGAAATTTTGCTCTAATTTTCAATTAATTTTGACCTTGTCTAGATATAGAAATGACATTCATTTGTTATGGAAGAATCCTTCTTCACTAAACTTGGAATATTTTAAGAATAAGGAGATATATGCACATAATTTATCCAAACAATAAGAGTGTTATTTTACCATATTTTACAATGCATGTATTAAAAATTGCTTACAAATAACTTTAAAAAAAGAATAGATAGCATTTATTAAGATTATTAAAAATATTTTATGGAGATTAATTTATTAAGCTTATAGAAAACATGAGCTCTCTATGGCTATACATGTAGTTAAATGATATAACATTGGTATATTAGCAAGTTTTGATGTGAAACATGTGAAATTCTCATATTTTCTAAGCAAAGTACTCACTACTAGACTATCGATATTTTACATTCTTTGTTACATTGATCTCTTGACCGGGTTTCCTTTTATGTTTTATTCCTTCCCCATTACTATTTCATTGGGACTTCCACTATCCAACACTATAAAAAAAATAGTCGCCCTTGCAATCATGCTCGGATCATTACTAGCATTATACTATATTTTATTTATCATCTTGTTTGCTTATACTAAGGTGCGACAAGGATCTTGTTGTTACAACTTTACAATATGATATAAATGGGGTGTTAAAAATGGGTTGATAAAATGGATACCTACAATATCTGGTGAAACTAGGGGTTTTCTTAATTGGAAATGTATATTGTGAAGGAGCTTCAGCAATACAATTTTAGGAAGTATTTTCCAATATTTAGTGAAATTAGGGATATTATTTAATATGCTACGAACTAATGTGCTATGTAAAGTTTATTGAGTGAACCCCCCTTGGTCTCTCAATGGTTGGAATGTGCTACATTAGTCAATGCAAAGATGTATATTTCTGGGATCACGTGGTTGGTTGGTTCTAAGGTGAATAAAAAACTAGACAATCATTTCTTTGGTTATATTCAATCTTTTGACGTATTCCTTACTAATTCCATTTGAGTAATACTTTATCATAGTGACCTTATATTGGGATAAATATAGCATATAACATATTAAGTTTTGAAGCTCATGTAAACATTTTTTTGTGTACGACGGAGATTAAGAGTTGGGTTTGGATAAATCTTTTGTGCATTATGATGGAACAATAACAACAATTAAAGTATAAAAAATTTAAAATATCATAAAATATTTAAAAACTATATAACAAATAATATTTTATTAAAAGAACAATAATAAAGTGTTCTTGTTACACTAAAAGGAAGAATCAACTTTGCATCTTTTCGTATATATTATTTATATAATATTGTTTTTGTAAATCCATTTATTTAATTTGACTAAAACGAAAAAGCAACTTTGCATCTTCCCACATATTATTTGTATATTATTATTTTTATAAATACATTATAAATTTAAAAATGTAATTTTATTTTTAAAACTAAATAAATCAGTATTACAATAATAATTGAATAAGTAATTTTATATATATTTCTACATACATTATTTATATAATATTATGTTTATAAATACAATGTGGAAGTGTGACTACCCTAATTATGTGAAAGTGTGACTACCCTAATTCAATACCTTTGCCAATGACTTAATTAATAGAAAACAAAAACAAAAAAAATCCATCCCAGGTGAATTACTTTTTAAACATTAAACATTGACCAGATTTTCGATGAAAAGATGGAGTTCCTGTGAAATATTTTAGAAGAATTGAAATGAACGCGTATCATTATTTTATTTTAAATACAACAAACATTGAGTTGAGTGAAACATAACTACGACGAATATAGTTTTCCATGCTTGCAAGCTGTTCACGTGTTAATGGTGTCCACTGTCAACCCACAAGTTTTTTGTTTCTATGCTCATATCATCTGCATGTTCACACTGAAGTATATTCCCTGCCTTTTATTTTTTTGTTTCTATTTTCATATCATTTGCATGTTCATAGGAAGTATATTCCCTGCATTTTATTTTTTTATTTGTACAGTCCTTGAAAACACACACGCAACGGTTTGATTTGAACAGCAAATAAAAAATGAACGAATGAATGCTCATGCTCATTTATATATAAGCAGACTTTAAGTGTTACAAACGGCCATCATTGTCCCATTGTTGTTGTCTCTTCATCAATCGTATTTGCTATATCTAAACTTCTCCCTCTCAAGTTTTATTTGGAATCATTGCCGGTAACATTGTCTTTTTGCAAATGATTATATACATTAAGAGCATAAAATGATATTTGGTGAAATATGGTAAAGAAATGGTTGGCTTTGGGGAAACATTTTGTTTTGATGCATGGCAAGAGAGCTCACTCAGTAACTTAGTGGCATGGGTGGGGTTGGCAAGATGTTTACTTCTTTTTGTAGGTGGAATGGCTGTATCCAATGATTCTTAATCTCTTATTTGATTATCATTGTTCAGGTTGTATGTTTGGAAAATAAGTTGAGAAAACTTTAGTTCCAAACAGATAATGGAACTTTGAAATGGTTTAAGAAAAACCAGGTCCCAAAAATATGTAAACTAATATGATATTATTTTTCATTTGAATTTCAAAATGTTTCCATTTCTAATTTTGTAAGGTGGTAGAGTTATATATTTGAATGTACTTGCAATTTAAACTTGAGCATTAACTAAAATATATATTTTACGAAATAATAATATGACTTCATTTTGTATAAACTTTAGTTTGCAAGTTAAAACTTGACATTAATTAAAAAATATAATGGACGCTATGTTTTCCATCCTCCCAAACTGTTACCTCGTGTTGTCTCTAGTCATTCAACTACTCATTCAAAATACAAGGTTCTATTCAAAATTCAATTCAATGGTTTTAATGAGCACATTATATCTGATTCATTTGAGCCCCATTTTTGTTCGTTGGTGCGCTTTTGTTCGTTGGTGCGCTTTTGACTGTTATATTTAATTAAAATAGTAAATAACTATTATATTTAATCAATATATTATTAACTATCATATTTAATCAAAACATTAAATGTATAGGTGCAACTAGACGTGGATTGACTACCCTAGCGATTTCAAGAGCAGCTAGATCAATCCCAAAGACTTTGCAACAAAACTAAATGTTACTATTTTCAGAGATTATGGAATTGGTTCTATAAACGTAGATTTAGACCAGGCAAAACTATGCAACAGTATTACTTTTACATAATGTTTGTCAGTATTTTCATTTGATTATATAAAACTTCAACGCACTACAACGGTTAATTGTTCCTTGCTTGTAATATTTTTTTAAAGATTTTATGCTCTTTCGCAGCTGAAGTAAACCATTATTATTATTTAAAATCTCAGAAAAAGCTTCGGAGTTGTTATGAAATAATCCATGCCGAATTTGCTCTGTCTAATGGTTTAGAGGAGACTTGTCATAGTAAGTCGATGAAACTGCCGCTTACAGTATAACCTCACCTACACAATGATGAATGAAATTCAAAATAATATTCATAAATTTCCAATAACACAAACAATAGTAAGCTATACATTGAGCATTACAATATTTCAATCTGCCACAACATTATTTAAATGCAAAAGTAGCCGTGTCAATTAATGCAAGTATTGAAAGGGATATCTCCATTTTCCATTCTTCATTTGCCCCGTATATTTCTTATGACTATTTGACTTCTCCGGGCTTCATTCTTCTTAATTCATTTTCCTATTACGTCTAATGCACTAGATATTCTACCATGTCACATATGATTCTTCTTAATTCATTTTCGTAGTACGTCTAATGCACTGGATATTCTACCATGTCACATATGATTCTTCTTAATTCATTTTCCTAGTACGTCTAATGCACTAATATTCTACCATGTCACATATGATTCAAATTATTATGGAATATAAACTATTTTTTTTCTAAGATAGTCAAAAGATTATTATAGAATATAAACTATTTTATTTCTAAGATAGTCAAAAGTTTCTCTTGGAAAGGCTCTGTGTAAAAGTTTCTCTTGGAAAGGCTCTGTGTAAATATAAGTGTTGTTTGTTCCTGTCAAAAGCTTATCTTAGAAAAGGCTTTGTAAATATATGTGTTATTTGTTCTTTTGTGTCTACATAATCCAACTTAATAACATTTACCGCAACTTCTTTCTCTTACAAAATGGTATTTTACAATAATATATTTAGTTTTAGAATGCATTATATGATTTTTTGAAATGTTGATTTTGTTGGTGTCACAAAAAAATTATATACCCTGGTCAAATTTTACTTGGACATCATTTAACATTTGCTTCCTTTACACTAATGGCACACAAGAATTTGCTGCAACAATATATTCTTATTCTATTATAGATAGAGATATTGGGGATTGTGTAACATATTCAATTTCTACATGCTGATTTTAGGGAAATGGGGTAGTTTTTTTTTGCACTATTTACTGCATCAAACTAAATATGTTAATTGAACCACCACATTTATATTCTCATGTAGATGGAGTATAAGGATCCAACTCATAATTCAATATATAATATTTGATACCTAAATCAAATGGAATGCATGCTGCACAATAATATGCAATTAACCTATTTCTTAAACAACTAAGAAATAATAAACTTAAAATTTTCAAAATTGCCTCCAATACCTCTAAACCTCTGAGCATGGTTTACAATGAATATGCTAACACATAACTAAAATAGAGTGACAAACTCTTAGTTAAGATAATCTCATATTAATAATAAGGACAAGTTGAATAATGGAAAACAACTTATTGATTATACATTAGTAGAATAACCTCTACATAATGTGGTCAAAGCAAACATACTTACTATAGATAAGATCAAAGATCAAATTCTAATAATAATTCTCTAAAAAAAACTTTCCATTGGATTCTATTTACAACCACTAAAATCCTTCTATAAATAGAGATGTTGATACTATATCCATCTCAACATACCAACTATTATTACTCAAGCATTAAGAATAAAACTATTAAAGCAATAACTTAAAAGTACTTAACTGATACACTTAACATCACGACTAAGGCCTGACTTCAACTTTCCACCCTACCTTAGGCTCTTTGTCCTACATATGAGTGAAGGTTCAAGATTCCTCAAAAAGATTCTCAAATAAAATTTTCTTTTATCTTAAATATTTAAAATGGATTTCTTGATTCCACATTATTTAAAAACTAGTTTCATAAAAAGTTAAAATTCTCACTTAATAACTTTCACTTTAAAATAAAGTATTTACAAATAATAATCTTAAATTAGTATTAACACAATATTGACTTATAATGGTCATCATGTTTATAATTGTTTACTACATAACCATGACACTAATATAACCATGTCATTTCTTACATTTTTAACATTATATAAATAAATAAGTAAACCTTCTTTTATATTCATTTTCAATTACAAAGGAGCATTATAAGGTAAATAATTTTTGTGGTATCACTCATTGAGCACACCCTTGTACCTAAATACACCCTTTCCCGAATTCAATACTTTTCTACAGGACAAAATTAAATAAGCTCTTCACATTTCTTTCATAAGAACATTTAGGTGTGTTTGTATGCCTTCTTATGTTTCTATGTATAATGGCTCGTTAACAAAACAATTATATTGGCATGAGCTAAACAAGGGTTGCGCCTATATTGGTTGATCCTTCTATTTCGAGAAGTAATAACCAAATGAGTTTAGAGTTACCCTCATGGTCTCATTACACATTCAAATAAGAATTTATTAAATAATAAAAGGATAATCCCTGTGTGAACGTTGGTTTCAAGAGTTTTATTGGTTATATAAGGATAAATTCTAGGCAGTAGCCGTCAATGAATATTTCCTGGCCTAAACACATTTTCCAATTGACCCTTTTATATCAATTTACGTATATATCTTTATTTATCTTTTACGGGTACTTTTTAGTAAATAAAGACAATCCAACAAGTATAAAAAAAATGTTAGTCCTTCATAGAGACTACCCAATCATTTCTTCTACGGGTTTACGAAGTTAAACATAAGCTTTATGGCTATCTGGTGACTGCATTTTGAAAGAAGGTTAAGTCATGATGACTATCTCAAAAATTTCACAGTCACATCGTAATAACAAGACACTAAGACGCCACTCCATCAAGAAGATGAAGGGTAGGGTTGCAGTAGAGGTTGCACAGATCGGTGAGATCCCAGGTCTAGATTCGAATCAACCATTTTTTAACAAAAGAAAATAGACTCAACTACTAAAAACTGGGTAGGTTACAACGCTTACCAGCTTTAGTTGGAATAAGGGGAATGAACCTGTTTTTGAACCAAACTTGGCTTTTTTTTTAACCATACCTGAAGGCAGGTTTCCTCTAACTTCCTCCTTGTTTTTTTGTAAGTAAGAGATTCTATTATGATACAAAAATGTTACAGAGAGAGACTAATCCTCTGGTCGAAAAAACATGACCTTCGACCCAAAAAGACAGGAACTGCTTGTAAAGACAAAAGGAAAAACAGGCTTAACTATTCCTGGTTCTCAAATCACTTATCACAAAAAATTCTATATCCCGGCCAGGCCCCAAACGGCCTTCCTAACAGAAACCACTGATTACAAGAAAATCTATATCACCGACCCAACAGAAACCAAAGCATAAACTTCCGATTCTGAACAAATGCGGAATAAAACTCTGAAACAGAATCGAAATAGCAATACCAATAGATCATACCTCCAGCCATTGATGCTACTTGTCTTGCTGTAGAAGATTTCCCTGTTCCACAAAACTTTAGCTTCCTGTACGGTTCTTCCAAGCTCTGCTTCCTCTTTCTTGATGGTGTAAAAATGAAGGGGATTGAGTTAGAGAGCTTGGGGACAAACAAGGGTTTTAAATAGCCAAGTTCTCATCAAGCTTCTGATGGCTATGTGTCGTATGTTCCACAAATCTAGGTGATGGACCACTCCAACAGCTCCCAACAAGAAAATGGTTGCCAAGCTAAATGAACCGTTGGTAGTTTTGCAGTTGAAACGACGATAGTGTGAGGAGCCACTAAATGCGGGAGATTACATTCTCCCACTTGGTCCATACTTCCAAAATTAATGTCTCATCTTAAAACCTATTGACAATCTGTATTTAGTAATAGATACAAGAATCATGGCGATAAGTCCTCTTATGATAAGTATTACCTTCCATGTATTACTATGTATTTATTGCTATTTTAATTTATGTGGCAACAATTTCTTAATGAATAAACCTTATGTTTATTCTTGGTCCTCATAGATGAATTTTCACAAATTAACTTAAGGTGCACATATATATGAGAAAAAACAACACAGTAATTAAGAATTTTATTAAAAATAACATTGTCCATACAATGAGAAACTACATAATGGAACCAAGTCCCATATCCATTACATGATCCTTGAATTTAAACGATGGCATGCCCTTAGTCAAAGGATCAGCGATCATCAACTCAGTGTTCACGTGCTCAATGACCACTTTCTTTGCTTTAACACGTTCCCTGATGGCTAAATACTTAATGTCGATGTGTTTATTTCGACTCCCACTTTTGTTGTTTTTAGGCATAAAAGTAGCAGTTGAATTGTCGCAATACATTCTCAATGGTTTAGAGATAGAATCCATAATTCTAAGCCCATAAATGAAACTCTTAAGCCATACACCATGTAAAGTAGCCTCAAAACAGGAGAGGAACTCGACTTCCATAGTGGAAGTACCAATCAAGGTCTGCTTGGCACTTCTCCATGATACAGCTCCACCGGCCATCATAAAAATGTATCCTGATGTTGATTTGCGTGAATCAACACATCCAGCAAAGTCAGAATCTGAGTAGCCAATTACTTCCAAATTGTCTGTCCATCTATACATAAGCATGTAGTCTTTAGTTCCTTGAAGATACCTCATTACTTTCTTTGCAGCTCTCTAGTGGTCTATACCTGGATTACTCTAATATCGTCCTAACATTCCCACAACAAATGCAATGTCAGGTCTTGTGCAGACCTGAGCATACATTAGGCTTCCGACAGCAGAAGCATATGGAATGTTCTT